>CM050163.1:284182499-284782499 GCA_027410445.1 Discoglossus pictus
GGGAGGCTCCAGAGAAGCTCCCCCGAGGTCTGGGGAAGGGAGGCTCCAGAGAAGCTCCCCCGCGGTTTGTGGGAGGGAGGCTCCAGAGGAGCTCCCCCTGAGTCTTGGGGGAGGGAGGGCCTAGAGAAGCCCCCCTGAGGTATGAGGAAGGGGGGCTCCAGAGAAGCCCCCTGAGGTATGGGGGAGAGAGGCTCCAGAGAAGCTCCCAGAGGTATGGGGGCTCCTGAGAAACTCCCCCGAGGTGGGTGGGTGGATGGGGAGGGGCTCCAGAGAAGATCACCCAAGGAATGGGGGCTCTGTGTGTTCAACAGGTAGATATTTTCTGGAATACAGACAACAAATGGGAGTCATTTGTAACCCCCTATTCAGTCACTTACCCAATGGAATATCAATGCTTATAATGGGAATCTTTATCTGTTTCAATGTCCCCAAAATACTGGCATACGGCTCTTTGACCTCTTCCAACTCTGCCTCCACCCCCAGCACTGCATCCACCACCAAGTTATATGCATCATTAATTAACTGCACCTACAGGAGTGGGAAAAAAAATAGTTTACCATTAAAAAGGTTGTGTCTATTTTGTTAGATCTTAAAAAGAGGCAAACAAGAATAGGTTAATGTTTTACTTTTACAGAAATAATTTTCCAACAAATGTTGAGATTAGTAACAGTTGTGGAGTACGTAACAGCTGCTAATAATGTTAGTTTATGTAGAGAGAAGCATACAAGCATTTTTAGAGAAAACCTTCAATTTGTGTTTTGAGTACTTCCATCTCTGACTGCTTGTTGGCTTGTAGCCTGAGCTGGGAGGTATCCTATTAGTGTTAGTTATGTTATTAAATTCTACTGTAAAGTGTCTATTCATTGTGACAGATATGATCTGTATTCAGTTCTACTGAATGACTCCACAGTTCCTCCAAAGTCTTTTCCTGAACAAGGCCAAATGTCTGTTGCCATTCAAGCAAAATGTAACACAATAGAAAATGCACAAATTGTTTTTACAAAGTTGAAATGTTTATTAAGTACAGGATCGTAACGAGACACTAGACCACCAACATCCCATAGCCTCCACTTGCGTCGCCTCTACATGCCTAGATTGTAAGCTCTTATGAGAGCAGGGACCCCTACTCCTTATGCACCACTATGTACTCTTCACTCAAGTAGGCCTTATGCATAGTCTCTAACCCCTGGAGTTAATATCTAGAAAATATTTATATAACTAAATGATAATATGAAAATGGCACTGCATGATCATATACATTCAACCTTCAAGGCTTTGTTTGTTTTATTGACTATACATTTTAGTACTAAATATGACTACAACTAATGTTTTTAAGCTGAAATGTTCTTTTTATTTCTGTAAGTAGAATTATTTTCTCTGAAAAACGGTACAGAAATCTATGTTGATTAAATAAAAAAATATGCAATGTATATGTGTTTAAATGTTCTCAACTGCTGTGTGTCAAATTTATGATACTAAATGTTAAATCTAACAGTTTTACATAGGTCGGGCCATCTATTAAACTTGTGAAGACAGATTCATATTAACATTGCAGCCAATCCTTTGAGTCTACCATATTTTAGTTTTATTCCTAGCTCTGAACAACAAAATAACAAAGCAGCGGTGCTCAATCAGAGAACAAACTAACAATAACAGGTTAGTTCTATGGACAATATAACCCACGCTTAGAGCAACTCTTTTAGCTCACATGTTTGACATTTCTCTAGCTTAATTACACCCTTATTCAGAAAGCTAAATTGTATTTATTATATATATGTTTTAATCATTCAGCATTCATTTAAACTGCTTATAACTGGCACAGTGCTTTCAATATGACTAATGGAAATCTAATCAGTTTAAATGGACCTTCCCTGGAAATTAACTCAGTTTAGCAGCAAATGTAAATGTGGACTTCGTGCCATGATAAGGAAATCATGGCATCTTCCACTTACTAGCAGAATCTGCTAAAATTTTCTCTAAAAATGCTTTTAGGCAAATGTATTCCACAGCTGCTAATGTTGTTAATGTGTTCGATATTTTCCAGATGTTATGTTTTTTCTAATCTACAGTGGTCCTTAAATGAACAAATAAATTCTGGTCTTCATTAATTACTATGAATTTGTCAAGAACTGTGAGCACTTGACCTATAAAACTGGTAGTGTGTTGTCCAACAAATATATTAAATACGTTATACTAATATGTTTAGATTGTAAGATGTTGGATTTAATTTAGTAAGTTTAATGCAACTCTGATTATATTTGATATCTCGCTATAATTCATTTTCTTGAAGGGCAAAAGTACTAACTTCCTAACCACTTACTTCTGTTGGTAGGTAGGATAGAAAAGGGATGTCCATCTTCTCACACTGAACGGTGAAGTCCTTGTACAGAGCATCCAACGACCTTTTGGGGTAGAAGATTGTAGGCTCATAATCCTAAAACAGAACAGATGACTTTGGGTGAATTGATACATTTACCCTATTTTTCTTGGTTTGCTTAAGGTCTAATACAAGTTTGTACAGATGAGTATAGGCCTCAAAATGAAAAACATCAAACCCATTCTGAATAGACAGGTATGTCCGTCCTTTTTTTCCCACTCTGAACTATAAATCAGTACTATTGAGGTACATTTAGTGAAATTAAGTGTTCATGCTCCTTGTGTGATTAATTTCTTACCCCAAATCACTGGTCCTTGTGTCAAAAATTGTATGTCTGCTTTATCCACCTGTTCTGCATTACCCTAGTACCCTAGATCAATGTTTGTCATTATAATTTTTTTAGATGTACTGAAGAGCAGGAATTTGTGCCATATTAATTATTATGCACTATTGCTAAAATATGGAGTGAAACCTTACCAATTCCTATATTATTCTGGAGACTGCAAAATAGGAACATAGACTTTGCAGCATATTAAAACCCAAAGACCAATCTAGTCTGCCTATTCTATCTGATCAAACTGTATGCCTTAATACATCTTCAAGACATTCCTATCCCACATATGTTCTTTAACGTATCTACTACTACCTCCAGTGCCCAAGGAGACCAGCTTTGAGATTCAGAATGTGTTTAACAAGATGATACACCATTTGACACACTCCTTTTTAAGTTAGTTTTGCATTGATTTGAAAACAGTACATTTTAGTTGCAAATTAATTACTCTATAATCTATCTATAACTGTAACTAATAGTGACATGTTTAAAACATCCGAATCTCCGGATCGCTCTGTTTCTGAGAACAAGTAGATAAGATCTCAAGGACCAGAACTAGTCCCAGGATGACTTGTTGAGAATCATTACTCTAAACTATACATATTCAGGACATGATGTTTTTCCATATAAGTTTTGCTTTTTAGTCTAGTGGTTCTCGACCTGTTTTGGTCTCGGGACCTGCTGGTTACCTTGAAGTGGTCATTGGGATTGGGATTGGCTGTTAGATCCAAAATCGGTGCAAAGCTATATGAAAATGGAGTGTTTTACATGAAGTATCATCCTGTTAGAGTACATTTTAGCTGCTTAGAAGTTCCACTATAATCCACCTATAGTGGTGACTAATGGTGATAGTACACTATGTATGAAGTGTTAGATTCTCATTGTTCCTGAGGACCAGCAGATAAAGTCTCAGGGGCCTGCTGTTGACAACCACTGTTTTAATTCACACATTTTTAAGAAGAGAATCACAATTTTTATCTTGCACTCATAATTATTAACTTGACTTTTATTACATTTCCTTTTAAAACTCTGGCGACATTAGAGCAAAGACAAACACAAAAACAATTTGTTAAAAAATGGACTGGTTTTTCCAAAGAGGTAGAAATATTTCTTTTTACAAAACTACCCTCTTTGTACCCAATATATATATATTTTTTAAATAATATACAGAATTACCCACCAATTTATATATATTGGTTTTCAGAAATTCTTAATGCTCTTGTATTTAGATCACATATATAGTTGTGAGCGTACGAGTCGTTGCTCACGCTTGCGGGCTCGCGTAGCGAGCCCGCAAGAACTGCGTCCCTCGCGAAGCGAGGGACGCAGTTCGCCGCAAATGCGGGTCCTCGCGAAGCGAGGGCCCGCATTTGCGGTTGTCGAGGCTCAACGTCGGCTGTGTTAACACACACATACACACACACGACTTTTTTAACAGAATAAACCCAACCGCCCAGCCAACAAAAACCCAAGTCGTTGCTCACGCTTGCGGGCTCGCGTAGCGAGCCCGCAAGAAACTGCGTCCCTCGCGAAGCGAGGGACGCAGTTCGCCGCAAATGCGGGTCCTCGCGAAGCGAGGGCCCGCATTTGCGGTTGTGGAGGCTCAACGTCGGCTGTGTTAACACACACATACACACACACGACTTTTTTAACAGAATAAACCCAACCGCCCAGCCAACAAAAACCCAACAACGTCCCCGCAAATGCGGATCCTCGCGAAGCGAGGGTCCGCATTTGCGGTGGTGGGAGCATCCCAACATCGGCTGTGTTAACACACACATACACACACACACAACTTCATAACAAAAAAAAAATCAAAGTCGCCTCACACCCGCTTACACCCAGACACACAGACGCAAGACTTAACAAAAAAACAGTAAAAAAGGCCCCTCACACGCTCTTAACACACATACGCACGACTTAGAAACAAATACACTGCGTCGTACACGTAAAAGCTAACTGCGTATATCGCAACAAAATACGGCCGCATCGGAAAAAAATACGGCCGCGAAAGACCCATTCCAACCGCCGCGCATCAAAACATCACAAACACAAGAAATAAACACAACGAACACATAAAAAGCTTACTTACAGCACGGGGGGGCATCCGGCACCTCCAAAAGTTCATTTACACGTCCATTTAAGTGAAAACAAACAGTTTAAACGACCGAAAATCGGCTAAGCGAGAGAAAAAATGGCCGACGAACAAAACGAAAACGAGGCTCCAGACGTAACAAAACTACACTTACTCGCAACAAAATACGGCCGCATCGGAAAAAAATACGGCCGCGAAAGACCCATTCCAACCGCCGCGCATCAAAACATCACAAACACAAGAAATAAACACAACAAACACATAAAAAGCTTACTTACAGCACGGGGGGGCATCCGGCACCTCCAAAAGTTCATTTACACGTCCATTTAAGTGAAAACAAACAGTTTAAACGACCGAAAATCGGCTAAGCGAGAGAAAAAATGGCCGCCGAACAAAACGAAAACGAGGCTCCAGACGTAACTACACTACACTTACTCGCAATAATGAAACACATACTATGCGGAACGGATCACACTCATATTAAACACCATTTTAAACACTACTACGCACAAAATGGCGGATGGAACGCAAATTGTAAGCTGGAACGCAAATAGCGCATGCGTATTACGTTCTAACGGTCTAACTTTCCAGAATGTTCTACAAGTTTATAAATACTGTCTATTTGACAGAGAAAAATACATTTCTCCTCAGGTGATGAACAGAGTGACTTCAGACATAACTGCTGCTCAAACTTGAGAAGATAATTCTTTCCTAATTTACTACTTTACATTGTGCAAATTACAACTGAGAGGTAAGCTATAATATATTACTTATTTTCAAGACAGGACATCAAAAAAAAAAATTAAAGAAGACAAAGAGGTTTATGTATACTGACAAGTGACACGCACATATATGCGTATAATGTATACTGACAAGTGACACGCACATTTATGCGTATAATGTATACTGACAAGTGACACGCACATATATGCGTATAATGTATACTGACATGTGACACGCACATTTATGCGTATAATGTATACTGACTGACAAGTGACACGCACATTTAGGCGTATAATGTATACTGACAAGTGACACGCACATTTATGTGTATAATGTATAGTGACAAGTGACACGCACATTTATGCGTATAATGTATACTGACAAGTGACACGCACATTTATGCGTATAATGTATAGTGACATGTCACATGCACATTTATGTGTATTGCCCCTGCAACAAACTAATTAAACAACTACAATTAAATTACATTACAAAAAACTTGAGAAGATAATTCTTTCCTAATTTACTACTTTACATTGTGCAAATTACAACTGAGAGGTAAGCAATAATATATTACATTTTATTATCAAGACAGGACATCAAAAAAAAAATTAAATAAGAAAAAGAGGTTTATGTATACTGACAAGTGACACGCACATTTATGTGTATAATGTATACTGACATGTGACACGCACATTTATGTGTATAATGTATACTGACATGTGACACGCACATTTATGCGTATAATGTATAGTGACATGTGACACGCACATTTATGTGTATTGCCCCTGCAACAAAATTATTTTAAAACAAACTAATTAAACAACTACATTTAAATTACATTAGAAAAAAATAAGTTGGGACTATTAAAATATGAGTCATGTATACTGATATGTGACACGCACATATATGTGTATCATCTATAGTCACATGTCACACACACATTTATGTATGTTGGCCAAAAATAAAAATAAGGTTAATTTAACAATTAAAATATGATTCATTAAAATATCAACACAGATCACAGGCTCGACGGTGATGGGCCACGCCCCCGGAAGATGTTAGCAAGTGCAGCTAACAGGGCAATGGCGCGTTCACCCGTGGCGTGCTGACAGTGACGCAGCAGAGAGAAGCGCGAGTTAAGCAGGAGCAGCAAGAGTGAGTGCATCAGCCTGCTGTAGTAGAACCTGGCGTTGCGACCCTGCACCTACCCCCCAGCGCTTAGCAGTGATGACTAACGGTGCAGAGATGAGAGGAGCACCATGGAGAAAGACCACTGAGGCTGCACAGTGAAGCTGGCGGTAGGAGGGGAGGTCAAGAGGCCAAGAGGGTGACCTGAGAGTGGAAGAGTGGGGGGAAGCCACGTTTTCATATAGGATAAGGTGGAGAGGGTGAAGATATGGCTAGCCAAAAAATGTTGTGAACCTTAGTAGGACATAAGGCTGCAGGCCATAGAGATAAGTCCCTCAATACCCCTGGAAACCTAAATTGTTTGGCAACCCCCAAAAATTAAATGGGAAACCCGTCTTAAGACCCCCAAAAAGAAAGTCAGATATATAACTGGTCCTGTGGTTCAGAGAACCTTTTACTCCTGGAAATCCCAGCTAAATACCCTCCCTCAGTCCAGTTGTTAAACAATGTTTCTATGGAAAAATTCCTGTGTTAATATATATTGTGGAAGCACTTCATAGTATCTTTTTTAGTCATTTTGGACATTTGGGTGAATGGACTATATGGGCAATAAGATTATATGGTTACACGGACTATATGGACTATAGCCCTCCAGCCCTTAAAGCACCTGAAAGAAAATGATGCCTACAATATGAAAGTCTGCTCCCTCGCCAGGACCTTTTTTTGTGTTTGGAGTAAAAATTCCCTTTAATTGTATATTGTAAAATTCAGGTCCATATATCAAGCACGCAATACCATCAAGCATAGCAGTTGGGACATTGTATAAGGGCCTGATTGTGTTTTACATCCTATTGATCCTATGGATTGTATACTTGCTTAAATTGCTTAAGCATTCGCTTACTCACTACTGCAAACGCTTGGTGGGGAAAAAAGGGGGGGGAGGTCATTGGCTATCTCTGAGTGGGCCAAGATAATAGAGGTCTGACGAGAGTTGGGGCTAAGAAAAGATATTCTGGTTAGTGGGTACTGATAACAATACTAGACAAATAATTAAAAAAAAAAAAGAAAAAAAAAAAAAAAAAGTGTAAACATGAATAAGAAACAAGGCCGAGTAGTTAAGAATAGACTTAAGGCGGATAAGGCGGATAAAGTGCAACAAACATCGAGACCCTTTTTCTCTCCATCTTCTAAAGCGAACACCGCTGATCTAACACGCCCAGAACTTAATAGGGAAGATAATCTTCCAAGTATGGATCAATCATCTTTGAACGAGACACTTAGATCAGAAGCGTCTAGCAAAGCTTCAGAATTAGAAGATAGTGGGGTGACATTGTCTGCTCTTAAAGAGCTCTTCCTTGAATTTAAAAACTCAATTATTTCTGATCTAACAGGGAAAATTGCTGAAAATGGAACAGCAATAAGTATGGTTCAAGTAAAGTCAGAAAATCTAGGAAAAGAGATTAAACTACTAAGGGAGGAAATACAAACTTTAAAATATAATTATCAACGACTTGAGTCAGAAGTTGCTTTCCTTAAAATTTCTAATACTAAGTTAGATGATCACTCCAGAAGGAACAATATTAAAATCAGGGGGATAGGAGAAGAAATTGGAAGTACAGACTTATACAACTATGTAGCGACATTTTTATCCACCATAGTTAGACCAAACTTTGATATAGCTAATTTGATTGACAGGATACATCGTCTCCCACTTCCAAAGTCTGCACCTAAAGATCGCCCCAGAGATGTAATACTTAAAATTCACTTTGCTCCGTACAAGGAATCAATTATGAGATATTCGTTTGAAAAAAGATCATTTCCATCGCCCTATGAAAACTTGCAGATTTTTCAGGACTTTTCCAGGGAAACTACTCTGAAGAGATTGGAACTGAAGGGTATTGCCAAAAGTTTAAGAAATAAAAATATTCAATATAAATGGGGGTTCCCAACAAAATTGATAGTTTCATTGGGCAATAAAACAGTAATTATTAAGAATCTTCAAGAAGGAGAAAGAGTCCTGAAAGATCTGTAAATACGCCCCTCGCCTTCCAAATGTGTGGGTATAGGAGATTAGATTGTTGGGCTGTCATATAATCAGTAGTACTTAAATGTTTTTTTTTTTTTTAATGTATAGCACAATCAATATTCATTTAATGTATGGTGTGTCTGTAAAGATTTGTTAGTAATTTTAATCATTATAAGTTGAACTCACAAGGCACCAAAAGATTTTATGTGGTAAAAGTAGATTGAACACTATATAATATATAGTGAGACCAAGTGGTAATGGACTGGACTTTCCAGCTCCAATTAATAGTGGGATTAAGGATAAATTTAAAATGTGAACCTTTTTGGCACTAAATTATATCTTATTAGATATGTGTAGCAACACTAAGCTAATGTAATAGTACAATGTTTGGTTCAGAGCGAATAGTATTAAAGCTTTGTCTTAGGGTAAACGATAAAGTAATCACAACTGGTGTAAGGTATTAGATTAAAAGGGTACTATTTAGGTACTTGTTGGATGCCCGACAAACTGAAGTGGAGAGTATGAGGGAGGGATAGAACAATGGGCGCGAAATGATCCCCTTGGAGGAAGGAAGGGGTAGAGATCATTTGATTTATTACAATGTGAAATGAATATCCTAGACAGATTATTTGTAAAAGCTTCCCATCCTGTTTGGGTTACTGCGGCATGCCCGGGTGTAACCCAGCCTGTGGATTGCCAATTTTGAGCTTACTGAAGTTCAACTTTCTCTTTCCCCACGGCAAGCCAATTTTCTTTGTTTGTTGGTTTGCTCGTCGAGGTGATGGAGGAAGATTCACCGGAAGTGAGTGTATGGGTTATGAATGGGTTCAGTATGAATGTTGTGGTAGGCATTAGTGCTTGGGAAGGGATCGGGAGGGAGGGGGGAGGGGGGGGGGAGGAGAAGCAAAGAATCTCAAAATAATATGACTAATATAGATAAACTGAAAGAAAACAGATTGAGAATCTGCAGTCAGAATGTCCAAGGACTAAATTTAGGGGTTAAAAGACAGATATGCCAGAGATCGTTTGGTGCTGGCTCAGCTGATGTGGTATGCCTCCAGGAGACCCACTGGCAGACAGGTAAAATCCCCTACTTTAAAATGAATAATATAGGTCTGATTCTTAATTCTACCTACAGGAAAAAAGCCCGGGGAGTTTCAATTCTTTTTAACCATAAATTAATCTTGCAGGAAGAAATCTCCATAATAGACCCTAATGGTCGTTATATAATTTGGGGAGGTCTAATAAATAGCGAGAAATTTACAATAGTTAATATTTACGCCCCAAATCAAAGACAAATTAGCTTTCTGAACAGAACTTTTAAGCTGATAAGAAGATATAGTTCGGGTGCTCTTATCATTTGTGGGGACTTCAACCTATGTGTAGATGTCGACCTAGATAGGAAATCCCACAAAGGGATAGCTTTAGATTCTCACGTGAAACTAAAAAGTAACCTTTTTCATAACATTTTAATGAAACATCAAATATATGATTCTTGGCGCACCTTTCACCCCCAGGAAAGGGATTACTCATTTTATTCCTATCGACATGATACGCATGTGAGATTGGATTATATATTTGTGAATAGCGCAACGTTAAAAAGAGTGATAAAAACAGAAATTGGTCCTATATTATGGTCAGACCATGGTATGGTCTCTATAAATATATCAATGGGCCATGTAGAAACTATTAGACCACCATGGAAATTAAACATTTCATTACTTCAGGACCCACAGATAAAAGAGTTGTTAAAAAAAGAACTCAATGAGTACTTTAAAGCCAATAACCCGTCTGTCACATCTAAAGTTACAGTTTGGACTGCTCACAAAGCCTCCATAAGGGGCTATTTGATCAGCTGGGAGGTGATGAAGAAGAAACTTAGAGGTCGTTCTTTACGAAATTTATACATCGACTTGTCAAATTTAGATAGGCTTAATAAGATGGGCTCAAATGACAAAATCTTAAAGAATATGGCTGCAATAAGATCTCAGATTAAAAAAATAGAACAAGGTCTGTTAGATAAATCCTTATGGGCTCTGCAGCAACGATTGTACCATATGGGGAACAAATCAGGGCGTCTCTTAGCCAATAAATTAAAGAACAAAACATCGTGCAAAAGAATAGAAAGGTTAAAGTATAAAAATGAAATCCTGACAAAGCCTAGTGATATAGGGAATGCCTTTGGTCTTTATTATCAAGATCTCTATAACTTGAGGGAAGATAAAAATTTTATTTCTCCATCTAAAGAAGAGATACTTAAATTTTTGGATAAAATTGACTTACCAAGAATTTCGGATGTCGATTTGGACATGTTAAATAAAGAAATAACTGTGAAAGAAATTTTGGAAGCAATTGATAACCTGAAAAATTTTTCATCACCAGGCCCAGATGGCTTTAGAAATTGTTATTATAAAATCTGTAAGTCAGAATTAGTATTCCCTCTTAAAAACGCTTTGAATGAAATTATGACTTCAGGGTGCGCACCCAAAGAAATGTTGGAGGCCTCGATTATAACAATCCCTAAAGATGATCATAAAGAACCATCGTGCAAAGATTTTCGACCGATCTCCTTACTGAACACGGATATTAAAATCTATGCTAAAATCCTAGCTATTAGGTTGAATGCAATTTTAGGGGGACTCATTTCTTCAGATCAAAAAGGCTTCATTAGAGGGAGGCAAGGTTCTGACAATGTCAAGAGAATGGTCAATTTGATCTCTTTTGCGCAGCGTAAGGGAGCTCCCACCGTCCTCGTATCATTAGACGCAGAGAAGGCTTTTGATAGGGTCGGGTGGGAGTTCCTGGAAGTACTGTTTGACAGATATGGGCTGGGTGACTTTGGATCAAAGGCAATTTGGGCCCTATACACTAATCCCAACGCAAAAGTAATGGGGCCAGGGTATAGTTCATCCAGTTTCCCTATGTCAAATGGGACACGTCAAGGGTGCCCCTTATCCCCTGCCATCTTTGCTTTGTTTATAGAACCACTGATAATAATGATTAGCAATGCGAATGAGGTGCAAGGAATACAGGTGGGAGCTATGGAACATAAAATATCTGCTTTTGCGGATGATATTCTTGTTGCATTACAAAACCCGGTAGCCTCTCTCGGATCCTTATTCCGACTGATTGAGGAGTATAGTAAAATATCAAACTTTAAGCTAAATATTAGCAAATCAGAAGCCATGCCCATGAATATCTCTTATGAATTGTTACTCAAATTAAAACAAGTATTCCCTCTCATATGGCAAAACTCTTTGAAACATTTGGGGATAATATTGGAGCCAAATTTGAAGCAGACAATAAGAACTAACTATAAAACAGTGTACAATAAGGTGATAGAAAAGATTAATACTTGGTCTGGTCTAAATATTTCCTGGTCTGGGAGAATTATCGCCATTAAAATGGTAATATTGCCAAAAATAACCTATATCTTAAAGAATATCCCCTGCCGAATTCCCACCTATTTCCTAAATCGATTACAAAATAAAATTGATATCTTTATTCATAATGGGAAAAAAATAAGAATAAAAAGATCAAGAATGGGAGGGAAATTTAAACATGGTGGTATGGCCTATCCATTACTTAAAGAATACCAGGAAGCTACATTAGTGGCAAATATGTTGGAATGGCTAGATCCTATTAATGATAATAAGTGGGTTCAAATTGAACAAGAACTAACTGGTTTAAAGAACATTAAAATTCTTTTGTTTCTAAAAAAGATTAACTTTAAAAATTTGGTACAGGATGAAACTATGGCTAGAGTAAAGGGGAATGTATGGAATAAATTGAATGGCAAATATAATTTGATTCCATTTCCCTCACCAATTACTCCGTTACTAGATCTAGCATCACATATTGAATCTCCAACCCTAAGGAGGATAGCTAAAGTAGGATTTAACCGGCTCCTAGAATTATTCTCTGGTAACAACTTCTCTCTGGAGAATATTAAAACGAAAGCCCCTCAACTAAAGGTTTCATGGCTAGAATCATTATCACTGGAAAAGGCCCTCAAAAAATCAGAGTTTTTCCTGACTAGATCAAGAGACTTAACTCCCCTGGAAAAATTGATTATGGCGGAATCTAAAACTCATATTATCTCAAAATGTTATGATATTATTAGTAGGCCACAAATGGAACATAAATCCAAGTGTATTCAGGATTGGGAAGAGGAATTGAAGCATAAATGGACCATTGAAGAGTGGTTTAGATCATATGAAATTACGGACAGATTTGTTAAATACCCCTCTTATAGAGAACTCCACTTTAAAATCTGCAATAGGTGGCATTTTACCCCGGTTAGGATGGCAGTGATTTGTGGGTTGGATCAGGAGAAGTTTTGTTGGCGTAAATGCAGTGAAATAGGTTCTTCCCTGCATATTTGGTGGCAATGTATACATATCAAAAAACTTTGGGCAGAGGTTTTTTTTCCATTTGACTAGAATAAGTGGGGTAGAATTGTGTCCACACCCTGAGATAATTTTATTCCACATCTTCCCCCCCTTACCTTTAAAAGTTAAAGCTCTTATGCTACAGGTACTGATGGTAGCAAAATCATTAATAGCTTCCAAGTGGAAGCAGAAAGAGGTTCCGTCCTGGAGCGAGGTTAAAGGTAAAGTAGATAAAAATCGTTTACTGGAACTAAACTTTACTGACTTGGGTGTGACCAAAAAAAGTAGCCTATCCTGGTCTCTATGGGACAGATATTTCCGGAATACGTAAATTGGAAGCTGTTGATTTGTCCGAGGTCATTCTGATCCTTCCACTCCGGTCCCACTCCACCCGTCTCCTCTTCCCTAGTGATACCTATGCCTGATGCCTTGTATGATAGTAGTGTGCTTGGTGGTGTGTTTTATTTTGATTATATATGATATTATAGTAGTTTGGAATACTATTGGGATATCGTCGGGATAGTGTAGTTTAGCTTTTCCTTTAATGAACGTAATGGTGTAAAGGCTCTAATAAAGAGATGGAAGGCTTTAACAAATCGAAATAAAATTGGGGAAAAAAGGGAAAAGAAAGAAAAAGGTAATAAAGGTTAGAATGATAATAACAACATGTGTGAATTATAACGGTGTTATGTCTTGCACCCCCATGCCTCTTAAATTTTGGGTTGTTATTCCGGGAATATAGAGTAAAGATAAGAGGTCTGGGGTTTTGTACTTTGTTTCTGTTTCTTGTTTTTTTTTTTCTCTTTTTTTTGTACACAATTGTTAAGTTGTATATATTACTTGCTCTGGTATACTGTTAATTTCCGCATATTGATGTGCAATTTTTCCAATGATAGGGCAGAAGATCTGTCTTTTTATGGAATGTTTGTTATTTATACCTTTCTACAATAATAAAATATTTATAAAAAAAAAAAAAAAAAAAAAAAACAATTAAAATATGATTCATGTATACTGATATGTCACACGCACACAAAAAAATTACTTTCAACTATGGAAATGTGCTTCATGTATGTGACATATGTGTGTAGCACCCACCAAAAAATAATGTTAATTCAAATTAATTACAGAAGTATAATTCAATGAAATTAATTTACTGCAATTCAATAGATCACCTAAAACTCAATCTTTCTACTTTTTTAAATATTCAAACAGACTCTGCATCAACAGCGTCTTTCAACAATTTGCACCGTACACTGTGAAGCACAATCCCTTTTAAAGAACACCAACAAAGAACAAGAGGTAAGATACAAAAATACTTTAAATGCTGAAAAGGCCATGGTTTGTTAAATACAAATAAAAAATTCTATAATTCACTATTTCACTTTATTTTTCAAACAGACACTACAAGAAGACCGGCGGATTAAGATTGGCAGGAGGGGACCCTCTGTCATTCCACACTTCAATCAAGGTAAAGTATTTAAGTATAAAAAAGAACCGAACCATGAGCCTTATTCAATTGTGAGTTGGCTAATTGAATAGGGCTTTATATAAGCACATAATAGGTCTTCACTAACTAAAAACTTCTGTCAAAAAATATTTTATGTGCTTATATAGAGCCCTATTCAATTGGTCAAAACGCAATTGATTCAGGACCTAAATATGTTTAATGGCCGAGGGCCTCATTCAAATGTGATTGTTTAACAATGTATAACCATTAGAAAAAACACTACATAAGTATAACAAAAGTGGTGCCCATCAAACAGGATTTACATTTACATTCTTATTTTAATGTTTAACAATCTATAAGCCTTATAAAGAAGCCTAAATAAGCATACCAACATTGGTGCCCACCAAACAGGATTGTATGAAAACTCACACAAACACATAACAAACTACATTTACATTCTTATTTTATGTTTAACAACCTATTAGCATTACAAAACTACATTAATAAGCATACCAACAGTGGTGCGCATCAAACAGGATTGTATGAAAACTCACACAAACACATAGCAAACTACATTTAGATTCTTATTTAATGTTTAACAACCTATAAGCCTTAGAAAGAAGCCTAAATAAGCATACCAACATTGGTGCCCAACAAAACAGGATTGTATGAAAACTCACACAAACACATAGCAAACTACATTTAGATTCTTATTTAATGTTTAACAACCTATAAGCCTTAGAAAGAAGCCTAAATAAGCATACCAACATTGGTGCCCACCAAACAGGATTGTATGAAAACTCACACAAACACATAGCAAACTACATTTAGATGTTTATTTAATGTTTAACAACCTATAAGCCTTAGAAAGAAGCATAAATAAGCATACCAACATTGGTGCCCACCAAACAGGATTGTATGAAAACTCACACAAACACATAGCAAACTACATTTAGATTCTTATTTTATGTTTAACAACCTATTAGCATTACAAAACTACATTAATAAGCATACCAACAGTGGTGCGCATCAAACAGGATTGTATGAAAACTCAGACAAACACATAGCAAACTACATTTACATTCTTATTTAATGTTTAACAACCTATAAGCCTTAGAAAGAAGCCTAAATAAGCATACCAACATTGGTGCCCACCAAACAGGATTGTATGAAAACTCACACAAACACATAGCAAACTACATTTTGATTCTTATTTTATGTTTAACAACCTATTAGCATTACAAAACAACATTAATAAGCATACCATCAGCGGTGCGCATCAAACAGGATTGTATGAAAACTCACACAAACACATAGCAAACTACTTTTACATTCTTATTTTATGTTTAACAACCTATAAGCCTTAGAAAGAAGCCTAAATAAGCATACCAACAGTGGTGCGCACCAAACAGGATTGTATGAAAACTCACACAAACACATAGCAAACTACATTTAGATTCTTATTTAATGTTTAACAACCTATAAGCCTTACAAAGAAGCCTAAATAAGCATACCAACAGTGGTGCGCACCAAACAGGATTGTATGAAAACTCACACAAACACATAGCAAACTACTTTTACATTCTTATTTTATTTTTAACAACCTATAAGCCTTAGAAAGAAGCCTAAATAAGCATACCAACAGTGGTGCGCACCAAACAGGATTGTATGAAAACTCACACAAACACATACCAAAGTACATTTAGATACTTATTTTATGTTTAACAATCTATAAGCCTTAGAAAAAGGCCTAAATAAGCATACCAAAAGTGGTGGACACCAAACGGGATTCTAGAAAAACAAAGAAATAATGTCATTTTTTACTTCATACAAATACATTAAAATAATATTACATTTTCATTTTTATTTTATATCAGATACTGCGTCAAGAACATCGGACCAGGAGTTTCAACTGAGGACCACACCAGCGGACGAGGACTTTCAACAGAGGACCAGACCATTGGACGAGGACTTTCAACAGAGGACTACACCATCGGACGAGGACTTTCAACAGAGGACCAGACGATTGGACGAGGACTTTCAACACAGGACCAGACCATCAGACGAAGGCTTTCAACACAGGACGAACAAAGATTCTGCTTCAAATCAAACTTCAACCAAGGTACAGTATAACAAGTAAAAAAAGAGAAAAATTAATTAATATTCTTCTTTAATGTTTAACCACCTATAAGCCTTAAAAAATAGCCTACAGAAGCATACCAAAATTGTGGCGCACCAAAAAGGATTGTAGAAAAACACAGAAATAATGCCATTTTTTCATTCATACAAAGACATTCAAATAACATAACATTTTCATTTTTATTTTATAACAGATACTGCGTCAAGAACATCGGAACAGGAGTTGGAACTGAGGACCACACCAGAGGACGAGGACTTTCAACAGAGGACTACACCATCGGACGAGGACTTTCAACACAGGACCAGACCATCGGACGAAGGCTTTCAACACAGGACCAACAAAGAATTTTGCTTGAAATCAAACTTCAACTAGGTACAGTATAAAAAGTAATATCTATCATCTATCTCTTATTTGTCTTTTAGGGCCAATAATCTTTAACAATAAATACAAACTTCAATGTAAACTTAAAAAATAAATTGGCATAGTCCAAAAAAGTCTAAAAACACAGAATCTATATAATTTGTCATTGTAACATTCCAGTCCTAAACCCTAATTTAATTGCCATTTGACAAATTGAATAGTGCTGTAAATAAGGACATAACATCTTTTTTAAAATACCTTTTTAGTTACTGAAACACTTGCTTTTGGATACATGTTTAATAAATAAAAATGTCTTTAAATAATTATCTCATGCCCTTATTTAGACTTTTATTCAATTGAACGCATTGAAATTGATTAACTATAAAATGTTAACACACTATTGATAACTATATGTCATGAAAAACAACTTAACATCTCAAAATAAACTAATGGTACATTATTTTATTTTAACAGATTAACATGGCTGATAATGAGAGTAAACAAGAAAAGAAAAGACGCCAAGCTAGAGAACGACGACAGAGAGCAGACAGCCAGCAGACACCGGAGAAGAAGGAAATTCGACGAGAAAAAGAACGCAAAAGAATTGCAAGCAAAAGACTGTCACTTGCAGAAATTAAAGATATGTCAAAAAAAACTACAAAGAAAATAAAGCATTTACAACCTGTTGCTCAAACATCAGATGACATTTTGCCAGAAAAAAGACAAGAGATACCAAAAAAAGCAACAAAGAAAACAAAGCATTTAGAACCGTTTCATGAAACATTAGATGACATTTTACCTCAAACAATACAACATATACCAAGAAAAGCAACGAAAAAAACAAAACATTTAGAACCTGTTGTTGAAACATTATATGACATTTCACCTGATGAATATGAAAGGCAAAATCCTATATGCTTTGCAAATTGTCCTCTACTCAAGTCTTTAGCAGTAGAGGTTCATAGTTGTGGGGACATGACTACTCAATGTCAGTTTTGTGAGGCTTATTATTTTAAACAGGAGAGACCCAGAGATGGACAATTTATTAGTTGTTGTCAAAAAGGCAAGTTCAAACTTCCAGAAAGGAAAGAATTTCCAATTTATTTACAAAATATTATGACTGAACCTACTTTTCCAAACTACAAAAATTTTAAGACAAACATAAGATCCTACAATAGTGCCATATCCTTTGCATCCATGGGGGCAACATTAGCTGCTAATGTACCAGGACATGGTCCTTACTGTTTTAAAGTCCAAGGACAAATTTATCATCGCACTTCCCATTTACATCCAGAGGAAGGAAATAAAAGAAAATTCGCTCAACTATATGTCCTAGATACAATGGAAGCTGTTGACCAACGTATGCAGATGGAAGAAAATAAAAAATGCTTACCCACTGTTTTCATAGAGCTAAATAACATTATGGACAACAATCCCTACAGTAAAGCTTATAAAAAATTGGCAGAAGTAGAAAATGAACAACTACTTCATTCACAAACACATCAATTACCAATGCCGAAGGTTAATATGGTGCTTAAAAGAGACAGACATACTGATAAACGTCGTTATAACTTGCCAACAACAAATGAGGTTGCAATGGTGTTTCACAATGATGAAGGAGAACCACCATTTCAAAGAGACATACGAATATATCCTAGAAATGAGGACCAACCGTTTATTAATATGAGTATCTTAAGTCCAAATTTAGATCCAATGACATATCCCATCTTTTTCCCACACGGAGAAGCAGGTTGGCAACCGAAATTAACTCTTCCCAGTTACCCAAATGCTAAAGCCAGAATCCGAAATAATGTTTCTATGCTTGAATTTAAAGTAGCTCAAATTGCCATTCGCAATGTATTTAATCCAATTTTATGTGGTGGGAAACTAACACAACAATGGATTATTGATTCATATTTGCAAGTTGAGGCAAATCATTTAAACTTTATCAAATATCAACAAGATAAACTCCGTGTAGAACAATATTCTGGACTCATGGACTATGTTGCTGACGTGGCTACAAGCAGAGACATGACAGCTGGCAAAGCCATCATTTTACCATCTTCCTTTCAAGGATCTCCTCGGAATATGAGAGAAAGATACAATGATGCTATGGCTATTGTGACAAAATTTGGCAAACCCGATTTATTTGTGACATTTACATGTAATCCACAATGGCCAGAAATTACACTAAATCTACTTCTTGGACAAACTGCTTCAGATCGACCAGATTTAGTAGCCAGAGTTTTTAAGATTAAATTAAATGAATTAATACGTGACTTCACTATAAATCAGTTATTTGGCAAATGTCTTGCTTATGTATATACCATTGAATTTCAAAAAAGAGGCCTTCCACATGCACATCTTCTAATAATACTTCAAGAAAAAGATAAATTAGATACTTCAGACAAAGTGGATGCAGTCATTGTTGCTGAACTACCAGATCCAGAACTATATGGTAGACTATATGAGATTGTTACTCATCGCATGATTCATGGACCCTGTGGTGACCTTAATCCACAATCACCATGTATGGAAAATAATAAATGTTCCAAAGAATTTCCCAAAGATTATAGAGACAAAACCTATGCCAATTGTGATGGATATCCACTTTATAAAAGAAGAGAAGGAGATAGTGCCATTATTCGTGGGAAAAAAGTGGACAATAGATATGTAGTACCCTACAATCCACATTTACTCATGAAGTACAACGCCCACATCAACGTAGAAGCCTGCACTTCCATCAAATCAATTAAATATGTCTATAAATATATTTACAAAGGTTACGATGCAGCTACTGTAGTCGTCAAAAGTGCAGACAACCCTGAAAGTAGTGAGTTAGTACATGATGAACTTGCATCTCATGTAGATGCTCGCTATGTCAGTGCGCCAGAAGCTATGTGGCGGCTTTTAAAATTTGAAATGCATGATAGATCACATGCAGTATATAGGTTAGCAGTACATTTGCCACAACGACATTTAGTCTATTTCCATGCTGGAAATGAAATGAATGCATTGGCCCAAAGTGAAGATCGTCACACTACACTAACTGCATGGTTTGCATTAAATTCCACTGATGCTGAAGCAACACAATACTTATATATTGAAATTCCATATCACTATGTTTTTGTGAATGGATTATGGAGACCAAGAAAAACCAGAGGCAATAAAATTATTCCAAGAATTTACACAGTCAGTCCAAGAGATGTTGAACGTTTTTGCTTACGGATATTACTTTTAAATGTTCCTGGAGCACAAAGTTTTGAACACTTAAGAACTGTTAATGACATTGTATATGAATCCTTCCATTTAGCTGCAAGACATAGAAACTTACTCGCTGATGATACAGAGTGGGAAAGATGCTTAGAAGAAGCAGCACAATGTCAAATGCCACGACAGATGAGAGAACAATTTGCTTTTATTTGTATCTTCTCAAATGCTCCAAATGCATTAGCTTTGTGGGAGACTTTTAAAAGTAATATGGCTGAAGACTTTATGCGACGATACAATGAACCCATTGCACACTTAAAAGCGTTAATGGAAATCCAAGAAGTCTTTTTAACTCATGGATTAAGTTGTGCAAGTTTTAATTTGCCTGATCCAGGTCTTATAGATGACATTAACTTTGAAGACTATGACATTCAACTACAAGCAGAAAGAACAGAAGAAAGACTTGCAACTTTAAATACACTACAATTGCAAGCATTTCATGCCATTAAAAATGCTATAGATGATGACATGGTGACAGAGCGTTATTTCTATCTTGATGGACCTGGCGGATCAGGAAAAACATATTTGTACAATTTATTAATGAGTTCAGTACGAGCACAAGGAAAAATAGCAATGGCGTTTGCCACTACTGGAATTGCTGCACTTTTATTAGAAGGTGGAAGAACTGTTCATAGTGGATTTAAACTGCCAGTGCCTATTTTAGAAAATTCTGTGTCAGATATTCGCATGACATCCTTACAAGCAAAGAAATTGAAGAAATGTAAATTAATTATAATAGATGAGGCCACAATGATGTCATGCTATGCCCTCCAATGTATTGACCGTTTGCTTCGTGAAGTCATGGATAATATTTTTCCATTTGGTGGAAAGGTAATGTTGTTGGGTGGCGATTTTAGACAAACATTACCTGTTGTTGTACATGGAAATCGAACTGACATTATCGAAACATGTATAAAGTCAAGTACAGTATGGAAACATTTTACCCATCTTCAACTGCAACAAAATATGAGATCAGAAGGCCAAACTGATTTCAATGATTGGCTTATTAAAATTGGAGAAGGCAGAACAGAAAAAATACTAAATTTACCTGACGACACTGTAGAGATCCCACCTCATATGATTTGTCAACAAGATATTATATCGGCTATATTTGAAGGGAGCATAAATAACGAAGAATATTCCGAGCTTGCCAACCAAGTCATACTGACGTGTAAAATTAAAGATGCATTAATCCTCAATAATAAAATCTTAAAAAAAATTTATGCACCACAAAGAAATTATCACAGTGCTGATTCTGTACTTGCTGATGACAATGAAAGTCAGGCTAACTTTTCCACTGAATTCATAAACTCTTTAACTCCTTCTGGAATGCCACCACATATTTTGCAGCTAAAGAAAGGTGCAATTATCATGTTACTGCGAAATATGAATCCCAAAAAAGGCCTATGCAATGGCACAAGATTAATTGTTCAACAATTAAAGGACCATTTTATAGATGCTGAAATTTTAACTGGGACCCATAGAGGAGAGAGAGTTTTCATACCAAGAATAGATTTAGCACCAAGTGAAAGTAGTCTCCCTTTTATACTTCAAAGAAGACAATTTCCCATTATTATGGCATTTGCCATGACCATTAATAAATCACAAGGTCAAACTTTCAAATCTGTGGGTATTTTCTTGGAAGAACCAGTTTTTGCACATGGTCAATTGTACGTTGCGTTGTCAAGGTGCAAAAATCCACAGGCAATTAAAGTTTACATTGAAAACAATGAAAGTCAAGGTGATTTATTAGAAGATGGACGTATTTTTACTAAAAACATTGTCTACTATGAAGTACTATAACTTTGAAGGATACTAATTAAAGGTGCCAAGATTTTTTAAAAGCATTGCAAAATACATAACAATTGGTTGTTTAATTCAGTCATAATTAATGGAAGTCATGTTTATGAATGATTCGCCTCACAAAATACTTGCCTTGCATTGTTAGTAAAAATTATGTTAAAATGTTAAGTCACTATGTTAATGTTTCTAATGTTACAAGTTTAAAAAATATATTTTGAAGTTATTTCATTCAACATATTACAAAGTGGATGTTAAGAGGTCAAGCACCTTTTAAGTCACAATGTAAATATTGTCTGTTATCTTAAGATTACTACCTACATTAATGTTTATCGCCAATTTATGTGCTCAGTAATAAATTAGTTTAATTACGTACGTTTTAAGAAGAGTTTGACTGTATGCCTTCCTCTACATTCAATGTATATTCAAGTTAACAATTATTGTGATAGAAATTGAATTTTAATACTGATTAATTTAAATGTCAATTGTTTTTACATTCAAATGTTAATACTTTTAATAAAAAATTACTTTACAAAATGTATTCACTATGTTCCTGTTTATAATGTTCAAAATTATACCAATGTTTTGTCAACTTCTAAACTTACATAAAAAATAAAGTTCAAGTTTAAAAATATATACTTTGATGGTTATTGCTTACATATATTTTAAACTTCATGTTAAAATTTGCAACGTTTAAAAAAGGCTTTTTACTTTTGGCTTTCCTATTCATTCAATGTATATTCAAGTTAACAATTCTTCAGATACTAATTACATTTTAAAAAACCATTACATCAACATTTTACAAAAATACACGTTCATATTAAAATACTTACAAGTGTCAAAAATATATGTTAATAACTAAACAACTTGACAAACATATACATAACATTGCCGTCATTTTTTGACGGGCAAGTCGCTAGTATATCATAATCTTGATGTCATTATTTCTTGCATTTTTTAACCTAAGTATTTTAGGGTCTTTAGATTGGACAAAATAGTATTAGGGTAATTACATTAAAAAAGAAAAACTAATGTACTCAACACGTTTCAAATTAACTTTTCTTTTTCAAGAATGGTTAGGTTCACTATAGAACGCCCAATCAAAAATAGTGAGTAATGCCCCTCTATTTAGGATTGGCTGAAAAAGTTCATGTGATCACTTTGTGTTTGATCCTCCAATTAATCCATTGGACAAAAGAGAACATGTGACATGGAGCCTGGAAAGAGACATAAATAAGGGAGTATTCTGTATTGATAATCCATTCGACAAAAGAAAACATGTGACATAAAGCCTGGGGAAAAAAAAGGTAAATAAGGAAGTGTTCTGTGTTAAGAAAATTATTTCAAGAGAAAAAATTACAAATATATTTACTAATGTTGTCAGAGTTTTAAAAGGAAATGTAATAAAAGCCACATTTTTATAATTATGAGTGCAAGATAAAAATTGTGATTCTATTCAAAAATTATGGAATCAATAAATAAATCACAAAATCTTAGCACCTTAATAAGAAATAAATATTAAAGGGCTCTTTATAAGAAAATAAACTATTACTCATTTCTGTGCATCAGTAAAAATTGTAAATCATTGATTTAAACCATGCACGGTTTTAGTCAACCTTCTTTGAGTAATTTGTTGTATAGTTTGTTAATATCCTTTTGAAGATACAGTCTATAGAACTGGGCCCAGTATTCTAGATTAGGTATAACTAGGCATCTATAAAACTAGCAATAATATCTTTCTTTATCTGCTACTTATTCCTCTTCAAATACATCCAAGCATCCTCATGTTCATGTGTGATCAGATCTATATCTAAAAAAATCTACCTTACAGACGAACATAAGAAGAAGCTAAACCATTCTTACGATATAAGCTAAAGTATCCAAGTGGTTCAGTAAACGAATACAAAAATGAAGGGTTTAAGTAAGTTATTAGAATAAAAATTCAGGAAGGAAAGCGTCCAACAAAGAGAAATACAAGAATAAGGGGTCATGATTTGAAGTTTTTTTAAATATATATTATATATATATCCAATGCAGTTTATAAAAAACATTAAGTTTGTGAATAATGTAACATTATATGCCATGAAAATAAAATGTTTTTATTATTTTTTTTTACAGAATATATTAATGTTTGAAGGCTGCTTTACAGAAAGTATAATAGATAACACTCTCAGCAGGATTGAGCATTAGGATTTGTTAAGCAAACATTTTTTAGGTAAATATAAAGGACAGGCTAGATGGATTATTGGTTCTTATTTGCCATTATATCTTTATTTATATTTTACCATGCTCTGTAAAGCTTCCTATGTGTCTTTTGGGTGGCTAGTTTCCCTTAAGAAAATAGTTATACTCATTTGTGGACATAACTTCTACTAGACAAGCTCTGTTTGGATATAAATAAAGGTATACTATTTTAAAGTGGTTTGACCTAATATGTAATGAGGTCAGACACAGTAAAGTTTAAAATCACAAGTTCTCATATTCCAGGTCAAGTTAACATGACAGAGGACACAGGAATGTACTCTCTCTGGACACATTCAGCTGCAGCAGACTTCTACAAGGGAAGACATCTTACTCAAGGAGAAGCCTGAACAAACACTACAGCTTGAAAGAGGTGCTAAAATATACAGCACTGGATACCCTAACAAACAATCTGCATTAAAAGCATCCACTAAAGTACCACATTTATATTATGCTCTTTTGAAGAAATTGACTTGTTTTGGGACAACTAAATTAATCTTTTCCTTGTCAAATGACATGTGGTACACAAACATACTTATACAAGTGTATCCATGGTATTCTGAGCACTGTGCTATATATTAAAGGGAATATTAAAATCACCATATGTACTCTGGAGCATCACACAGCAGACTATGACATGGAAAAGTAGTTTTATATTGATCAAGAATGTACTTAGATACTGTAATTTTTATTGTATAATATACAATGTTGCACCCCACTATCTACATTTATTTGAATTATAAATGTTATGTGCTGCAAAATAATATGTTTTATACATTATCTGTTTAATAAAGTGCTGCTAGAGGGATGAGTCTGCAGCTGTAGAAAGAATACCAATCTCATGTTGTAAGTGGTGCCTGCCTAGCTGTGTGGATGTCTCCATCCCAACAGTGACACCATTCCATATTCTGTTGCAACCAGTAGCGATAAAAAGATGGAGGATCCCAGGGACAAAGTGGCTACCCCTCTACTGAGCAATTATGAGCAGCAAAATAAAGTATGTAAGCCCACAATATTTAGCTAAAATGTTTATAAAAGGTTTATATAAAATTCAGTGTAAAACAAAATGTTGTAGTCACAGAGTTCAGTGGTCCTTTAAGCTCCTGCCATTTTGGAAAGCTACATAAAGGGACACTTAAAACGTGTTTCCTTGTTGCATTTAGAACAGGGTTTTTAATAATGTACCACTGTGTGTTTTCTTTTTTCAAATGAAGCTCTCAAAGCAGGACAAATGATTCAATAAATTTAGGGGCTTGCCAGTAAAATTTACAGACGTACATATGCTCTGTGAATTGAAGGAAGGATTCAGTGGCTCTAGGTGTAACTTTTTATAATGAACTGTTCATAGGGTGCCACTAAGGGTAAAATACATATATTAGATAGCTTATAGGAGACAGAAAGTACCCTTTCATAGTGCACACCTACTAATCCCAATTTTGTATTGTATAGACTTAAATATTGAATAAAACGTAACTTTTAATAACTACTATTAAAAACTTTAAGATATTTAGACGCAGCAAACTGGAACAGGACTTGTATAGATATTATTCACTAGGACAGATTAATTATAAGGTGCATTATTGTATTTAGTGCCATCAGAGAATGCCAGTATGGCAATAGAAGAAACTGAAAAGTGTCAGTGCTTTAATACATGAATAAGAGCCAGTGCTTTGTTATTAAATCTGAATACTCCGTTTAATTTGATGTCTTGCTTAGTTAAATCAACAGTTTAATAAAAGTGCCAGTGATCTTAGTGTAGAGTCAGTTCAGTGCTTGACTCTATTACAGTGCTGTTTTTACTTACTTAGTTTGTCCAGAATCACTATATAGTGTCAATTATATTTTTATAGGAAATTCCTAGTGCTGGATAAATCATGGATTTCTTCTTAGAGGTGAATCTTTATAATTAGTATATTTGGTATAACACTATATCCCTAAGATATAACATAGATCAATCTTCTTAAAGAACTCAATTTCCCAATGTTATTGTTCCTATGTTTACTTGTCCTTAATATCTATACAATTTAAGTTAACTCTTATCATTAGAGGCTGTTCATAGTGCTGGCTGGCTCTGATTATGATTGCTAAATATCTCTCTTAGTGATTTCTATAGTGTTTTGTCCATGAGATCCAGTCTAGCACGTTTGTAATGGAGATCGCGGTTAGAATGCCTCGCGATGACGTCACTAACCCGCGTCTCACGTTGCTGCATCTAACCAGACGCACGTTTCTCAATTTCCTCAGGCGTTTAAATATTTTAAAGTTTTTAATAGTAGTTATTAAAAGTTACGTTTTGTTCAATATTTAAATCTATACAATACAAAATTGGGATTAGTAGGTGTGCACTATGAAAGGGTACTTTCTGTCTCTATAAGCTATTAAATGTGTCTTGCATGAAAAATTATGAAGTAAAACTTAATTTTAGTAACATTTAAGGCATGCACAAAACATTGTGTTCCATGTCCATTTATATTGTGAGCTTTTGATAGATGGTGGATTAAATTCCTAAAATTGTAAAAACCTTTTCCATAGGTGTGTTAAATTGTAAATAAAAAGGTGCCACACAGCCTTTGCTATTGGTATGTTCACTTATTCTCCCTGTGCGTTACAATTCCAATGACCCATTAATAATGTATGCATTAATAATATATTTATTAAGTTTAGGCCTTGTTCCAAGTTCAAGTTATCCCTAACCTGTCTGCATTAGGGGGACATGTTTGAGATTTCAAGTATGGTTTAATTTAAACCTATTAGTTAACAACAAATACTTTATCAATAGACTTAAATCATGGGGGTTTGCCTCCGTTGTGTTCAGTTAAAAAAGGCATCTCTCAGAGAAAACAATGACCACGTGCTTATAATTAGCTTGATTATTTCCAGGGGTTTTACATATGCTCAATCATCTCAATGACAGATGGCTGTAGAATAGAGGGACGCCTACATGCCTAATCAACAATTATTGGCAATAATAACCCACACAATTAGATAACAGCCCATGCTTGGTGGATCTGAGAGGCTGATTAAAGGTTTAGAAATGCATTTATATACAGTATACTTTACCCAGGCGTTGTTTTTTCTTAAACAGGTAAATTACTTGGCAGACAGATAACTCCTAGAGGAAATGTTCAATACATCTCCAGCTTACTACTTTTATGTAAACATAAAATAAAATGTTTTTACACCGTTGCCTATCCTGCTGACAGCTTACGTCTTCTGCGTTGGTTAATACAGCGATCATATTCCTAGTCTGCAGCGATCATATTCCTAGTCTGCAGCACTCACATAGGCCTGGGTGCCCCACACAAGATCCTATGCACTGTACACTAGCTTCCTCTAGACCCAGCTGTTTGTTGTTGACGTGATACTGTGCCAAGGCTGGCCCCGCGTGATGCCAGAGCAGTCTCTGCCTAGGACCCTCCCTCCCTCGAGATACACACATAGGCAGGCAGGGGAGGGGAACTACAAAAAATGATGACAATGATCATTTAAAATGTAATTTCATGTCTGCGACACAAACGTTTCAAGGGATGACGGCTCTCAGGTATGAACCTTAAATTAAGCAAAATCATGTCTAACGGTAATTCAGAACTTAATATATTTTTAGACAGTAACTGCTTTATGATTGACAAATATATAATCCTCATAATGATTTAAATTGTATCAAACACCTCACTCAGATATGAAGTAGTTTGGGGATTCACAATAGAGCCTAACAATTACATGGTAGATATACATCAATACAGAACTGTCTTTATTCTTTTATATTCTTTTTTATAACATTAAAAGTGATAAATAAAAAAAAAAAAACTATTGGGGGAAGAATAGGAATTGTGGGGTAATTTAAGAAATAATTCCTTTCTCTTTCTTCAAAAAGTTATTTAGGTACTTATGTTATTAATCTTTTTTTTTTTAATCTATTTTCAGTGTACAAATGTTCCAACAGGATATCCATTTTTTTTAAGTTTTTCAGCTATAACCGTTCCAAGATCACAAAATAACTTCTCAAATTACCCCCTACTCCACCCTTTTTTGTTTGTTTTTTTGTCTGGTTTTGTTTATGTACTCTGATACAATATTTAAGATATTCAACTGACTTATACAAGAGACAGAAGAAAAAAATAGATATGGAAATATATTATTACTATACAAATTATTTATAATTTCTTGATTTGCCACAGTTAAAGTTATGAAAAAATGGAAAAAGGAACAAGGACATTTCTATTTTGAAGTATATTTACAACTTAGATGTTGATTTTTTGTATTTCTTTATTATTACAAAAAAAATAAAAAAATAATAATCTTAAAATGTCAAATGTGAAGTCATATTCTGCAAAGATAGAATGAGCATATTAAAAAAATGTATTTATATACGTCAAATATTTGATAAAGTAGTCCAGAGCTATGGCATTTGGGAGTAATTAAAATACTTTGCCCAGCAGTACAAAATTAATAAGTGGGTGGTAAAGCAATCTGGGGTGCAACTCACTTCATGACCATGGTTATGTAAATATGGGATCTTATCAGTTTTATGTATGAAAAGCTTGAATAGTTCAAACAGGCAAAATGTAAAATAAATATAGGCTTTAGATGTTAACTATTATATCCAGTTTTGCATTACTGAAGCATGCATTATTTGAGGTTTTGCTGCCAGTAAGGCATGCAGTTCAGTTCTATTGAGGGCTGGCAAAATTATATAAAATAGCATAAAATGGAAGGACAATTTATAATAAAATCATCCTCCAAGTTGACAATTCAGTCAAGCAATTAAAGCAATGGAGGCCAACAGAAAAGTATTGCATATAACAGTTAATGATTATATTGTTTTCACATTATACATGCATAATTCAAAAGATCCTATTGCTGTATAAATACCGGGCTTCACTAGACTTTTAACTTACCGTATATTAAAAAAGTATCAAATAGAATTGGCACATTTCTAATATTTATTTTTAAAAGGATATGGAAGTTTTCTGGATTTTACTAGATACATAAAATACCTGTATATCTATTTACTTTAATGTTCTTTATTTTATTAAGAGGTGCTTTTAAGTCCTGTTTTTTCTGCCTAAAATTAAACAAATCATATCTGATTTGGTTTGCCCTTTTGGCCAATTTGAAACCGTGCACTTCAGAGTCTATGTCTTCATGAACTGCAATCACTGACCATCTCTCAGCAGCATGTTGCAGAATGTTACTGAGAGATGGTCACTGATTGGCCAATATAAGACTGCACAGCAAGTACAGCAGAGGGGAGGCCAAGCAGGTATCCCTTTAAGCAGTAGTAACTTTAAAAACTGACATTTCTGTTGTGATCAGACTTCATAGTTTTGATGTTAATCTGTTATGTCATTATAGCTATAGCCTTTGATAAAGCCACACCAGTGGCGAAATGGTCGTCTGGCTGGACATTTTAGGCACATTAGGAAATCCAATTTTTTTTTTAATTAGTTGTGACAAATTGTGAGGCTCCTAATAGAGCATAAAGGAGAGGATACATGTACCCTTTGTTATATGTTACAGCCTATTAGTTGTTGAATTAATGTGTGAAATAGGGTTCCTGTTTCATTAGCCTATGGGGTACAATGTAAACCTACATTGTTTTTATATTGTAGGCGATTCATTATTTCACTTTTTCTAGTCTTTGGGCTATATACAAATTGTTGATAGCCAATTCAATATTTTTGAGGATCTCTGTTTCCCTCCATCTATTGCAGGGCCTAGCCAGATTTGGGTTAAATTATTCCAACGTGCATTTGTTTTGTACACATATGTGGTAGAGGAGAATATGGTTACCTATTTTTATAGCAGTGCCATTTATAGTAATAAAGCAAATATTTTAGTGCTCAATTTTGTTTTGCTGATAAGGTTTATGAAGTGTTAAGTACTGCAGGTTTTGTTATTTATATTAGCAATGGGCCTCCCCCAGAGCAGGGCCCTGGTGCACTGCACCACCTGTAGTTACACCCCTGGTTTAGTATGGTTAGTAATTAGTTGGAGAGAGAAAGAGGACACATTGAAAATGTTGATGCAGATAGGGCCCTTAGGGTACATACCATCTCTCTCTATTATCATCACTTACATAACTCCGTAGGTTTCTGGCACACACTAGTCCAATGGCACCATTTTGTTCTGGGCCACAAATAACCAGAACTGTAGGTTGTTTTTTCGGTAGTGTACTCAAGGGGTAAACCTGTATATGGAGAGAATAGCAGTTATTTATATTCATACAAAAGAAATGAAACACAATATAATTCCTTAATATATTGGGTGTGACCAGCAATATCACTTAAACATGAAGGACACTGAATATTATATATCAAAGTACTAAGACTCCAGTAACCATCCCTACCAGAAAATGTAGTTTATATTTGCATTTGTGTACCTTTGTAACTGCTATTGCACAACTGTGTCCCAGGATCTCTAGTAGCTGCTGCTTTCCGAAGCGGTAATCTTCCAGTAGCTCCCTCTCTAATTCTTCAGCAACCTGTTTACTGGGGACAAGAAATAAAATTAAAATGTAAATCTCATAAACCCACTGCCTGTTAGCGATCACATCCAATGTCAAAGAGGTTTGGGGTAAAATCTAAAACATTTATCGCTACGGATCTGTCATACTTGGCTAAGCACGTTTAGAGAACAGGCAGATCAGATGGGCCTTTTTAGGTCAAATCGTATATATAGTTGCTGGTTTGGGAAATGTTGGGGTTGTTTGGTCACGCACTTCAGGTCCACAGTTGCGGGGCTGCAATGAGCTCCGAAGGCACTTATTGCAGCACTCGCGATCAGCGCCAAAGCACGTAGATGCAACAGTGGCCCTCGCAAACCGAGGCATGCACTTGCGCGGTTGTGCAAAATTACGATTTTAACAGCCAAAATACAAAACTGAAAAGACCACCAAAAAAAACCAATGTGCCTCATATAACTTACACACTCACACACAGCACAGGGAGAGAGCCAGGGAGCAGAATAACATTGTAAGTTAATTTGAGGCATATCTGTTGTTTTTTCACAATCTAAAAATTAGCTAAGCGAAAAAAGAAAAAAAAAGGGGGCCGAAAAAACTTAACAGGATGAAAACGAGGCCGAAGGCAGTAAAAAAGAGCCCAAAGCCAGTAACACTTAACCCAAGACAGTAACATTTACACCAAGGCAGTAACACTCATTGCGAGGCCCCCTTAAACTACACAGTGGGAGAGGCTCGCAATGGAGCGCTGAAGGAGCTCAAGCCCAAGGCCTATAAAGAACACAGAGGGAGAGCCTTGCAATGAGCTCCAAATGTGCTCATTGCAAGCCACGTGATGAGCGCCAAAGGCGCTCATCGTCTGGCTCGCTATAAGCACCGAAGATGATCATTGCAAAGCAGAAAATTTAAAAAAAAAAAACAATTGCAGGGGTAGCGATCAGCGCCGAAGGCGCTCATTGCGGGGCCTGTAAAGTACACGGGGGGAGAGGATCGCAATGAGCGCTGAAGGTGCTCAGAGGACCCATAGCCTTGCATTGTGTAGCAAACAGCATTGCCAGGCTAACAATTTCATTCCCGTAATTTTTGACCGGGAATTTCCTAGTATGTTTCTAAAGACAAGTTGTGCTTATTTGTAGTTCAAAATCTAGTTTTAGCACTTGTCTTTGTAGGTTTGGTGATGTGATGTGAGCTGCAGAAGTATGAATTTAACAAACGAACTGTGAAATTAACTGTGATTGGGTCAGATGTTCAAGAGCTAGCTCAAGAGCCAATCAGCTCAGCATAATATATGTCTGTGACCCAAATTACATTTGTGAAGAGCGGAAGCTGCCATTTTAAACATGGAAGGGTAACTGGCATGAAAATAAGTTTACTAACTTTTACATAGCTAGGTAATTTTCTCTAAGAGTGCTCTGTAACGTAAAAGAAACTTGAGGTGCAGCATTACTTTAATAAAAAATGGCAAATCAGAGATTGCACCAGCAGAGTTATAGGTCACAATGCGGTAAGAAAGATGCAGATTGTTTTTTGCTGGTCACACATTTCTTTGCATTACTTTACATTTTTGCCTATAATCCTTCCTTTGAGTGAGTTTGCGTTACTCAGTCGTATCCGACTCTCCGTGACCTCGTGGACCACAACACACAATGCTGATCCACTTCGTATTCGTGGCAGAGATACTGGAGTGGGTTGCCAGTTCCTTCTCCAGTGGGCCACAACATACAGCTCCTGGTATTCCTAGGTGGTCTCCCATCCAAGTAATGACCAGGCCCAACCCTGCATGGCTAGGATAGTGGGACCTCTTGGTTCCCTGATTGGAATCAAACCCAGGTCACAGTAGTGAAAGCATTGAATTCTAACCACTGGACCACCAGGTAACCCAACCCTACCCTACCTTTAGCTTTATCAAATAGCAAGGTGACCTGTAAAATAATAACATATACTCTGCTTTTATACATATATCAACTCTTAGTGTTCATGACGAGTTGAGCTCTTTTTAAATTATGAAAACATAATAAAATGTTGATAAATTATTTATTTAGAATTTAAATATCAATGAACTTATTTATAAACCATTTACTGCTCGGACCTTTCCTGTTATCTGCCAGGCATATTTCCAGTTATCTGCCACTCACTGCTGCACTGCACCCTGCCACACACTTTGCCTTATAGTTAGTAGGTAAGCATAGGGTAGTGGAGGGCAGATAATAGGAAATGCCCCACTGTTTTTATTGTTTTTCAGCAAAACAAAAAAAGGTTAAAATTTACATTTTTCACTGCATAGCAACTTTTTGAAATACTATTAAAATAATTTTTGATAGGCTATACTGCATATGAATAAACTATGGTTGTGGGGAAGAGGGCAATATGTCTTGCTGAATATATGTGCACTTTTTGTTGTTCAGTTTGTGTCCGACTCTCCACGACCATATGGACTGCAGCATGTCAGGCACAATCATTATGTCTCTGGTTGTGCTTATCCATAAGGTTTTCATGGCAAAGATACTGCAGTGGGTTGCCAGTTCCTTCGACAGTAGACGCAATTTATCTGACCTCTATGCTATGACCTGCCCATTCTTGGGTGACCCTACATGATACAGCTCAGAGAGAGAGGCCAGAGGACACAGGGACAGAGGGCACAGAGAGAGGACACAGAGGGACATATGGCACAGAGTGGGCAGAGACAGGGCACAGAGAGCACACAGAAAGGGCTAGGGAGAGGGCGATACAGAGGGCACAGATACTGTAATTTATGACGGGCAAGTTACTAGTGAAATAATAGTCTTGAAAAAAGAAATCCAAGCACATTTTAACATAATAGCTTTCACGGCTAACAACCTTTACCTATATTTATCATTATTACTGCCTATGAAAAAATGACCATCCTTCATTCAAATATCTTCCAATCCACTATCTCCCTCTAGTGGTGATAAAAGGAATAGTAAGCAATAATAAATAATTTCATCCTATGACATTACACATTTTTTTCATAAGCATAACATAAATCTATTGATAAGAATTATTAAATGATTTGTATTATTGAAATGTGTCAATACTCACATGATGTAACTGACTTCACCAGTATACTTTGTTATCATGGAAATAAATGGAGTACAAAATAAAATTCTTGCAATAATTCACTTGCCAAAAAAAGGTTTTATAAATAATATATTAAAATAGTGAGTGTGTATCTATATAATTATATCTATATATCGCACATACTTTGAAAAGTTAGCATTGACTCTTTGAGATCCAGATACAGGTTTGTTTTTAGCAGCACACAGGAAATCAAAATGGTGCCCAAATTATGATATGTGTGTGACCTAACCCAAATATTTTTTATAATTGGGTTAGGCCCACAGTGTGCCCACACATGCAGTAAAGTGTGCAATAGGCAGTTCAGGGCGGCTCACGTGGAGCTAAGAATCATCCAATGCAGCCCCCACATCGTGCATATCATTGCAACCTATTTTCTCTACACAACTACCAATCTATTTTCTCTTGCATCCCCAAAACACTTAGTTCTTAGTTATACATTTGTGCTCAAAAGTTTGCATACCCTGGCAGAAACTGAATTTTTTGCATTTATTGTGAAAATATGACTGATCATGCGAACCAAAAATGTATTTTATTGAAGAATAGTGATTATAAGAAGCCATTTATTATCATATACTGGTTTGGCTCCTTTTTAAAATCATAATGATAACAAAAATCACCCAAATGGCATTGATCAAAAGTTTACATACCCTTGAATGTTTGGCCTTGTTACAGACACACAAGGTGACACACACAGGTTAAAATGGCAACTAAAGGTTCATTTTCCCCACCTGCTGCTTTTTAAATTGCAATTAGTGTCTGTGTATAAATAGTCCATGAGTTTGTTCGCTCTCACATGGATGCACTGCTCGAGCTAGATATTGAGCCATGGGGTGCAGAAAAGAACTGTCAAAAGAACTGCGTAACAAGGTAATGGAACTTCATAAAGGTGGTAAAGGATATAAAATGATATCCAAAGCCTTGAAAATGCCAGTCAGTACTGTTCAATCAGTTATTAAGAAGTGGAACATTTGGGAGTCTCTTGATACCAAGCCAAGGTAAGGTAGACCAAGAAAGATTTCAGGCACAACTGCCAGAAAATGTTTTCGCAATACAAAGAAAAACCCACAGGTAACCTCAGGAGAAATACAGAAGGCTCTGGAAAAAGATGGTGTGGTTGTTTCAAGGAGCACAATACGACGATACTTGAACAAAAATGAGCTGCATGGTCGAGTTGCCAGAAAGAAGCCTTTACTGTGCCAATGCCACAAAAAAGCCTGGTTACAATATGGCTGATAACACCTTGACACACATCACAGCTTCTGGCACACTGTAATTTGGAGTGACGAGAGGAAAATAGAGCTTTATGGTCACAACCATAAGCGCTATGTTTGGAGAGGGGGTCAACAAGGCCTATAGTGAAAAGAATTCCATCCCCACTGTGAAGCATGCTGGTGGCTCACTGATGTTTTTGGGGTGTGTGAGCTCTAAAGGCACGGGGAATCGTGTGTAAATTGATGACAAGATGAATGCAACATGTTATCAGAAAATACTGGCAGACAATTTGCATTCTTCTGCATGAAGGCTGCACATGGGACTCTTTTGGACTTTCCAGCATGACAATGACCCTAAGAACAAGGCCAAGTTGACCCTCCAGTGGTTACAGCAGAAAAAGGTGAATTTTCTTGAGTGGCCATCACAGTCTCCTGACCTTAATATCATCGAGCCACTCTGGGGAGATCTGAAACATGCGGTTCATGCCAGACGGCCAAAGACTTGACCTGTAGGCATTTTGCCAAGACTAATGGGCAGCTATACCACCTGCAAGAATTAGGGGTCTCACAGACAGCTATTACAAAAGACTGCACACTGTCATTGATGCTAAAGGGGGCAATACACAGTATTAAGAACTAATGGTATGTAAACTTTTGATCAGGGCCATTTGGGTGATTTCTGGTATTATTATTTAAAAAGGAGCCAAACAACTATGTGATAATAAATGGCTTCATATGATCACTATCCTTTAATACATTTTTTTTTTTGCAGGATCAGTCATATTTTCAAATTAAATGCCAAAATGTCACAATTTCTGTTAGGGTATGCAAACTTTTGTGCACAACTGTACGTCTATAACTAATTTATTCACCTCTACCCAGCTTCCCCCAAATATTACTATTTTTGATACTTGTACAACAAACAGTATAAAAGGGCACCCCGAGCCCAGCGCGCTCACCAACTGCGGCCGACAACTGCGCGCCACCCCGCATCCCATCACCCCCATCACTTTTCCCAGAGAGAGAGCCAGTGGTGTCCTCTTGTACCTGCCTCCCCTCATAGTCTCCCCACTGTCTCCCCTCTCCAAGTGCACCCCGAGCCCAGCGCGAAGGCAGAGCTGTCATCGGAGGGAAGCTGGAATGCAGGGTAATGCACTACGGTCGGCGTGCCGCTGGCGCGCGCATCCATCAGCGCGCTGGCGATGGCGTGCTGTTGGTGAGCACACCAAGGTCGTACTACTGTATATAAAAAGGTACACAGAGGAGGTTCCAAATAAGGTATAATTTCAAAATACTGTATATGTAACAACAAGTAGTATAAATAGGAATGGTACATTAAAAAATGCATGTTTCTATATTAAATGAACACTGAATTTTGCTATTTTGAGCAGCATTTAAAACAATCATTGAGATTAATTACGGCACTGGCTATTTACTTGACTGCAGATAACTTCAAAGGCTAGGCATACTCCCTAAGGCTTTACGCACAAGACAATGCCCTCAGAAATTAAGGGATATGATCCCTCATTAACCAGAAGATATTAATTTGCTTGTGGGTGGATCATAAAAGGTTGATTGACAGCACAAAATGGTAACCTTCAATGTCCGTTCACTGTTGGAAAATGCAATTATACTATAATTGGAACCTCCACGGCAACACTTTAAAATGCATCATACAGCTATTTTGCAGATGCATGGGTCCCTCATGTCAGATGCCTGTTACTGGTGTAAAAAGTGCCAGCAGGTATGGTAGAGAATTCTGTAAGCTATATATCAAATTAAAATGTATAGCGTAAAACCTCACTGGTTCTTATGACACAAATTCATCTCAAGGTGAGATCCTATATATATATATATATTCTATTCTATTACCATATATTATATTATTTTATATATATATATATATATATATATATATATATATATATATATATATATATATATATATATAGACATATACATTCAAATTATAGATTAACCCAAATGAAGGTAGTAGCAATTTAACTAATTAAAAAGAAAAATACAGGAAAGTATAGCACTGTTAACGTTGGATCCAAATGTGTAAGCAAGTTTGTAGCACCCACTTAGAAAGCAATGATATCATACAGAAAAATGTAAAGCGTGTGTTATTTTTAATATATCCACTCATTGGCATTTACATATATTTTCACGTTAAATGGCTAAAGACAATTGAAAAAATAAATACATGTAAATTGATGCAATTGAATAACAAAGGAAGTCGGCTTTCCAAGCCTTAATAGACCAATTGATTGCAAATGTTGCTTGTTCCTGTATTTGTCAGTGAAGGGTTAAGACACATCGTTTGCTAACGATATATATCTAGGTGAGTGTCACAGTGTCTCCATAACAAGCTTTTAATGACATTACTGCCCACACAAGTTAATAAGATTTCAGCCAATTACACATATGTCCTGGAGACCTCCAGTGAGGAACAGATAATACTTTATATTTATAATGTCTGCTCCCATCTCTCCAAGGAGCAATTACTAAACAAGCTTTATAAATTAGGGCAGTTTCAGGGTTGAGGATTGTGGTCAGTGCGCAGGTTAGATGGCCAGAGAGGGCCTGCAAGGCATGGAAACAGGGAAAGAACATCTTACTAATAGGATCAGCTTCCTTATAACAAGCAGTACAGGGAAATACCATAAGTGACAAAAAAATATTTTAAAATTCTATATAGTGTTTTAGAAATCTGTATTAATAGTATGAACTGTATACCTACACCAATAGAATGGTAGTATTTTATTGAATTAAAGCACCACTGTAAGAATTGAATTATTTTTGTGTATAAGTAAGAGGCCCACTGCAATGCATTTACTAGTAAAGCTCATATGTTTCTTTGCTGGCCAGAAACTATTAACAGTATGCAGCTTAACGTAAATAAAAGTTAATTTTGTTTCTTAGCTTTTAAGATGTGTTTTTCCCCCCCTCCTGTAGTTTACCTATGTCAATAAGAGACTTGCCTAGCTCTTTCTCAGTGTTCGACACTGACCAGTGCTGGTTCTGCTTCAGACTGAGCATGCTCAATAAAAGGGGTGGGGCTATGATGGCTCTTCTCTGACACTGTAAGGGGCCTATGCGGCAGCTGCAAGCATTTTACAATAGATCTGTTATCTCTGTGTAGACAGTGGGAGCGCTGCTACTTAGGTCACAGGGCAGGCTCCATGATACTACAGTGAGCCCAATTCTACTTGTAGTCTAATACCTATCAAATCAATTGATGTCTGTGGCATATATCAGCCACCAGTGTTGATATCCTGTTTTCCCAGGATAGATATATATATATATATATATATATATATATATATATATATATATATATATATATATGTGTGTGTGTGTGTGTGAGAAAATAAATGAGTGTTCTTTACTCTCAACAGTGTATCATCCAGTATGGGGAGAATGGGATTATGAGACTGTACAGTGATTCTCTTGGATATTTTACAGTCTACCAGCGGAGATATTAAGTGTACTCCTGCATCACCGCTACGATGTCCTCACACCAGACCCTGCAAAGTTTTCAAGATGCCATTGCTCCCCCATCAAACATCTCTTAACATACCTTTTACCAAACTCCTAGACCTCTGTCCCCAAACCACGACACATCCTCCACATCAAAAACATAGCAGTCATACTGCAACTGTCCTTCACCCATCACACGCCTAATACCGTTACCGTTGTACCACCCAATCACCTTGCACTCTATTTCCCATTAAATATATCACCAATCATCTTGCAGTTTACACTCCACCAAATTTTTCACACTCACAAATACTTCAAACACACAGCCAGAAATCTCCATTCACCCTGGACTTCATCAAATGCCATCCCCCATCTATCACCCCCCATCAAATATCATCCCTTAAACCTTATCACACCAATCAAACAGAGTAGCAAGATTTGTCCATCAAATTTCATACACTACAGACACCTTACCCTTTCAACAGTATTTCAACAGCTAGCAAGCCTGAATCATCTTGCACCCAGCTCTCCATTATGCTCCAATCGCCTTGCATCATGCCCTCCAAAAAATATCTTACATGGGGAGGGGGATAAAGTGTAACGCCCCATACTAAGTAAGTCAGATTCACTTCACACAGCCTCTTTCTCACTAAGTGTGCCCCCAAAACCTCTCATTCTGCTTCTCATCAATAAAGTCTCAAATGTCTTGTTCTAATTCCCCCAAATGCCTCAAGCTCTATTCCATTACAAAGCTATATCCCATAACACTTCTAACCATGGTTCTTTATCACTCACATTGCCTTAATGAAAATGCTCACCAAGTCTCACGAATGCCATCAAAAGGCCACAACCTCACCCTGGCACTCATCCAAAACACCTCACAACCGGTTCTAATCATGTCCCACCCTTCCCACATAAAACCCGTCATGTTCAGGGATCTTCAGTTGTTTTGTATTCTACCAGCAAATCATATACCTTGTACTCTGCAGTCTCCAAAGCCCAATAACCTCCCTCCAAATCCATTTTTCCCAAATGGAAGTATGCAGCTTAACGTAAAAATGCCTTCAATTTATACTCCGATGAAACATCTTGCACCATGCACTCCCATGAGTGACCTCCCATACTGTCCTTCAATAAGTGACTCGCAGCCTGCCCCCAGTAGATGTCTCATACTTTGTGAACTTCAATTATTTTCTGCTCTATCACCCCCGATTCCTGCCATCCTATGATAAATGCGCCTTTTCAGCAGCAAGTCCCAAATTGCCTTGCATGCTATTTGCCCATCAAACATCTCACACCGTGTCCTCCAGTCACGCTCCACACACAGAGTTTATAGCGAAGAAAGAGCAACAATCACGTGAAAATGATCAATGTACAACGAAAAAGGAACTTCAAAAACATGAACACAAAGTTGCTAAGCGGCTGTGTAATTACAGATGTCAGTCAAATGGATACCATGACAACATAGAAATGGTACATATTTGAAGAACAATCATTATCAGGATGCAAACTTGCAGGAGTTACAGTTATCAAATGGAGCTGAAAGAATGCTGACTGCAGTAGGAAAAGCAAATGAGTAACCAAAGTGCACCTCTGCAGACAAAAACATGTTAGGAACACAGCAAATATCCCAAATACTGTAGACAAAAAAAAAGTATTTATAAATAAATAAATACATATAATTGCAATTGGTTATTTAAAAAAAAAAAAAAAAAAAAAAGACTAGAAGCGTTTAATAGAACATAAATTACCTGAAAAAAAATCCCTTCATCTGCTAATAACTTTACCCGGGGAAATTAACTTTCACTGTATGGATGCTAAGCAAGGAGACTATGTACCGGATATGGGACATCAAGAAGAGTAGCAGATTTTAAAACATCTACTCCTTTTTGAATATGCCAATTTAGCCAACTGGGCAAACAGTTTATACATTTCATTTGCAATGTGACCGATCATTAATCCTCACAGAAAGTAATTAGCAGAGAAGGTGTACTTTTCCAGATAATTTATGCTCAATTATCTAAATACGTCCACTCAATATGTTCAATAACCAACTGCAATCAGCTATTTTTTTTTCTTCAATTCTGCAATAACAGAACTTTGCTGTGCCAGTTTTAATGCTCAACTTTAATGACAAAATGCTATCCAATGACATACAACATTTATATATATATATATATATATATATATATATATATATATATATATATATATACACATATACACATACATATACATACATACACACACACATACATACATACACTAGTGACTTGCCCGTCAAAAATTACGGCAATACAATTTGAAGCCTGGCAATGCTGTTTGCCACACAATGCGAGGCTCTCCCCCCTCTAACTTGCAAGCCTCGCGATGAGCACCTTCGGCGCTCATTGCAAGCCTCTCCCACGCCTCGCAATGAGCACCTTCGGTGCTCGAGAGGCCCTCAATGAGCGCCAAAGGTGCTCATTGCAAGCTTCTCCCCCTCTCTACTTTACAGGCCTCGCAATGAGCGCTTTGCCACTCATTGTCGGTATTGTCGAACCCGCAACTTTCTGGCCTTGCGATATGCGTCTTTCCCTCTCTTTACAAGCCCAGAAATGTGCACCTTGGGCGCTCATTGCATGGTCCGCAATGAACGCCTTTGGCCTCTCCCCACTCTCTAACCCCTGTGTCCATGTACCGTCCTCTGCCTTCCATGTGTCTGTTTTCCCCTCTCTCCCTCCCACTGTCTCTTTGCACCCTCTCCCTGCCCTTTGGTTTTTATCCCCTTATTTCCCTCCCCTGTGTCTCTTTCCACCCCCCCCCCCGTGTCTTTCCCCTCCCTCTCTCTCCTCTGTGCTCTACGTGTCTGAAACCATTTGCGGGCTTGGGAAATTGATCAATTTCCCTAAGGCCAAAATGTACTTTGGATTTACAGGGTTGGAAAAAAATTAGGCTTCACGGCCGCCATTTTTTCCCCTCGCATAACCGTTTTCTGACTGTTCAAAAACGCCAATTGAATAGCAAATTAATTAGTATTTAACCTCACATACAGGCTCCCTGCCTCTCCCCCTGTGGTGTGTGAGGTTGTAAAGTAATTTGGTAATCAATTGGGGTATTTTGGCAACCCCTGACCGGCTTCAGAGTTACGGTCTTGAAAAAAATGCCGTCCGTTTATGCCGTAATTTTTACCTAGTCTTGCCTCCCTCACGCTGAGTGCCAAAGACCTACGCCTTTTAACATAGCGTGACTGACAAATCGTAACTACCTCAACTGTCAAACCCCTTAGCATAACAACTTTCCTTCCCATGACCCTTTCACATAGCTGCTATCCCCAAGATCCCTTTATTCTCAGATTATCTTCTCAGCCAGCTAGGAAAGTCTAACAGGTCCAATATGGAAACTCCCAGACAAAACAAAAAAGACGGCAACAATAAAGATTTTCTCTAAAATGTATTTTATGCTGGCTTTTTGTTGTTGTCGTCTAGTCGTTTCCATCTCCCCGGTGGAGTGGGTTGCAAGTTCCTTCTGCATTGAACAGCGATTTATTTGACCTCTCTGATAAGACCTGGCCATCTTGGGTGACCCTACATGGCATAGCTCACAGCTTCATTGATGTACACAAGCCCCTTCACCATAATAAGGTAGCGATCCAGAAGAGGGCTCTTGGCTTACATGACTGCAACTGTTCTTTTGTGACATACGTCACAAATTAAGTGATGCTTTTTCTAATCTAAAAGGTGTCCTTTAATGAGGCCTTGTTTCTGATGCATTGTGTGGGAGCACAATAGGCCCTGTGAAAATATCACTACCTGTAGAGCTGTATCCATAACAACTCTTACCAAAGACAAGCTAATGTGTTAAAGTGATAGCAGTTTCAACTGTGCTGTTTATCCAATTAAATACATAACTAAGTTTCCTGGATTATGAATGTATCTGATAGAGGACAAATCAGTAGTGTATGAAAACATTTGTTTACATGAAAAAATGATGCAAAACACATTCATAAACTCACCCTCATGTTTGCCAAATCTCTTGAGTTTGCTTTTGTGAGAACACCTCTGGAGATCCCTGCTAAAATTAGCATAAAATTCATAATTCATTTTGGCCAATCACAGGCAGCTATACATTTTAACTCATTGTAGCAATCTGTGATAGCAGTTTTTGCAGGAAAGATCACGGGATAAGTAATCCTCTGTAGAGAAAAAAGGAGAAGCCAGACACAGCTGTGTAGTTTTCTGCATTGAGCTCCTGCTAGCTTGAAGGCTAGTAAATGGTTAAAATCCGTACCCAAATGCAGTGTTTCTATTGGTAGGTACACTGTGCCTATGTAAGCAGCTCTGGGGGTGTGAAAAACAAGTTTTATTTTTAAATAACATAAATCTGTATGCAGCGGCGTAGCTAGAGCTTTTGCCACTGGGGCCTGCCTCCCTCCCTCTCCCTACCGCTCTCCCTCTCTGTGTCCTCTGGATCCCCCCACCCCTTCATCCCTTCCTCTGCCTGCGTCCCTCTCTGCTGCTCTCCCTGACTTCCTCACTCTCCTCCTCCCTTTCTCTCTCTCTGCCTCCCTCTCCCCACCTCCCTCTCTCCCTCCCTCTCCCCACCTCCCTCTCTCCCCCCCCCCCCTCTCTCTCCCCCCAGCAACACCACGCCATTGTGTCCGATTGTGTGATTCCCCAAACAGTACGCCAATCAGCACGTTAGTAACGCCTGTGCAGTATATATCGCGCTGGCGTTACTCACATACTACAAACTATTATAGTGGATAAGCGGAGTTATAGGAAGAGGTTACGTGGCTAGATGCTGAAGAAGGAATAGAGGCATTAATATCAGTGTTTATGGAGCCATACAAAAGGACCAAGATATTAATGAAGATATTTAATTGACATGGAACAAATTTTATTCAAGCAATTAAAAGAGCATGTTTTACACATTACAGTTTTTTTTTTCATGAAAGTGAAATCAGTTTAAACTTTATTGACACGAACATGAAATGCAACAATCATACTTTTAGCCTGTAGAGCGCATTGGTTGAGAGGACAAGTTAAACATATGAATAAATTTTTGTGCTCGGAGACCTTTATTTGAAAAGAGAAAAAAACGCATATTGACAGATTATCAAAAATCCTCTGATGCAACAAAGAAATAAAAATTTAACTGAACAATTAAAGCATCCCATAGCTGTCCTTTGTTGTATAGCAGTTGTATGTGAGCATGTAACCCAGCAGTGTGACATGTATAACTCCTGACATATGGAATTCCCATGGGTAATCTAGAATCCCCAGCTAGGTACAGTATGTGCTGCAATCTTCCTCCCCACAACACTGTCATTGCTCTATCTAAGCTTCCACAGATATAAATAACTCCAGTGAACCTCTGAAATTGTAAAATGAAAATTTGCATATAAAAAAATTCACAAAACACTGCAAACACCCAAAATGTATTATGCCAAGTACTTAATCTATTTCTGTAAAAAAAAAAAAAAAAGTGCTAGCTGAGAGTTTGCTTTTTTTAGTTGGCAAATTTTTGGTGCGGATAAATCTCTTTTCTGAGGTTTTAATATGTGTTTCTCAATTGGAAATTTCAACGACAGGGATTGTTCTAGGACAGCAGGTGCAGATAGGGGTCCCTATAATAATTAAAAATACGCTCAGTGAGAGCTAGATGGTGTGCGTTAATTATACATTCATTTTCCATGCTTCACAGAGTGATGGGGGAGAGGAAGCAGTTTATTTTCAGCTGTCTCTGACTGGGAGTCAGGAGCTGTGCGTGTGAGCAGGGGGGTCCTACCTCCCCTGGGTATATGTGGGGAGAAAATCCTGTTTAATATGCATATTATGTAGCACCTGGTGTTTGAGAGTGGCATTAGTAGATGAGCCGGAATTTGCACCCACAGAGCAGATTTGTAAATAGACCACTTTTCACAGACACATCAGATGTTAACTGATAGTCTGCCCTTTTCCTGCCCCCAGACCATACCAGATATTTCCACTATATTATGGATTTAATGTTGTTATCCCCCAAATAAATAAATAATTTCCCACCCATACCTAGATGCTTTTTCCACAGAGCGGTACTTCCTGACAATGTCCTTTGAACTGCTAGGGGGGCTTAGTTCTCTACTCAGTTACTCCCTGTCTCCTCTCTCAAAAATCCATATTATATCATCACAAGTACACTTACATCCACTGCAGAATAGATGTAAGTAAAGCATCCTTTGACTACACTGTCCATGTATAAACTATCTCTGTTATTCTAGTTTTGACAGACTAATAGCCTCTGCTATTCCTGAGAGTCATAATGTGAAAATACCCACTTTACAATAAGAAGCGGCCTTTTCTTCTATTCAGATAAGTACTAAAGAAATAAATACAATTTTGTCAAATAGCTCTCTCTGCTATGCCTGAAATGATCACCAAATTACCTTTCTGCCCACAGTGCCCGTCTCTTATTGCAGTCTCTGTACATATAAAGCCTTGCCCAGTTGTTTTCTTAACAATACCCAGCTCAACACAGCAGTGACCCCTTCCTCAACCATCCCATATACTGCACACACCACCCTGAACCCCCTCCCAACCTTTACTGTCTACAAGATGATGAAACGAACTTTGGGTACCAAGGATGCTGTTTCCACGACAACCATGTAATTACCACACACATTTACGCAGGCCACAATCAGAGATCAGGGAGAGTTATCCCTGAGGCTTGCGATTGATCTTAGCTAATAGCTTACCCCTGTATTACCAAAAATCCTAATTTGGGAGGAAATTAGATTAGGTTTGTCGGATGTAAGCAAATTACATATTATATAAGCGCGAGAGGGAGAGAAATTATATATATGTAAATCCATTTATACATAACAATCTGAATACAATGCGCAGGGACAGACAAATGGGGTCTAGCTGTTTTAGAGCTGCCAGACCTCAGCAGGTGAGAGCAAGGCAAGAAACCAGGTCAGACAATTAATAAAGACGCAATCACTCAAATCAGCTACAGATCACCAGGTATGAGCAGGCACTGTAACCCGTGAGTGCCAAGCAAGCTTTCAATTAGGTAATACACTTCTCACACCACCTATACGTGCATTACATTATGTGGTGGAATCACATGCTACTATTATTGCTATAGCTTCACTTATTATTCATAAGCTTACATGGTTTCAATTAATTTAAAAAATATATTTGAAATACCTGGCTGTCCTTAATACAAAATCCTATCTATACTAGGTGAAATGTGCAGTACAAATGGCAAGTTTATTTTTATACATTTACAAAAGTAATCTGCCCCTGCTATTCATTATTGACTTTACCAAAAATATCTTAAATAGGTAATTTAATGACTCACCTGCTTAAAGCATCAGTTAAACTTTAATTATATTATGGTTTCACACCGCAACTCACTTGTGCCTTGCTAACAAACAGTATAATCTGTACATAGATGTTAAATCTGAAAACTGCAAATAGTAACTCATTACAACGATCATTTTACTGCAGTGATTGTGAAAGAGATGTAACAGACTATACACAGAAAAGCAAAAACAAGCTTTTTAAGCCATATACATACATGGATGTCACAGTTTCTGGGGGGAGGGGTTAGAATGTCCATCATAGTTATGCCATTGTAAACAATCAAAACACACATATATGTGCACACAAATCATTTATATGAATCTATATTTTCATCAACACACATATGCAGAGACTGAAGGGCCTGGAGGCCACCCCAGCCTGCTGTGGTTGGGAGTAGGGCCCCTTGACCTGGCAGCACCGGTATGGAAGGAGTTTGCTAGCTGGGGGAGGCGGAGCCGTTTATAAGCTGGTTTGGCGACAAATGTCCCAGTAGTCCCCCAGCTAGCCATGAGGCAAGATGTAGCTGCAGGTGCAGCTCCTTCTTATGGGCTATGTGGCCTCCAGGGTGCTGGGTTTGGATCACCCAGTGAAGGGAATGGAAGGCGTGGAGTGCTGGGGGCACTAAGGAGGAAGGTGCTGCCGGTCTCCCAGCACAGCTCTCTTTCCTGATGTAGCGGGTCTTCTGGGCTGCCCTTGCGCACCCAGTGGAGGGCCCACGTTCCAGGAAGACCAGAGACGCTGAGAGCTAGCAGCAGGTGTTATGGCGCAGAGCTGGTAGGTCCGGATACCCAGCGGGACCTGGATGTATGTTGCCGGTGCTGCTTGGTTGTGTCGCCGGGGGGCTTCTTTTGCTTTTTTTTTGCATTGGTGTGCGTGGGCTCCAGGAAGAGTTACCCACTGTGCAGAGGCATCGGTGATCCTATTAGAGTGAGGCGTTGTTCGGTGGCAGATGGTTATGGGAGCAGTTTATGTTGTAAGGAACCGTAGGTACCGAGCTGGGGTTTTGCCAGGGTAGCATTGCCTGGTAGTTCAGGGCTAGGTCACTCGTTTGAGTGAGACTAGAGTGATACATTACAGGATATTTCTCCCTGGGAAGGACACAAGTGAGCCAAAAGAGATGGCTCAGAGTGAGTTAATCTGTTTCTCTGACTGCTGGCCAGGGTGTGAGGACGAGCAGTTTCTTGTGCACTGGACACCGCTTGGTACACGAGTTGTGGAACGGCAAGATTGGGGGTCCTCGGTAACACAGGACCCAGAGCTAGTGTCCCCCCGAAGGTGGGGCGTTATGTAGCAGCCGCAGCCACCCAGAAACAGGCCTGGCTCATAGTACCTTACGTAGAGAGGTATGGAACAGAAGGCAGATGATGGATGATGGAAAGAGGTCTGTGACAAGTGTGAAGCCTTGAGGTTCTGTACAGCCAAATCTTCCCGCTGGGAGGGAGAGGGCGGCTGGTAAACAGACAAGGTATGTCGACCTCGGAGGATTGGTCCTGGGATCCAAGGTGATCAAGCGACCAAATACGCAGCAGCCAAGATTGACCAGGTGGAGAAAGGGAGGTAGTTTGCAGTGCAACACGCACACGGATGCTCCTCCTCGGTGGTGTGAGGACTTTCTTGAGCTGGAAGGCGTATTTGGTGGATCACTGGTACGGAGGAGGTTTGTGACATGTGGGAAGCCTTGCGGTTCTGTGCAACCATGTCTTTTCCGCCGGTCCTCTCCGGCAAGAGATCGGTTGGAAAACAGACAAGGTGTGTCAACCTCAGGTGACATTGGGCGATCCAAGGTGACCATGTTACCATTTGGCTGCGACGGTCCAAGACGGAGCAGGTGGGTGAAGAGGGTAGTTTACAGTGTATCAAGAACACTGATCGCTTCCCCTTCGTGGATTACGGCTCCCTTGGTCCAAATGGTCTTACACCTTTCCTTAATGGAAAGAGGATTGGTTCTCCATGATCATAATTCTACGGCAGCGTTTGGGCGTATTCCGCATTGGAACTTGGTACCCACTCGCTTTGTGCTACGGGCTTTCAGAGAATGCAGCTTGGAGAATTGGTGGTGTGCTGTGTGGTCATTGGTACAACTCAACAGGTAGGCGCTTTGCCTCAGTTGCCAATCACAGCCCACAGCTGGGGGGTGTGGCCCCAGTTCGGATGGAAGGGTAACGATATCAGTCGGAGGTGCGGGTAGCGAGTGGCACTTCCCGCTTCCTACCTTGGTATTGACCCAAGTGGTAGTAATGATCCTGATAACATACCTGTCAAGCAACGGGTTTATCATTATAAGGCTAAAAAGGTTTAGGCATGGTCGCATGTGCCTCATACGTCAAGTTACACGATTGGCCTGAGTAGGAAAGCAGTCGGATTTGAGTTCAGCCCTGGTTGGGGCTCAAATTCATGAGCAGATATGGAGCTCTGAGTGCTGGTGTTTTAGGGGGGTATGCGGCTGGCCAGGGTGTTTGTTGGGGGGGTCAAAACCGCAAAAGGTATTCTGCGGTCTTCTCTGTGGTGTGTCGTGGGGGGAGTCGCCGGGACAGTGGTATAATGGGTAAGCTCCTACCCTACAGTGGTATGGATGTTACAACATGGTAGGCCCTGGATGAGGCTTCAGGGCGTAGGGCCTACTGTCTCTGGCCAGGCCCCTCCCCTCACGTGGTTATGTTTTTTTATTAATGGTTGTGGTTATTATGTGTACTTGTGTTTACCAATAAACGCTGTGGCCAGTCTTCCTCCCAAGAAGTAGTCTGTGTCTAATCATTATATTTAGCCCATGAAGTAGTCTAACATCTGATGATTAGACCCAGAGGTAATTGTGTTTAACACATATCCGTACATACCAACTGGTCCTTGCTTAAGTCAAGACTTAGAAAGGCTGAAACAAGAAGGAGAAGAGACAGAGGAACATGTGCTGCACAGGATATAATGAATATTAATTAAAATCATATATAGAGGCTATGAATCAGGCAGTGGCTAAGTGATTTGTAACTACTTGATTATTTTTTAGCAGCCAGAAAAGCATCAGCACAGTAGGTATGATTCAAACCCTCACAGAAAATAGAAATCAGAAATATGTTCTTTAGGTTATAAAGTAAAGCATATGTTAATATAAAGTAACAGTGTTGACTTTATAATAACTAGTTACTTAAATAAAAAAAACATATATATATATGTGTTTGTTTTTCACATACACACTAAGGATTTGAACCCCTGACCTTTAACTCTAAAGACTGAAGCTTAACTTGCTCTGCTATTTGTATAGCTGTTGATAATTTTTGGTGAAAGACAAATTAGAAATTAAAGACAAAAAACCTATAACATCAAAGGATCATATTCATGTACATCGTCTAATGTGGTTTATATAATACAATGTACTTTATGTGACACAGGTTGTTACATTGGAGAAACCGGACAAAAAATGCATTTAAGGATTCAATAAGAAAACAGGCATTCAATAAGAAAACATAAATGAAGACAGTTATTGTAACCCAGCGGGACACCATTTTAGCCAGAATGATCACTCCATCCAAATCTTAAAAGTCAAAATACTCAGAGGATTTAAAAGCATCCAAGAGAGAAAAGCATTTGAAATAAAGATGATCATCAGAATTTCATGTGATTTTTTTTTAGGTGTTTGTCCAACAGGAGAGACATCACTGTGGACTACAGTGCTCTGCTTTTTCATGTATATATTGATGTATATGTGTATTTAATATGTGTATATAGGTTTCCTTTGCTATGTTGTGTTTATACCCCATATATGTATTTACCTGATGATGTCAGATGCTGTTTCCACTATATCTGCATCTGCTGTTATTATTCAAACTGAGGGTTCCATCTCATGTAGTATTGCTTGAGACTTGATAGAGAGGTTAAACCTCTTGAAAGCTTGTCATTATAAATTTATCAAAAAAGGTATCAAATTATATTGCAATACTCATATATATATATATATATATATATATATATATATATATATATATATATATATATATATATTAATATATATTAATATATATATATATATATTATATATATATATATATATTAATATATATATATATATATATATATATATATATATATATTAATATATATATATATATATATATTAATATATATATATATATATATATATATATATATATATATATATATATATATATATTAATATATATATATATATATATTAATATATATATATATATATATATATATATTAATATATATATATATATATATTAATATATATATATATATATATATATATATATATATATATATATATATATATATATATATATATTAATAATTACTAAATTACATGAAAGACAATTAAATACCTACATAAAACATGTGAATAATAAGATTGAAGTCTGTAATAGTTACACATTATTTTCTAGTTATATCAACTTTTAAATGTACTTTATTAAAGCAGAGTGGATTGGTGTAAATGGTGATTTATGAAATGTTTTCATTGAAAAGTTATCGGTTCTAATCCAGCCTTTCCCCTTTTTTTTTTATTGACTAAATTATTTATTAATGCACATATAAAGAGATAAGTACATTATTTAGACAAAGAAAAAATGGAAGACAGGGGAATTGAACCTATGACTTACTAGTGAAAACAAATCTTTAAAAACAGGATGCTTACTACCACATCAACACCATCAGTTTTTAAAGAAAGTGTAAATATATCATAGAATGTGTAACAGTTACAGACTCCAGTCTCATTTATAAAAGGCTTTTGTGGGAGAACATCAAAGGCTAAACTAAAATAACAATAACCATGTCAATTCTTGATCAATATTAAAATTGTATTTACATTATTATTGACCTCTGGCTAATGATGCAGAGCACATATGGTGACTATTGTTGTTCTATAATAATTGTATTATAGAAATGGCAGTTAGTGGGATTAAAAACATGTAAATTTATTGAGGAAAAAATTAAAATGATATTGGCGCAATTTCAATTTCAATTAAAAACACTAAACATAAGACCCAGCTTTAATCAAAGTCAACGTAAGCACTTAGTAATGCAAAGACAATGTCCCTTTACTCTGAGTTCCTGCTTACTGGAGGGGCCAGAAAAACATTTTAGCCCCAAGGTTCTGGCTAATTCCCTACACCGCTAAATAGAACCGTTAGGCACGTATCCCTATCCAACTTCTTCAATCCACTTCTATCAATATGATTCCGTTCAAATTTTGTGGTGGTGAAAGAGGTGTGGTCTGTGTTGGACGTACCTTATAGTTCATGTCAGGGGCTTCAGACTTAAGTTTCACTACTTTTCTTGGCTTCGTCAAAGGACATTGTTGTCTCTGATTCCTGTACTGAAATACATACCCTTAATATTCACATGATGCATAATATTGCCTTGTTTGTTCAGAATCGAGATTCTATGTAAACCAGCTCCATGTCTATAATTAAACATCTAGAGGTTATCACTTCGTAAAAGTTTACTATTTAACCTTTCCTTGAGGCACTTAAGTTCCATTCCATGACTAAAATTGCATAAAACTTAAAAATTACATTAATTTAGAAATTCATAAATAATAAGTATATCCACTGATTGATAAGGTTAAATCTTCCCTTTATATGTCAGACTGCAGCAAGGTCTATGAAGTCTACCATTTCAGTCCCACCTTTACCTTTTCCCTCCATACAAACCAACTGTTGCTATATTCTATAAATTATATTTAAAATATTATAGTATAATGTATTGGTAAGTATGAAATGTGAAGAAAATGCTTGATAAATTAAATTTATGTTGTGAAATATGGCAGACCTTGCTTGATAATCAATCTATGATATTCACTATATAAAATACTACATATGATTCATCGAATGTGCCAATACATCCAGAAACATGCGTGAAATATACTTGTACCATGTGAAAGAAGCTCAATATAGAAATGTTCTATTGCAAAGTATGTATCCCCTTGTTATATATACTATGATGTATGCCTCACTTAAAATATATGAAATAAAATGGAAACAAACAACAACAAAAAACACAAATCCATACATATAAAAAATATAACAATGATAATAGATGCATCCTTTAATTTTTTTAAATACAAGAATCAAAACAAAGTTATTTTCTTTTGTTGGAATTAACATAAATATATTGGGGACTTCTAATGTGTTCTAAATTTTACATTTGTTCAATATAGGTTTGATTATTTATAGGCATGGAGTTTGTTTATGTAGAATCTGAATTCTTAACTTATAGGTAGCAATTATTAGTAAGATTTTGGTAAATCCCATCCGTTACTTCCGTAGCATTATTCATCATTTGACCAATGAGGGCACAAATTTCAGTACAGGGAGCAGAGACAGGCCGCCCACTATGACAAAGTCACATACAATGGAGAAACGTACATCAGGTGTGTCTGACATAGATGCTCAGGTACGTCCAACACAGACCACAGCTCTTTCACTGCTATAACATTTGACTGGCAACATGTCAACAGAAGTGGATTGAAGAAGTAGGATGGTGATACCTGCCTAAAAGTTCCATTTAGCACTGCAGGCAATTAGCCATAACCTTGTGTCAACAGCATTTTTGGGAAAAAAAAAAAGAAATAGAGTTATAAAGAGAAATTGATACAAAGAAGAAGACAGAGAGACAGAGACAGAGAGAGAGAGAACAGGGGGACAGACAGATGGCTGCCCAGACTAAATCATAAATGCATATAAGTCAATATAGCTTATGCCAAAATGTATTGAATAGAGTGGTTGGACAAGAGTTTATAACATGTTATGACAATCAGATCCAATGTGCATTTATACTGCAGGGCATTCATAATGAACCCTTTCATGGCTTTGTCTTAACAGTACTAAACACTGCTAGAATCTATAGCATATATGTACATGAACACACAGTTGTAATTTCAGATATAGAAATGTGAAAGGAGGGGCTGAAAGTGGGGCACACAAATCTGATTGGCCTAGAGCATCATAAAACCTAAACTATGTCCCTGGACTGAACTAGACCTGTCATCACAAAGGTGATTTACTCCTGCCGTTTGACACCACATTTAACAGTAAAACATGTGCATAAACATTATCATGCTTCTTGGCATTTACATCCTTGGGCACAGCTCCAGACTGAATGTTTCATCTCGTTTCTTACCCTCTGGACTAAAGTGGCATAAGAACATAGAACTGTTAACAGCTGTGTTTTTTTTATTTGTTAATCCCATTTTACACCGACTGGCTGTGCTACTGTAACTCAATATCTATTTGTAAACCTCGTTATAGCACATGACATTGAACTTTTCATATGAAATCAAATAACTGCCAAGTCGTGTCTTTGTACTTTGTAAGAAACTAGGTTACTGGAAAGGATTTTTTGTTCAATTGTACTGAAATTTGTAAAAAAAAAAAAAAGCAAATAGGCAAAAGGAAAAGTGTAAGGAAAAAATAAATTAAACGCATCTCTTATAATAAAATATTTTTTTAGCACAGTTATGGACTACTGCTAGAAATACTAAAGTGTGTTTTAATAGTTTATGTTAGATTAGCTTGACCCCAGCATGATCCATTTGGCTTTTATAAATAAACAGACTAGGTAATTCTTGGGAAAAGTACGGACCACAGCTTTATTAAAGCAACCAATTTCCATAGCCATAATTAACATAATTAACATTATTATTATTATATTATATCCGGCCAGGTCAGTAACCTCACACCCTGGGTCCATACCGCGCCCAGGGCCTCCCAGTGCGTTTTCTAAGAATGTCCATGAGGCAGGGCAATGCCCACTTTAGCCAATGGGCCGGACATCTCACCTCCCGCCACAGAGCAGGGGAAGGATGCCTCCTGAGACTGTGATCCCCCCTCCCTTTCACTCATTAAATCTAAGGCCCTCCTCACCCCTTCCTTAAGTTCCAAGGTGAAAAGCTCCAGCCCTATCTCCGGCAGGTGAACTTTATCGGGGCAAAAGAATTCATCGGCATCTGTGCGTACTAATTCCAGATGCCGAATGGTAATAAAGTCCAAATTCCGGATGATACTAGCCATCTGCTCTTCAGTCTCGCCTTATCTAATAAAAATGGATCCCTTGCATTCCACCATGATCGCCTCTTTATCATTTCAGACCACACTATAAACAGGCCTAGTCTAGCCAAAACTTCACATCCCTTTTCATATCTTTCAGCAGCTCCCAAGTTGTTGCCCCCAGCATGTACAAACAAAATGTGTGGGCTACCGTGATGAGCGTTGCTCTCCAACAGGCCATTCACATGTGTCCATCCCAAGCCTCAGAACCAGAGCCACTGCACTTGTATGCCTGTCTCCGGTATGCTCATTTGGACGTTATTCCCAGTGACTGCGGCTAGCCGGTGGGCCCAATACATGTAGAAATGGCCTACGATCCACAGCTGTTTCTTTTATGCAACCCATAAAGAAGTCCATTTTAAAGGACCCATTCTGGCCGTACATAGGACCGATAGCGTTGTGACTCCCATCTCCCAATTCTTTTGACCATGTTTTCAGGTAAACCTAATCTCGCTGCCTCCGTAGCGACCCCGATCCAAAATGAATGTGTCCCGAAGTCCGCCGGTTCCAAACCCAACTGCCGTAAGGACTTCTTCAGCATCCTTTTGAATTGAAACCGTGACAAGGCCTGGCCGTTAGCGTTCAAGAGCAGAGGGCCTGATCCTGAAGGCCTTCTTTGCAAGTACATGGCCACTTCCCTTCCATTTCCACTTTGGTCCGTTTTTGACCTCCTTAACCACACCCGCAGCCTGTCCCCTTCCAGACAGGTGCCACTCACTAGCAGCCCCCCCCCCCCCCCCGAACCGTGCCTGTTTGCCGAGATCAATTCCCCTATCCTGAACGCCCCGAAGAACGCCAGGGAAAAGGCCATACGGAAAAGCAAGGATTCAAAGGAGTTCCTGCATAGCATAATCAACGCCTCACCTCGCCTCAAATCTAACCGCACATGCGCCTGCGTAAAGACCATGCTGAGTGTTTGTCACCCGACCCACATGGATGAGGGTGCTCCTTGTATTTTTACTATTACCCCTAGAGCCCCAGGGCTGAGCTGGGGTGTTGCTGGAACCTGGGTGCTGCACTCTCTGCAGTGGATGCGGCTCCTGGCTCTTGGGAACCCTATCCGTGGCACCCACATTCTCCATAGCCCTATTACCCAAATCCAAGCTGGCACGCTGCTCCGTGAGCCTATCTAAGCCATGAGCCTCTTCCACTTGGTCCAGGTCGCCAGTCACTGCAGGCTGTGCCTGAGCTCCAGTGGTAAGGCCCTCCCCACCTTGCTGAACTGAGCCCATTTTGCCTGGACCCATCTCATCCCGTGGCTTAAAGCCCTGGTTCTGAACATGGCCAGCAAGGCTTCCAACTCCCCTGGGTCCATTGACACACAAACACACCACAAAACAACAGCACACCCACACAGCACACAGACAAAGGGAATTTGAATATGGGAGACACTCCGGATAATTAGAATTATAGGGTTAATACAGTGACATACGCAATAGGCAATGGGAGCACCAGCACAGAGTGAGAAGGAAGCGGAGCGGAAGTCCCTCCTCCAGCCTCCCACCAATCAGAAGCAGACAGGCTCAGCTGGGTCACGCTGCGATGCGTTAGCACAGTCGTGCCTGGGGCTGCCTCAGCACCGGCCAACCTCTTTAGAATAGTGGCAAGCAATCTATTTTACATGTAGGGTCACATATTTGTGCCCTGAGTCCTTAAGGGGGCACACACTATTTTAACTCTTTATGCATACAAAAATCAATGTGTTAGTGGTGGAATAATTGGTAAAAACAGGTATAGATAATTGTTCAGGAAAAAAGGGATAATTATTTGCTATGTCTGTATTTTGTGCTATATGGACTATGCACTACAGAGAACAGCCTTAGGAATTGTCTTATGGCCACATTAAGTTACGTAGCTCTCATAATATATTTTACAAAAAACATTCACAAAATCCATTGAAAATTAGATGTGTTCACTCCTTTATTTCAGATACTAAGGTGTATTCCTAGTCTTCTTTAAATTAAAAGGAGTCCTCCAGCAATACAAGGATATGCACGGTCTTCCTATATGAAATGCTTTGTGAGAACTCTTATTTTTATTTTCTTGAACAATAGTATATAGTCCAGCTTATTTTCCACCCCAAACACACTTTCCAAACATATTCCCTAATTTATTAATTTAAATATTATAACTCCCATAAAAAAACAGTCAATTTCTTACCTTTATTAAATCTCTTCAAAAAACATGTTTATTATTTCTGCCCAATTCAGTTTCCATTAAAAGATATATAATATATATTTTTTAAAATCTAAAAGTAAAGTTTGGGGCATAAAATGTAATAAAGCCCATTCTGAAGGTCTTCCTGTATGACCTTGAATAACCCTGAAGAATTCCTGTCTAAACAAAAAGGTGTAGGAGCCTGTTATTTCATTGTTTTTCTAATAACACAGTTTTTTTTTTTTTATAATTAAGCATATATTAGAGTTTTCATGCTATACTTTTTGGTTCTTTTGCTCTCCTCCCCTTTCCTTCTATATTTTAATGTCTATATTCAAAACTTTGATTAAATCAAAACAGACTTCAGATATTTGTACAGTTTCACAACTCCACCTCAGAATAGTTTGTTTGTGAGAAGGAATCCTTCCTTCCTCAGAGAGGTCTCATCACATATATAGTTGTTATTAAGAATTGTCGGTCATGCTATGTTAAAAGTTAAAAGGTTTTAGGGGCTCATTGTGAGGGCTGCACAACTTTGCGGCAATGAGCGCCAAAAGAGCTCATTTCTGGCCTCGCAATTGTGGCCTTTCATGGTCCCTCTAAAGGTCATCTCTCCCGTCAGAGGTGTTATTTGCCTGAGGACGCTCCACCGATGGAGGATGGAAACAGATTGAAGGCACTCATGGCGATGCCCACGATCAGCGCAGAAGGCCGTGAGACTTTGGCGCTGATCGAGAGGCACGCAAGACTTTGAAAAAATTATGACTAACGGCAGAGATTATTTTCAAGCCTGTAACTCGGAAGACCACCAAAAGATGCCAATTAATTAAAAAAATAACTTGCAACCTCACACACAGCACAGGGAGAGAGGCAGGGAGCCTGTGAGTGAGGTTGCAAGCTAATTTGAGGATTAATTGGTGTTTTTTGGAGATTGAAAATCAGCTAAGCGAGGGGAAAAATGGCCGCCATAAATACGTAAATGTTTTCAACAAAAAAAACGAGTCCAAAGCCCGTAGCACTTAGCCCATCAACGCAAGGAAGGGAGAGGGGGAAAACCGACACAAGGGTCAGAGAGGGGGGAGAGGATCTCAATGAGAACTGAAGGCACTCATTGCGGACCTTGCGATGAGCGCCAAAGGCGCTCATCGCAAGGCACGAAAGTGGTGAGTCGGATGACGTCTGCAATGAGCGCTCGTCGCAGAGCTCGTGAGGAGTGCTGAAGGCGCTCATCTCTGGGCTCGCAATGAGCGCTGATGGTTGGACGAAACCTGCAATGAGAGGCAAATCGTGGATGAGGCCTGCAATGAGCGTCAAAGCTGCTCACTGCAGGGCTTGCGATAGGCGCCAACGGCACTCATCGCGAGGAACGGCAACGGCGCTCATCGAGAGGACTGTAAAGTAGATGGTGGGAGAGGCTTGTGATGAGCGCCTTCGACGCTCATCTCGAGGCCCGCAAGTTGGAGGTGAGAGAGCCTTGCATTGCAAGCTTTCAAATTTTATTGCCGTCATTTTTGACGGGCAAGTCGCTAGTACAGTTATAGTATTGGACAGAGGCGATTTAGTGTCTCTACGAAACTGATTAACCAATAAATGAATTGGAGGTTATGTGAATGCCAAACAACGTATTATGTGTTTTTCCACTGAAGGAGTCTCATGCCCAGTCTCATCGTGCGGGGTCCAGAAGAGGGATCTTTCAGAGAGCCTCTCACAACAAGAGCAACAAATATGTTTCTGTGCCTTTGAGCCCTTCCTAGCAGCAGTTTGTGACATTGGTTCCTCATTCTGATATGTTTCAGAAGGATTACAGGCGGAGCTTAGCAATGTCATCACACGCAAGCTCAACAAAGGCCCTTCCCCAGATCTCTTTGAGTACTGGCAGGGGAAGGATGCAGAGGATGTGTGAGACAACATATCCACGACATCAAAAAGGGGTTAAAGACTGCATTTACTTATTTTTTTTATTTTAAGAATCTTGTAAATAAGTCAACCCTTTCATATGTCCCCCAAGAGTACAGTCATAACTGTCGTCTCGGTATAATAAAATTCTGTTGTTCATGCTGAGGGAAAGAAAAACATTATTTTAAGATAAAATGAACAAAAATGAAAAAATACACAAAAATGTCACTGCATGTCTGTAAGCTCAAGTCAAAAATGACCATAAATGGGAAATTGCCCAAATTTTTAAGCCATTTATTTAAAATATTATGTTTTAAATAAAAAAATAAATAAAAAGTAAATGATCTATAGAGTACAAACAACAACAACAACAAAACACACACAATATTAAAAGTGAGGCAGGTATGGGATTGTCTGTCCTCCTCTTGTATTGCAGGAAACCTTGAGTGTATCTGGACAGAAACAACCTTATGTTTTTAGCACCATTCGGAGACTCCTTGTTTAAATTTCCTTTCATTTCACTACTCAGATCAGACACATTGCTTTTCTTTAGCCTGTTTGTCTTTAATAGGGACAATGCAGTGCCATAGCACTTTATTATATACCCGATCAAGCATTATGGAAGCATTTTAAGCCCATTAATATAACGTTCCCACAACAGTGCCCATAAAAGAAACACTGCAAGATGAAAGAAAATAAAATATGTTGGAAAATTTGAGTCTAACAACATAAAGCCTCATTAAACATTGTCCATTAGGGGTCACTGTATCTCTCTGGGTATATAAGGGAGTGAACAGGCTGATCAGCACAGCCCTATGAGGAAGCGATTCTAATCGCGAAACGCGCGTCGGTTTTAGTGCGCATGCGCAAGATTCGAATAGCGCATGCGCGATTTTTCCAGTGCTTTGAGCAGTGTTAGAATGTCTGTGATGTCAGACGCCGAGTGAGTGATTCCATGTGAGTATCGGGTCTATGAGAGGGAGGCTGACAAGCAGGTAAGTCCTGAGCTTATTGCTATAGCATAGCAGCAGCCTCTTGTGTTACTATTTATCTGCCAGAGGAGCTACCATAAGGCTTTTTTCCTTATCATTAAGGCATCATTTAGAGTCATGTGTACACTTATGCCATTATAGTGGCTAGACAGCATTATACTCCTATGCATCAGTATATGCATGCATACTGTCAGGTTTGTGTTGCATTCTAGCACCTGTCCATTAGGGGAACATATCATAGGATGTCACCTAGTAAGCATTTACAATATATATGACTATAACACATTGCCTTTTGAGCCACCATAGTCCTTTATTTGGCTAGGACTAATCACATCAATTATTTGTATATCACCATTTTACACAGACAGGATCTCTTTCGTCTGGACCTTAGTGTATGTGTAGATATTTTTGCTTCCATTGAGTGCCCCTCCTTCTCAGGATACCCACAGCGCATCTTTGAAAGAACTCCATTTATGGGGACTACTATATTCAATTATTTGAGCCAATTATAAATTGGTGGGGAATATTTGGGAAATTTGTTCCCTACATCAGCCTGATACTCACATGAGCAATCACCTAACCGTCTCTAGCACATTATATCTTTTTACTACTTCTTTAGTATTTTTGTTTTTCTTTCTCTTCCTTTCCCTTTTTTTTTTCCGGGTTACCGATATGTTATTTTAGAATAAAGCACTATTGTTTTTATTTTATCTGGTCTAAATTGCCACTTTTTGGAAGCCTGCCATGATTTGAATGGTTTGGCCATTTGGTTTTGCTACCTGCATATTCCATAGGCCATTCTATGAGTGGACTCCAAAACCTATTGGACTATGGGCCTCATTCTATTACAGGCCGTAAATCGGCCGTAAGGCTGCGATACCTTGCGGGGGTTCAGTTAACTCGCGATTCTATTATACGGCCCCGCAAGGATCTCCTCTTACGGCCGGCCGCATATCTTGGAACCGGCCGTAATCTCAGAAATCTAAAAAGTCAAAAATAAATTCAAGCCTGCACTGTACAGCTCTGTAAATGCTAGGGATCATATTGGGGGACATGAGGATTAAAAGAAACCCACTCTCAAGCTTGCACATCAGCCCAAACCCGAGTTCAAATTAACTGTTTATTTTCCGGCTGCGGCGTGGGCGGGTCTGAAGTGCTCCAAGCACTCTGGACTTTTTACATGGATATTTTACGGAAATTAAAAATAAAATATTTTACGGATTTGAGTATAGGATAATTATGTGCTATTTTTTCTAACACCTAAAATCCCTTTATAGTCTTCTCAAAGTGCAGGATGGCTTTATTTGAGCTATTTTATGTGCTTAATTGATGCTAGCGGGACCTCTTTCCTGCAAGTAAGCAGCGGCTCGTTTTTAGTCTTGCAGAGAGGTTTCCCAGAGCAATTGAATTGCGAATAGGAATTTCTTACGGCCGAAACTCTTGCGGCCGTTTTAGATCAAAGGCTTTCCTCTGGCGCGAGCGGCCGCAAGAGATAGCAAGGCACCGGCCGCAAGCCTGCCGGAGTCCCCGGCCGTAAGGGAATAGAATAGCCGAATAGCTTGCGGCCGGTCCTTGCGGCCCCGCAACGGCTGCGGCCGCTAATAGAATGAGGCCCTATGTCCTTTAATGTAACCAAGTAAGGTCCTTTGTGTCCTATTCATCTTCTCCACCACCATATGTTAATTACATTGATACATTTGTATTTGATCCGTGTTATAATTGCCCTTTTTTCTTTCTCTCTTTTTTTATCTTGTATTATAGCAACTTACGGATCTTCTTTATCCATGATTTAGAGTATATGTGCTTCCCTACCATCTCCTTTTTTCCTTACATATCACATATTATAATTGTCAAACTGCGATTCGTCGTCACGCTTGCGAAGAATCGCAGTTTGACAATGAGCAGTTTGACAAGCGCATGTGCAATGCGCATTGTGCGGCAGTAGGTGCGCATGCGCAGAGCACGGCACGAGCGGTGCATGCGCTGCGCGAGCCGCGAATGCGCAGAGCGCGGCGCGAGACGCGCATGTTCAATGCGCGCCGTGAGCAGATGCACAGAGGGACCGTGGGGAAGAGGCACAGAGGGAGAGGGTGGAAGAGACACAGAGTGGGGAGACACGCAGAGGGAGAGGGGGGGAGACACGCAGAGGGAGAGGGGGGGAGACACGCAGAGGGAGAGGGGGGGAGACACGCAGAGGGAGAGGGGGGAGACACGCAGAGGGAGAGGGGGGAGACACGCAGAGGGAGAGGGGGGGAGACACGCAGAGGGAGAGGGGGGGGAGACACGCAGAGGGAGAGGGGGGGAGACACACAGAGGGAGAGGGGGGGAGACACACAGAGGGAGAGGGGGGAGACACACAGAGGGAGAGGGGGGGAGACACACAGAGGGAGAGGAGGGGAGACACACAGAGGGAGAGGGGGGGAGACACACAGAGGGAGAGGGGGGGAGACACACAGAGGGAGGGGGGGGAAGACACACACAGAGGGAGGGGGGGGAAGACACACACAGAGGGAGGGGGGGGAAGACACACACAGAGGGAGGGGGGGGAAGACACACACAGAGGGAGAGGGGGGAAGAGGCACAGAGGGAGAGGGGGGAAGAGGCACCGAGGGAGAGGGGGGAAGAGGCACCGAGGGAGAGGGGGGAAGAGGCACCGAGGGAGAGGGGGGAAGAGGCACCGAGGGAGAGGGGGGAAGAGGCACCGAGAGAGAGGGGGGGGAAGAGGCACAGATGGAGAGGGTGGAAGAGACACAGAGGGTGGAAGAGACACAGAGGGTGGAAGAGACACAGAGGGTGGAAGAGACACAGAGGGGGGGAGACACAGAGGGAGAGGGGGGAAGAGGGAGAGGGGGGAAGAGACACAGAGAGAGGGGGGAAGAGACACAGAGGGAGGGGGGACAGACTGGGGGGAGAGACACAGAGGGAGGGGGGAGAGACGCAGAGGGATAGGTGGAAAAGAGACACAGGGGAGGTAGAGGAGGGGGAAAAGACACACAGGAGTGAGAGAAGGGGGAAGAAACACAGGGGAGGGAGAACAGGGGGAAGAAACACAGGGGAGGGAGAACAGGGGGAAGATACACATGGGAGGGAAATGTGGGGGGGGGGGGAGAGGGGAACAGACACAGGGGGAAGGGGGAAAGGGACACAGGCCAGGGGGGAACAGGCACAGAGGGATAGGGGGGAAGAGGCACAGAGGGAGAGGGGGAAGAGACACGGGGGGGAGAGATACAGAGGGTGAGGGGGGGAAAGACACAGAGGGAAAGGGGGGAAGAGGTACAGAGAGAGGAGGGAAAGAGGCACAGAGGGGGGAGACACAGAGGAAGGGGTGGAGAGACACAGTGGCGAGAGGCACAGAGGGGGGAGACACAGAGGAAGGGGTGGAGAGACACAGTGGCGAGAGACACAGAGAGAGGCAGGGGAAGAGGCACAGAGGGAGAGGGGTGGAAGACACAGAGTGGGAAGAGACACAGAGAGTGAGGGGGAAGAGAGAGAAAGGGAGGAAGAGGCACAGAAAGAGGAGGATGAAGAGAAACGGGAGTGAGAGGAGGGGGAAGAGACACAGGGGAGAGAGTGCACGGGGGAAGATGCACAAGGGAGGGAAATGGAGACACGAGGAAGGGGGGAACAGACACAGGGGGAGGGGGAAAGAGACACAGGCCAGGGGGGAACAGACACAGGGGAGGGGGGGGGGGAAGAGATGCATGGGAGGGAGAAGGGGAAAGAGACACAGGGGAGGGGTTTAGAGACACAGGAGGGAGAGGGAGGTAAAAACACAGGGGGGCAGGAGATACAAGGGAGGTAGACGAGGCGGAAGGAGACACAAGGGAGGGAGAGGAGGGGGGAAATAAGACACGAGGGAGGAAGTAGACAGAGGGAGAGACTCGCAATGAGCTCCAAAGGGGCTCATTGCAAGGCCTGTGATGAGCGCCAAAGGCGCTCATCACAAGGCCAGTAAAGTAGAGGGGGAGAGGCTTACATTGTGTGGCAAACAGCATTGCCAGGCTTCAGTTTTTACGGGCAAGTCGCTAGTATATATATATATATATATATATAATATATATATATATATATATATATATATATATATATATATATATATATATATATATATATATATAATAAAAAATATGTTTTTACAAAAAAAATGGTGCTTAACACCTATATAATATCCAAAACAAAACAAAAAAGATATATTAGTTGAAAAAGTAGGGTAACAGGTAGGATATATCTCTAAGCAAAATTCATATGAACAAAAGGACTACAAGGTAAGTAAAGCTAAGCATTACTTATATACCTGTATATTCTTAAAGGGGAGTCCTCATAATACTGTTATAGCAATCATTGGACTGTATCAATAAGAAGAAGGGAGTAAACTATATATAGCAAAAAAGAAAGAAAATATGTAATACACTATTTATATATCAAAAAAGTAAACAAATAGGCAGTAGACATCTCTAATGTACCATAAAAGAGTATGTAAGAGTCTAATGAATGGTGAACAGTTCACCATAGCATAGCGCTGAATCCGCTAGCTAATTCATAGAGGGAATATTTCCTACTCACCAGGCTCTTACCTTATCTTTCAGGTCCAGTACACTTCAAAACACATCAAAAAGCGGAAAGAAGAGATGTACCTTCTGCCAAAAAATAAAAAGTGCCGACCGGTTTCGATAGTTATGTTACTATCTTTTTCAAGGCTCTATAAGTGTATGAGGCTATTCTCTTTTCGCGGGTCTTTTTATAGTGCAACATCCCCGCCTATTAGGGCGTTTCGTTACTTACGGAGCACTGTTCCATTCGTTTATTTCCGGGTAGCCACGTCTATGACGTAATGACGTCTATCTAATAACGTAGTCACATTTTTCGATGTGCTTTAATTTACTGGCAATGCGGCCCTTAGTTTTCTTTTTTTCAACTAGCTTTATTAGCCCCAATTTTTTGTACGCTGTTAAGGCGAAAGGGGAATTTAATATAGTTCTGAACTCTAACTCTGTTATTGATCCTTATATATTTACAAAGCATACATTTTTTTAAAATAATACTGTACCCTGAAATTTACAAACTAAAAAGGGGGGAGGGAACATTATCTAGGGAAAAAGAGGAATGGGCAGCAATTATAATGTTGATATTCTTGTAAAACACAGAGGGTAAGGAAAACTATTATATATAACAGTTTGCTGAAGATTTGGAAAGGGCTCTTTATCTCTTTCAAGTTAAACTGTCTAGTAGTACACACTGACTGCAGGAGATTTATTCTCCCTCTATCTCTAATGTATCTTTCTTATAAATTAAGACTTAATTTGTAAAATGTATATTATAGACTCTGTAAATGGAGAATTAAATGAATGGACTAAAAGTAAAGCCTTCATTCAGACCCCAAGGGCCATGACCTCCCATCAAGTATATCCATTTACATTCTTCTTGCATCCATTTTTGATCAATGTTTCCTCCTCTTATGTTTACTTTCACATCATTTATGATATGGAATTCTAGGCATTTTACATCACCTTGCTGTTATAGTCCAACGTGTCTGGAAATTGGGGTATCCAGACCATTGACTATGGAAGACACATGCTCCAGTATTCTTCTTCTTATCTGCCTAATAGTTTTACCTACATATAATTTTTTGCATTTGCATACTATAATGTATATCACGTGTGTAGATAGGCAGTTTTTGATATATAAATAGTGTATTACATATTTTCTTTCTTTTTTGCTATACATAGTTTACACCCTTCTTCTTATTGATACAGTCCAATGATTGCTATAACAGTATTATGAGGACTCCCCTTTAAGAATATACAGGTATAAGGAATGCTTAGCTTTACTTACCTTGTAGTCCTTTTGTTCATATGAATTTTGCTTAGAAATATATCCTGCCTGTTACTCTACTTTTTCAACTAATATATCTTTTTTGTTTTGTTTTTTTTTTGTTATATTATATAGGTGTTATGCACCATTTCTTTGCAACAAATTATCTCATAAAAGTGAGTACACCCTTCACATTTTTGTAAATATTTTATTCTATCTTTTCATGTGACAACACTGAAGAAATGACACTCTGCTACAATGTAAAGTAGTAAGTGTACAGCCTGTATACCAGTGTAAATTTGCTGTCCCTTCAAAATAACTCAACACACAGCCATTAATATCTAAACTGTTGGCAAAAAAAGTGAGTACATCCCTAAGTGGAAATCTCCAAATTGGGCCCAAAGTGTAAATAAATATTTTGTGTGGCCATCATTATTTTCCAGCCCTGCCTTAACCCTCATGGGTATGGAGTTCACCAGAGCTTCACAGGTTGCCACTGGAGTCCTCTTCCACTCCTCCATGATGACATCACAGAGTTGGTGGATGTTAGAGACCTTGCACCTTCTGTTTGAGGATGCCCCACAGATATTAAATACGGTTTAGGTCTGGTGACATTCTTGGCCAGTATATCACCTGTACCTTCAGCTTCTTTAGCAAAGCAGTGATCATCTTGGAGGTGTGTTTGGGGTCGTTATGTTGGAATACTGCCATGCGGCCCAGTCTCCGAAGGGGGGGGGGTAGATCATGGTCTGCTTCCATATGTTACAGTAAATGTTGGCATTCATGGTTCTCTCAATGACCTGTAGCTCCCTAGTGCCAGCAACAGTCATGCAGGCCCAGACCATGACACTCCCACCACCAAAAGTATACATCTAGACCAAGAAAAGGTAGTTGAAATAATCCCTAAATAACAGATAAAAGGATAAGGCACAAAGAATAAGTAGTTCAATATATTTTTATGAGTATGTTGCAGTGGTGTGCTCCACATTGTGCTGAATTGACTGTCCCTCTAAGTTAACCTACAGTTTATTATAATGGAATCGCCGATTTAATGTTATCATTCAGAAAAATATCACTAGTTTAGTAGTGTTTGATTACATAAGCCAAAGAAAATCAGAGGCGCCCAATTTGAGTACAGACAACACCTAAGCAAGTTTGTTTGATAGCTCTGGTTACCTACTCAGAGAGAAGCACTATTTTAGTTCACATGTGCTCTTCATATGGAGAAATATCCTGTCGTATATCAGTCTGGTCTCACCCGACAGCGTGATCCAGCCCTGAAATACCAGGCAATTCTACCCTGAACAGGAGAAACGGCAAACCCCAGATGTACGTTTCGGCCTTCATTGGGCCTTGTCAGTGAGGTGCAGCTGTACTCCCTAAGGCACAGTGAGCAAGGGTCATTTGCATAAGTCAAAGAAAATCAGAGGTGATCAGAGCATGGACAACACCTAAGTAGGTTTGTCCTATAGGCCCAAACGTACATCTGGGGTTTGCCGTTTCTCCTGTTCAGGGTAGAATTACTTGGTATTTCGGGGCCGAGTAACTCTATTGAGTGAGACCAGACTGATATACTACAGGATATTTCTCCATATGAAGGGCACAAGTGAGCTAAAAGAAGTGGGTTACTGTGTCCTAGAACAAGCCTACTTAGGTGTTCATGCTCATATTGAGTACCTCTGACTAGTGTTCCATTAAATACCTTCGTACATTTTAAAATGCCAAATATTACGCACTTTTTCCATCAATCTGCATAAACTAAGTTTTAGAGATGCGTAAACAAATGATATGTACAGTGCTCCACACACATAGTCTGTATTAGTGAAACACTCCATGTTATTCCTAGACATTAAGAGAATACAGAAGGAACCAGAGAAAGTTAGATGACCAGGCCTGGAAAATAGGGACGTGCCCTTTAATACCAGTCTTGAAACAGTAAGGTAAGCTTTGAAAGAAACACAGATTTTTGTTTCTTTAAACTCCTAATTTATTAGTAGTCTTTTATTAAATAAACAAACTAAACTATATTATATGATCACTAATGTGGCCCATTAACCTACAATGTCCCAAATCGATGTTAAGCTCAAGGTGTCAAGATACAAAGATGGCAGTAAGAAACTAAAATATAGATTGGTGAATACAGCAAGGATCCCCTTCCAGGAGTTCTTGGATTTCATCACTATCTAGCTCTTTGATGAAAATTGACCTAGAATAGAACGGTAGCACTATATTGGCTCTTCAAAAAATTGGAATAAAATTCTAAAATTACAAAGCACTTGAAAAGAAAACCCATACTAACCAATAATAGGGTATTCCATAAGGGCAGAATTAGGTAAAAAGACAACATTAAAACTAAATTTATTTCAGGATTCCATCGACTTAGGGTTAAACCATGCTCTTTATTGAATAAAACCTCCCCAATCTATATATTATTATTTGGAGCCGCTCAATCATTTTGAAAAAAAAAAAAAAAAACGTCATACTTTAATGTATAGTTTCTTTAGAATAATACAGCAAGTTGAGAGTTTTTACTTTTTTCCAGAATGTCGTCCCCTTCCTGAATATAGCTTTATTTAAAACCTCTCAGAGATTAGAGCAGTATATATAAATAAATAATGCAAACATATTTTTTACAACAAAAGGAACCCTCAATCTACCATTAACCCAAAGTAGATCATTTCAATAATATAATAAAAAATAGTCTTTATTCCAAGTAACTACATTTCACAAGATACTTCAAGCTTTACTACCCAGGAATCTTGACATAAAGCCATATATTTGCTAGTTGTATAGATAGATAACTGATTAACTGTGTTAAGTCTGTAGAACTGGGGTAGGTATAAATGTAGGGGCTTCAATAGAAAATCTAGTAGACCCTTCCATATATACATTGATAGACAGTTACAAGGGGAATTCCCTGTCCCACTTTGGCTCACAAATGGTCCTATTTTAAAGGGAGGTTATATATTTACAGACACAAGCCTGTTTTCCATTATTGTCCCACTTTTTGCCTTTCTTCCAGTGGTTTTGTCTCAAAATCTTGAAGACAAAGATAAAAGCCTGGAGTGTCAGAATATATGTATGTATAGAGCATTGTGAACATATTAAAGGGGCATGAAAGGTTTTTAGATTTTACCAGGTATAGAATACTAGAATATTGCCCGTCAAAAAATGACGGCAATGAAATTGTAAGTGAGCTAATGGTGTTTGGTGTATGTAATGTGGCTGATGTAGCGTCGTTCGTTTTCTATGTCGTGCGACTTTTTCTGAATATCTGTAGCTGTTTGGTGGTGTTTTGCGTGTTTATGGTAGTGTTTTGCGTGTTTAGGGACCTTTAGCCTCGTTTTTGTTTTGTTCGGCGGCCATTTTTTTCTCGCTTAGGTGATTTTCGGGTCTCTAAACTCCAAAATTTGTGCTTAAATGGAGGTGTAACTTTACTTGCAGAGGTCCTTGGTGCCACCCCTTGCTGTGAGTAACCTTTTTATGTGTTTGTCGTTTGTATTTATGGTGTTTGTAATGTTTTTGGGGTGGTGCGGGTTGCATCCTTGTTTTTTTATCTCGTAGGTGTTTTTCGGCAAATATGTAGGTGTTTGGTGGTGTTTTGCGTCTTTAGACTGCTTGACCCGGCAAGACCCAAAGTCCCTGACCCCCAAAAATGACACAACACAACTGTTGGAGGTACAACTGGATGCAGCGAGTTTTATTGTTATAATATGCAAATGGCATATGTAAATTCACTACAACTTGGCAGTAACCCCATCCCTTGAGCCCACGCTCAAGAGGTCAACCTCTGTGCCGTCGTCACACCTTCCCAGGGGTAGGGACGGCCCTTTCTCACCATTGGCCCGGCCAACTCCCCCACCCGCCCCACACAACTTATTAAAAACTCTGCTGCAACAAACCACATATAAACAACCATAAGCTCATCACATGAGCAACAAATCTCCTGAATAATTACTTCATATATTACAATATTTCTTATTTACCTTTTTTTTTTTTTTTTAAACATATTCTTTATTTATTAATTATATATATATATATATATATATATATATATATATTTTTTTTTTTTTTTTCTGTTTTTTTTATAATATATAAAACTTAACAATATCAAATGCTCTTACAACAGGGAGGGTGGGTGCCTGGTTCCCGAGTGCAGCTAAAACGGCACCTGCTCTTCCTAAGGGGGCGGAGCCACCGCACCTCTCGCGCGAGGCCCCCGCTTCCTCCACCGGCACTTGGTCCTACCCTGTCAAGGGACACCCGCTGCAGATACCAGCCCCGGGGGTCCTTCAGTAGCCTCGTTTTTGTTTTTTTCGGCGGCCATTTTTTCTCTCGCTTAGAGAATTTTTTAGTGTCTAAACTCTTTTAATTTGACTTAAATTGAGGTGTAGCTTTAGGTTTCGAGGTCCTGGATGCTCCCTCTTCCTGTAAGTAAGCTATTTATGTATTTGTTGATGTGCGCGTGTTGCGGCCGATTTTTACGAGGTTGTAACGTGTCTCGTATTTTCTTTGCGTTACGACGTAAATTTTGCGAGGGTCACAGTTGCTGGCAAGGAGCTTTGCTACACGAGCCCGCAAGCATGAGCAACGGCTCGTATGCTCACAACTATATATGTGATACATATGTATCTACTTTTATGTATTTATTTTATTAAGATGTGCTTATAACTTCTGATTTTACTACCTAAAATCAAACAAATAGTACCTGCTTGGGTCTGCTCTCGAGTCTATATCTTCATGAGTTACAGACGGTGCAGTAGCTCATAGTAACCAATCAGTAACCATCTCTCAGTAGCATTGTGTCACATGATGAGATGTGGTCACTGATGTGCTAGGAGACTGCACATCCAGCCCAACATTGTAGTTTTAGTGTATACAGACACACTGATACACAGGTATATTATATACCCAGCAGCAAAATGCAGAAACCTTCCATATCCATTCAAATGTGTGTATTTATAAACCTAGTCTACAAATCATACAGAATGGCAGTAACTCTGCAAATGTATAAATTTCAACAAAAAAAAAGAAAAAAAAGCTATATATTGCAAGTCATGAATATGCTACCCATTGCACGAAGCGAGGGCCTCAGTTGCTGGAATGGAGCGCCAAAGGCGCTCCTTGCCAGCAACTGCGACCCTCGCAAAATTTACGAGGGTTGCAGGTGCTGGCAAGGAGCTCCAAATATGCTCCTTGCCAGCAACTGCGACGCTCGCAAAATTTATGTCGTAACCCAAAAAAATACGAGACACGTCATGACCCATTACGACCTTGCAGAAATCGGCCGCAACACACGCACATCAAAACATGAAAAATACAACAAAGACATAAAAAGCTTACTTGCAGGAAGAGGGAGCATCCAGGACCTCGAAAACTAAAGTTACACCTCAATTTAAGTCAAATTAAAAGAGTTTAGACACTAAAAAATTCTCTAAGCGAGAGAAGCTAGAGAGGCTACAGCAGTCTAAAGACGCAAAAAAACACCAAACACCTATGTAATAAACACATAAAAAGGTTACTCACAGCAAGGGGGGGCACCGAGGACCTCTGCAAGTGAAGTTACACCTCCATTTAACCACAAATTTCGGAGTTTAGAGACCCAAAAATCACCTAAGCGAGAGAAAAAATGGCCGCCGAACAAAACGAAAACGAGGCTAAAAGGTCCCTAAACACACAAAACACTACCATAAACAGGCAAAACACCACCAAACACCTACGGATAAACACCGAAAAAGCCCACCAAACAGCTATGCATATGCCGAGAAACTTGCACTGCATAGAAAACCAATATTCCGAAAAACTTGTACGACATAGAAAACGAACGACGCTACATCAGCCACATTATATACACCAAACACCCTTAGCTCACTTACAATTTCATTGCCGTAATTTTTTTACGGCCAATTCGCTAGTCACATATATAGTTGTCAGCAATGCGGGTTGTTGCCAACGCCTGAGCCTGCCGCAAATGCGGACCCTTGCAAATCGAGAGGCCGCATTTGCGGAGGTGGAGGCTCTACGGTGCCTCACACGCAGTTACAAACACACACACAAGCGGCACTTTACCAAAATACATCTAACACGCAATCACTATATATAAGGACTTACACAAAAAAATACGACCCGCGGGACTTAGAACGGAAAATTTACGGACTTAGCATAACAAAATACGAGACGTGGGACTTAGAAAAAAAAACATTACGACCTCGCAAAAATATGACCTTAGCGGCTGAACCGTGTGCACCTGAAAACATTAAAAACACAATAAATACACAGAACAAATACATAAAAAGCTTACCCATACCAAGGGGGGTCAACCAGGACCTCTGCAAGTGAAGTTACACCTCAATTTAACTCCAAATTCCCGAGTTTAGACATACGAAAATCCTCTAAGCAACAGAAAAAATGGCTGCCGAAAAAAATGAAAAACGAGGCTACAGGACCCTAAAGACGCAAAACACCACCAAGCACATACAGCTTTTCCAAAAAGCCGTATGAGGTACAAGATACACGCTACATCATACACAGCCGCGTATCACATACACATTCGCCGCCATTTTACAACACTAACTTACACAATGCGGAAGTAAAAAGCTACACTAACGGCTTCCCCTCGCGCACGCAGCCTATTTACACTACACACATTGCTGACACTTAGACATCAGCTCCACAACAGTGCAAACCTACATTGTATGCTGCAGGAACATCAAAACAGATTGTCAGCTCTTCAACACAATGCTTCCTGCATATATTACTTCAAAATAGGTAAAGTATGTTCATTTATTAATTATGATATAAAAAAAACATACACATAAAAAAAAAATACACGCTCACACAAAAGCCATTCACTGTGTGACTAAGGAGCGCCAACGCTGTTCATAGCACACAAAGCCTTGCAATAAGACCAAAAAACAGATCACCGCCGACCAAATAAACACCAAAAGCACCTATCAGAAAAAAAAAAAACAACAACCAACAGCATAGCAATGAGCACCAAAGGCGCTCATTGCGAGCCACATGATGAGCGCCGAAGGTGCTCAGCACGAGGCTCGCAATGAGTCGCTAGTCTACTATAATTAAGTGAATTTTTTTTTTTTTTTTTAAAAGGCCATATTTACAAGCAACTCTAGACAAATTTGGAATCCAAGGCAATTTTGTAAACTTTATTCAACATACTATAGAAATCCAATAGCATTTCTCAAATTACCAGAGGATAATCAGGATCATATTCAAATCCAGAGGGGAACTAGAGAGGGCTGTCTCCTGTCCCCATTATTATTTGCTCTTGCTATGGAACCGCTGCTATGGAACCACTAGCCCAGGCAATTAGGTCCAGTACCATGATTCAAGGCGTTAAAATTGTCTGTTTGCAGACGACATTTTATGTATGCTCACAAATCCGTCTACTTCTATCCAAGCTTTAATGGACCTCTTAAGAGTCCTTTGGACATATTTCAGGTCTTAAAATCAACATGGAGAAAACAGAAGCAATAGGTGCCCAATTCCCTCTCCAACTGCTCAATTAGCTGAAGGAAAATTATTAATTTTCTTTGCCCAAAGAACATCTGATACACCTGGGAATAAATATAACCCAGATATTTCAGATCTTTATAAAGATAATTTTATACCCTTATACAAAAAAAAAATCACTGCAGATGTCTTTAAATGGAATAAATACCAATTGTCCTGGATGGGGCGTATTAACGCCATTAAAATGAACATTCTTCCTAGAATTTTATAAAATTTTTTAGAACCTTACCCATTTGTGCTAATTATAGAGATTTAGACAAATTGCAAAATTTGGTTCTTAGATTCATATGGCAAAACAAGCGCCCGAGGATAAATAAATCCCTCAGAAGCAAAGCGTCAGGGGGCCTGGCATATCCTGATCTAAAACAATATTTTAGGGTAGCCTAAATTTCATTTATCCCGCAGGCACACTCAATAGTACTTCAATCTTTATGGGTTTTAATCTCCAGATGAAACCATTTAGACGGGACAATATTATATGTATCCCTACCCCTCCCCCTTCTTCCAGAACAGGATTTAACAACCCTATGATTCAATTATCATTAGATGAGTGGGTTTGAGCAAACTCCAGGTGTCAATTAAAACATGACCCCTACCTTATCTGTGTCGATAACAAATAAAATAGGGAATTGCAATCAGTGTATAAATAAAAATATATTAAGAACTTTAATACAAAAATGTTATTTAAAATTGGTATTTACTGTGTTATTTTAAGTTGGAATTACAAATCCTAAATAAATATATTGATGTTAAATTATATTTGTGCATTGACTCTTGCATACAGTGGGAAGTATTTGATCCCATGCTGATTTTGAACGTTTCTCCACTGACAAAGAAAGGATCAATCTTTAATTTTAATGGTAGGTGTATTTTAAATAGTGAGAGACAGAACAACAACAACAAAAAAACAAAAAGAAGAAAAAAAAAAGTTATAAATTGATTTGCAGGTCAATGAGGGAAATAAGTATTTCACCCCTTCGACTTAGTGCTTGGTGGCAAAACCCTTGTTGGCAATCACAGAGTTCAGACGTTTCTTGTAGTTGGCCACCAGGTTTGCACACATCTCAGGAGGGATTTTGTCCCATTCCTCTTTGTAGATCATCTCCTAGTCATTAAGGTTTTGAGGTTGATGTTTGGCAACTCGAACCTTCAGCTCCCTCCATGGATTTTCTATGGGATTATGGTCTGGAGACTGGCTAGGCCACTCCAGGACCTTAATGTGCTTCTTCTTGAGCCACTCCTTTGTTGCCTTGGCTGTGTGTTTTGGTTCATTGTCATGCTGGAATACCCATCTATTTTCAATGCCCTGGCTGAGAGAAGGAGGTTTTCACCCAAGATTTAACTGTACATGGCCCTGTCCATCTTCCCTTTTATGCGGTGCAGTTGTCCTGTCCCCTTAGGGAAAAACACCCCCAAAGCATAATGTTTCCACCTCCATGATTGACGGTGGGAATGGTGTTCTTTGGGTTATAGACAGCATTCCTCCTCCTCCAAACACAGCGAGTTGAGTTGATGTTAAAGAGCTCGATTTTGGTCTCATCTGACCACAACACTTTCACCCAGTACTCCTCTGAAGTTTGCTAATGAACATCTGTATGATTCAGACAGGTCTGTCCATGTGCTTTCTTAAACAGGGGGTCCTTGCAGGCACTGCAGGATTTCAGTCCTTCATGGTGTAGTGTGTTACCGATTGTTTTCTTGAGGACTAAGGTCCCAGCTGCCTTGAGATCATTAACAAGATCCTCCCATGTGGTTCTGGGCGGATTCCTCACCGTTCTCATGATCATTGAAACTCCACAAGGTGAGATCTTGCATGGAGCATCAGACCGAGGGAGACTGGCAGTTATTTTGTGTTTCTTCCATTTGCGAATAATTGCATCAATTGTTGTCACTTTCTCACCAAGCTGCTTGGCGATGGTCTTGTAGCCCATTCGATCCTTGTGTAGGTCTACAATCTTGTCCCTGACATCCTTGGACAGCTCTTTGGTCTTAGCCATGATGGAGAGTTTGGAATCTGATTGATTGCTTTTGTGGACAGGAGTCTTTTTTACAGGTAACGAGCTGAGAATACGAGCACTCCCTTTAAGAGAGTGCTCCTAATCTCAGCCTGTTTACCTGTATAAAAGACACCTGGGAGCCAGAAATCTTGCCGATTGATAGGGGATCAAATACTTTATTTCCCTCACTGGGCTGCAAATCCATATATAACTTTTTTGACATGCGTTTTTCTTGTTTTTTTTATTCTGTCTCACACTGTTAAAATACACCTACCATTAAAATTATAGACTGATCATTTCTTTGTCAGTGGACAAATGTTCAAAATCAGCAGGGGATCAAATACTATTCCGCCCCACTGTATATATAACACTAAATTAATTTGAAACTGTAGTCTCTCAATAAATTAGACAGAGATTAATGAAATTAGAATAGAGATAGAGATAATAAGCCATTTAGAAGAAAATTAAAAGTTCAATAATTAAACAGTCTCTAAGGTGATCACAATGGAAATTAATATAATGAACCAGAATATAGGTTGGAATATTCAAAATAAAAAAAGGTAAAATTTAATGAAACAGAGTATCCAAACAGGGAAACAAATAAAGAGAAATGAACCTTCTAGCCCACCCAATATCAGAGCCATCACTCTTCTTACCAGAAGAAGAAAAAATATACACATAATACAAATGAGAATTTTAACATAGACGTGTATAGGCAGAGGAACCTCATTTAGATTTCTTTGGGTAATTTTTTACTTTATCTTTCATGATCATCCATCTGGTAAAAGAGATTGATTGATAACTTTTTTTAAATTAATTTTTTATTTATTTTTCTTTGCTCTGTTCATCAAACATTGAGAAAGGAATATGAACAGCCTCAGATAAGCAGAGGATACTACGCCGATAGCCGAAAGTGAGGCGGAACTACATCGCTTACTGATGAGGGTGAAAGAAGAGAGTACAAAAGCTCGCCTGCTGCTCAGCATTAAGATAAAGATTATGGCAAACAGCAAACTCAGTTCCTGGAACATCATAGGAAGATAGGATTCCCTAGAGAAGACTCTGATGCTGGGAAAGACTGAAGGCACATGAAGAAGGAGACGACAGAGGTGGAGATGGATAGATGAGGTAAATGAAGCAATGAACATGAGCTTGATGAAGCTCAGAGGGGCAGTAGCTGACAGATAATCAGATTTAGCAAGATCACAAATATTAGGTCAGTATTAATATTTTAATGGATTAGTACTTCTTGTCTATAGCAATACACAATATCATGAGAATGAATATTATTACAAAAATTTTGCACTGCTTTCCATCGCACACCACTCTCCACATACACCACGCTCAACATACACCACTACCAATTTTGTTCATTTTAGCAGAGCTGAAATATGGTGAGAAATATTTTGTCTCAATTTTAAAAAAAATCGGAGAACACTTGTCCAAAAACAGTGCTAGATATTTTTTTCTATTTAAAAATACCATATTATACAGATGGCAGCTTAAGAAAAGGGTTGGCCAAGTATGTACAAACAATATTAGCAGCTGTGTATGCCATGGGCATAAAATAATATTTTATTTTGGGCGGGAAATCAACATTTTTGAAGACTTTGATAAGGAGTACAGGAAACCATTTTGTGTTTGTTATGTCACTTCCTCGGAGGTGCTCCCTGACCCTGCCACCTAACAGCCCATCAGGACCTAAAATACCCCACTAAATAGTTCCCAATGCTTTTCCCCATAGACCATAGGCCCCCTAGAATTAACCCATTCATATTGCACTGTAATGTTGGCGGTGTCCAGGCAACCCAGGCAGAAACCAATCGTGGAGACACCACGTGGAGCAGAGCATGTCCAGCTGGCCGTCCAAACAGCCAGTTACTAAACCCTTAACTCAACTGCCAGAGAAGCCAAGAGGAGAAGACCTAGAGGGTTGGGAAGAGGAACAAGACAGGGACTTTTTAAAATTGAACTATTAAAAAGGACTATAGTCAGACATACTCTTTGCCCTGACTTTGGACTGTCTACTTCACAAGAGCAACCTAAATAACTTTAGGACCCAGGTTTGAGAGCCTATAAATGTATCCTATTCGAATTCAAACAGTAAGACCTCAGTAACTCTGGATGGCTTATTGCTTTAAATTACCTGGGAGGGTGAGATCTCCTCTGATTGCCTGATGGAGCTAGGCACCTATAAATAATAATAAGCCAGACGGAGGACACATCCCTATGCTCACCTTCCTGGGCGTGTAATTCAACCCCATATTCTCCTGCTAACTCTTGATTGGTTCCCCACAAGCCAGTCACAAACCTGCCTACATAGGAAAAACCAATAGGAATAGGGCCTAAGTTATGCAGGGAATCTGAAGTTGTGTAATCCCCGGTTTTAGTTACTGTTTTACTGTTCTATTTTTTACAGCCCTATAAATGTTACAACCTTCCCCAATAAAGTGAAACGCTTTCAGAGAACATATTCAAGATGTTCTGTCTTTTATTTAGAGTTTATAACTTCTGTTTGTATAGTTTAACTCCTTGATCCCTGTTCTGCATCCTGATGACTGCTGAACAGAAGCCATACACAGAGAAACACATCCACTCCACAGTCCAAGGGATGATTCTGGAGCTCAGCTGTACCCCGTCCTGTGGTACGTGACAATTTCTATTTAGGCCATCAAGTGTAACCTTTAGATCTCCTCTAATCCTTTTAGTATGTTAATTAAACCAGAGGAAGTCAAGCAAACAGGTAGAGAACCCAACTGAAACATTTTTAATGGCTTCATGGGGGGGGGGGGGGGGGGGCTTCCTGATCCAAAATACGGACAATAGATTTACTACCAGATCAATAACCTTCCTTCTCTAGATGTCCAACATAGTCGGGTATGCCCCTTTAATTCAAACATATTTTCAACCACTTTTTTTTTTTAAGTTAGCTGATGCCATCTTGAAAACCTCTTGGCAAAAAAAAATAATAAAAAAGCTTAAGCTTACTTGGATCCTGGATCATTGATGTCTTGTTATAAAAGTAAAAGAATCACATCCCCCCTTCAGCTCCTTTTTCTAAAGAAAATAATGTGTTTAGTCATTCTTCATTGCTTAGTCCCTCCATTCCTCTTACTCATTTTGTTTCCCCACTCTGTACCTTTTCAAGCTCTACAATTGCACTCCATATTCCACATGTATGTGTATCACAGATTTATATAGTGGCAGAATTATATTTGCTTCTTAAACACTTAATGCATGCTCATATTTTTCTTACCTTTGCAGTGGCTGCCTGAAATTGAACACTGTTATGTAGAGGGCTTCTCCACACAAATGCCTAACTATTTTTTCTATCTCTGATACACCTAGATTTGTTCAATCTACATTATAAACTGAAAGCTTGTAATTGTCCTTTTGCAGTAAGAGTCATTTTCTGATTTAGTTACCTTGCACAAATCAGCGTGAGACATCAGTAAAACGAAGACATTACTTCCAGTCCTACTTCTAAATCATGAATAAATATGTTTGATAGAAAACTGGCTAAAAGACAGGAAACAAAGGGTGGAAAGTGGAGTTCAACATGTTCAGTAATAGGTCCTGTTCTTTTTATGGACATATACTTAAATAAACATTCCCTTGATTTTAAAGAAGTTTTTAATCGATGCTGTCTCCAACTATATAAATAAAGATGTATTGTTTTGTTTTCTCTGGTTCTTTATTAAATACATATGAATAGGTGTTATGCACCGAGAGAAACAATTATTATTATTTCCCAACATTACAAAATACATATACTTAAATAAATCACAAATTTCCCTTATTTTGTACAATAGCCTCCCACAAGGCACTGGAGCAAAATCCAAAAAGATTCAAAGAAGTTACTTTTTTTCAAGCACCTCCTCACAGAAACAAATGTATATTTGACATGAATCATAAATCCATGTTAATTCCTACTCATTATCTTGTTCACATGGATATATTCCTAAATATAATCTCTAAGCAATCCCTCTAGTAAGTCTCACCTTTGTAATTGGAATGTTTGGTAGACTAAAAACATTTTTAGCCCCCCAAGGGTGGGGGCTCAGCCACCCGGTACCAATTCATTCAGTGCCCCTCCCCATGACATCTTCAAATAACAGCACGCCTACCTTCCCAAAGATATTTTACCATTGACTCTCTCTCCATCTCAAGACCCCTTTCCATACATGCCAGGGGGGCATGATGGGTTGGACGAGGGGGGGGGGGGGGATGGAGGTGGAGGGATCTTCCCTCAATACTCTTGGATGCATTTCCAGGACTATGTGCTTTATCAATATATTTTTTTTTTCAAGGTTCTTTTTTCCTACCCCTATTTGTTGAAGGTATTGCAGTCACATTTCCTTGCAGTGTCCCTACCATTGGTACCTCCCTTACATATACACAGAAGAAAATAAATATATTTAGCTCATCCACCTTTTCCTAGTCACTAGTAATCAATTGGCCTGCCTTACATTTTTTGTTACCAATATTTTGGTAATATTCTGTTAATATATATTAGAAAGAAAAAAACATGTTTTCTCTCTTTCACACCTAACTTTTTTCTTCTCTGTTTAGCCAATCTGGTGTCTTCTTTGCAATACTAGCTATATTCCTGGTAAACACTTAAGCTCCCAGTGTTCCCTCTTTCTTGTATGGCTGTTTTTTATTCTTCATCATGACATTTAAAACCTTATTAAGTCACATGGGTTGGGATTTACCTCATACATATCCACAAATACCATGTGAAAATAAAGTTTATTTAATAAATATTTAAAAATGTTTCCACTTATTTATTGTATTTTTAGCTGCAAGTTCTTTACTCAAGTCTAAATGCAATATTGATGTCCTTAGACTATTAAAATATACAATTTTAAAAGTAATATAACTTTGCTATTGAAAATTAACTTCAAATGAGACTGTTTTGATCAGTGTACCAAGGGTTCCCATACTTCAATATTTGATATCATTATAGTAGTTAAAATCTGCCACCATTACAACTTGCCCATGCTTAGCAGCATTTCCAATCTGTAGCAATAATTGCAATTCCTCACTTTCACTTATTTTTGGTTGTTTATAGCATGCTCCTACTAATATTTTTGTGATTTGTTCTTCCACAATTTCTACCCTCAATACTTCCACATTATCACTAGTTCCATCCCACAATATGTCTGTATTGGCCATCAAGAGAATATTTCACTTTTACCTTTATGTCTCTGCAGATTTAAAAAGTACTTGTTACTCTATTTGAGATACTTCACACAACTTCCATATTGATTACACCAACCATCACTCAATTTCTACCTCCAAGAGTAGTTACATTATCCCTTCCACCCCATTACTTCTATCTGGCCCCTCGATACCGACTGTTATAGAGACTGGTGCAGGAAGGAGGGTTTAGGGTTTTTAGAGAACTGGGGTGAATTCTATCTTGGGTACAATGTTTTTAATCACCCCAAGCTCCTCCCGTCTCCCTGACATAGCACATGGCAATAGTAGTAGCACAGAAAATACCACATTTGGAGGCTTTCTTACTAAATCCCGAAAATCTTTTTTTAAGACACTCCATATTCCAATGACAGCTATTTAAAGCCCCTCCAAATAACTTATCAACCTGTTCCACAAACAGTAAAAAACCTAGGAGACAGCAAACTCTCCAATTGCTGGGATCTGGGTGACAAAAGATCCTGTCTACATTCCCAATAATAAAATCCTGTACCACCAAAAGTCTGTTAGTCTGTCTATTCTGCCCTCTCACTCCCCATTAGAACTGTTCTCCCAACTGTTAGAGAGAGCAGCTCTATCTGTCATTGTCATTCCTGAGTGGACATCTCCAATAGGAAATTTCATTCAATCTGGCAACTCTGCTGATGTTTGTCAACTCAGAACTGACCTGCCTCCTCCTCCTCCTGTTCCCACTGCTTCCCCTTGTAACTGTAACCCAGCTACAAATATATATCACATATAATAGTTGTCAAACTGTGATTAGTCGTCACGATAATCAGCCTTCTTTATGGTCCAGTTCTCACATACGTATGTTACTACTGGGAATATCAAAGTACTAAATAAGCAGAACTTTGTTCAGAGAGTGTAATATCATTATTTTTTAATAGCAGGTCAAGACTTGCCATAGCTTTTCTCCCCAGAAGCAAACACCTTTTAATTTCCAGGCTACAGTCACTATCTGCATAGATCTTGGAGTCCAGGAAAATATAACCTGTCACTGCCTCCACTTCTTCCCCATGTATTTGCCAGGAACTGAGATTGCGGTTTACCATGATCATTGTCTTTTTAATGTTGAGCAGCAGGCCAGCTTTGCATGCTCTTCTTTCATTCTCATCAATTGCTCTTGCCTTACCTCAATGTAATAATGTATTTTTACGATAATATAGAGCAGTGCTGTCCTGCATGCAGCCGCCAACCAGTGGTGTGTTTCTTTCTATCCCTACAAGGCCTAGGCAGAGAGCAGCATACTGCCTCACATTGTCATATATATATATATATATATATATATATATATATATATATATATATATATATATATATATATATATATATATATATATATATATATATATATATATATATACACATATACATATATATATATATATATACACACACATACACACACACACTTATATATATATATATATATACACACACATACACAGTTGCAAGCAAAAGTATGTGAACCCTTTGGAATGATATGGATTTCTGCACAAATTGGTCAAAAAATGTGATCTGATCTTCATCTATGTCATAACAATAGACAATCACAGTCTGCTTAAACAAATAACACACAAAGTATTAAATGTTGCCATGTTTTTATTCAACACACCATGTAAACATTTACAGTGCAGGTGGAAAAAGTATGTGAACCCTTGGATTTAATAACTGGTTGAACCTCCTTTGGCAGCAATAACTACAACCAAACGTTTCCTGTAGTTGCAGATCAGATGTGCACAACGGTCAGGAGTAATTCTTGACCATTTCTCTTTCCAGAACTGTTTCAATTCAGCAATATTCTTGGGATGTCTGGTGTGAATCGCTTTCTTGAGGTCATGCCACAACATCTCAATCGGGTTGAGGTCAGGACTCTGACTGGGCCACTTCAGAAGGCGTATTTTCTTCTTAACCCATTCTATTGTTGATTTACTTCTATGCTTTGGTTCGTTGTCCTGTTGTAACACCCATCTTCTGTTGAGCTTCAGCTGGTGGACAGATGGCCTTAAGTTCTCCTGCAAAATATCTTCATAAACTTGGGAATTCATTTTTCCTTTGATGATAGCAATCCGTCCAGGCCCTGACGCAGCAAAGCAGCCCCAAACCATGATGCCCCCACCACCGTACTTCACAGTTGGGATGAGGTTTTGATGTTGGTGTGCTGTGCCTCTTTTTCTCCACACATAGTGTTGTGTGTTTCTTCCAAACAACTCAACTTTAGTTTCATCTGTCCACAGAATATTTTGCCAGTACTGCTGTGGAACATCCAGGTGCTCTTGTGCAAACTGTAAACGTGCAGCAATGTTTTGCTTGGATAGCAGTGGCTTCCTCTGTGGTATCCTCCCATGAAATCCATTCTTGTTTAGTGTTTTACATATCGTAGATTCGCTAACAGGGATGTTAGCATACGCCAGAGACTTTCGTAAGTCTTTAGCTGACACTCTAGGATTCTTCTTCACCTCATTGAGCAGTCTGCGCTGTGCTCTTGCAGTCATCTTTACAGGACGGCCACTCCTAGGGAGAGTAGCAGCAGTGCTGAACTTTCTCCATTTATAGACAATATGTCTTACCGTGGACTGATGAACAGCAAGGCTTTTGGAGATACTTTTATAACCCTTTCCAGCTTTATGCAAGTCAACAATTCTTAATCGTAGGTCTTCTGAGAGCTCTTTTGTGTGAGGCATCATTTACATCAGGCAATGCTTCTTGTGAAAAGCAAACCCAGAACTGGTGTGTGTTTTTTATAGGACAGGGCAGCTGTAACCAACACCTCCAATCTCTTCTCATTGATTGGACTCCCGTTGGCTGACACCTCACTCCAATTAGCTTTTGGAGATGTCATTAGTCTAGGGGTTCACATACTTTTTCCACCTGCACTGTGAATGTTTACATGGTGTGTTCAATAACAACATGGTAACATTTAATTATTTGTGTGTTATTAGTTTAAGCAGAGTGTGATTGTCTATTGTTGTGACTTAGATGAATATCAGATCACATTTTATGACCAATTTGTGCAGAAATCCATATCATTCCAAAGGGTTCACATACTTTTGCTTGCAACTGTGTGTGTGTGTATGTATATATATATATATATATATATATATATATATATATATATATATATATATATATATATATATATATATATATATATATATATATATATATATATATTGTGACAGATTCACAGTCACTCTCAGGATCCGTGTCCTAATATCCAGCACCAAAATGGAGAAAGCAGGAGCCCTTTAAACGTTTAGCAGATTTGTGCTGTTTATTTGTCAGCATACAACAGAAAATAAACCAAACAGAAAATAAATCCTAGCTTCTCCTTGAAGCCCTACATAACTACACTGTAGTTCCCTTACTATCTTATATAGAAGTACAAGCATACAGTCCAAACATAGGTTGCAGAGGTGTCTTTCCCTCTCACCTCTCTCTCAGGCTCTGTATCTCCGGCCTCTCTTTCCGAAGCAGATCCATCCCTCGGTCATCACCTTCAGGGACTTTCTGTTCCTCTTATCTGCATGCTCGCTCTTCAAAGCTTCTGTCCATTAGTTTTCAGTGTGGCCTCTGACTTCGGCCCTGCACACTTCCACAACACTCCAGCACTGTCAAACAGCTTTCCACCTGGAGACAGCAGCCGTCGGTCTTGATTGCAGCCACATTAAGGTTCTTCTTAACCATTTCACTCCTGGGGAGAAGTCTTGAAGGGCTCTCTACTGCCCTCTGATGATACACCATCACAATATATATATATATATATATATACACATACATACATACATATACATATACATATACATAGTTACATAGTATTTGAGGTTGAATAAAGACTGTTAGTCCATCAAGTTCAACCTTTTTAGATCTCTTCTGATCCTTTTAATATGTGGACTATTTGTTAATAATTGTTAATTGATCCAGAGGAAGGCAAACAGAAAAAAAAACATTGAAACTTTGCCAATTGTCTCATAAGGGGGAAAAGAAAAAAAGAAAAATTCCTTCCTGACCCCAGAAACTGCCGATTAAATTTCTTGCTGGATCAATATTCCTTCACTAGTTATCTAGAATAACCTTGAATGCCCTCTTTATTCAAAAAAAGATCTAACCCCTTTTTAAAGTTATCTATCAAATTCTCTGTCACAACCTCCTTTGGAAGAGAATTCCACAGTTTAACCACCCTAACTGTGAAGAGCCCTTTTCTCTCTTTAAGGTGAAATCTTTTTTCCTCTAACCTCAAGGGATGTTCTCTTGTCAGTTGAAAATCTCTTGGTACAAAAAGTTAATTCAACAATGCCTTATATTGTCCCTGGATATATTTAAATAAGGTAATCATATCCCCTCGTAGATGCCTTTTTTCTAGGGAAAAAAAGTTTAATTTGGTTAGTCTTTCTTCATAACTTAGGCCCTCCATTCCCCTTATTAGTTTTGTTGCCCTTCTCTGTACTTGTTCCAGCTCTAAAATGTCCTTTTTATGAAGTGGTGCCCAAAATTGTACTCCATATTCCAAATGAGGGCGTACTAGGGATTTGTACACTGACAGAATTATATCTGCTTCTCTTGATCTATACCCTTCTTAATACATGCTAATATTTTATTTGCCTTTGCAGCTGCTGCTTGGCTTTGAGCACTGTTACCTAGGTGGTTGTCCACAAGTATGCCCAAATCACTTTCAATATCAGATACGCCTAGATTTGCTCCATTAAGATTATAAATTGCTTGGCTATTTTTCCTTCCCAAATGCATAACCTTACATTTATTTGTATTAAATCTGATCTGTCATTTAGCCGCCCATTTCTCTAATTTATGCACATCATTATTTCATTTAATTACCTTGCACAACTTTGTGTCATCAGTAAAAATGGAGACACTACTTTCGAGTCCAACTTCTACGTCATTAATAAATATGTTCAAAAAGAGGACCCAATACTGAACTTTGAGGAACCCCACATACCACATTAGTCCAATCGGAGTAGGTTCCATTTACAACAACCCTTTGCTTCCTGTCTTTTAGCCAGCTCTCAATTCATGAGCAGATATTTACTGCAATTCCTGTATACGTTAGATTTCTCAAATGTCTCCCATGTGGCACTGTATCAAAAGCCTTTGCAAAATCCAAATAGACTACATCCACTGAGTCACCCTGATCCAAGTTCCAACTAACCTCCTCATATAAACTGATTAGATTGGTCTGACATGACCTATCTTTCATAAATCCATGTTGACTGTTACTTAGGATCTTGTTAAATAGACATATTCTTGTATACTGTCCCTTTTTAACCATTCTAAAAGCTTCCAAAATACACATGTGAGGCTCACTGGTCTATAATTCCCTGGATTTGCTCTTGCTCTCTTCTTAAACATTTGTATCACCTCTGCTTTTCTCCAGTCATCTCCTAGCGACCCTGTGGTGAGTGAGTCTTGAAAAATTAGATATAATGGTTTGGCTATTACAGAGCCCAGTTCCCTCAGTACCCTTGGATGTATTCCATCAGGACCCGGGGCTTTATTAACATTTGTTTTCCCAAATCTCTTGGATTTCTTCCTGCGTTAACCAATTATTTAGTGATGGTATTGTAGCCCCATTTTGTCCCAACCACTGGTACCTCCCTTGTATATAGAAGAAGATAACCTATTTAGTTCATCTGCCTTTTCCTGGTCACTAATTATCAGATGCCCTATGTCACATTGTAATGTTCCTATAACTTCCTTCCTGACCTTCTTCCCATTAATATATTTAAAAAAATATTTTAGGGTTAGTCTTACTTTCCTGTGCAACTGACTTTTCATTTTCTATTTTAGCCAGTCTAATAGCCCTTTTGCAAGCCTTGTTGATTTCCTTATAGTCACACAAAGCTGCCTCTGTTCCCTCCTTCTTGTATAATTTAAATGCATGTTTCTTTTTCCTTATCATGATCTTTAAGTCATTGCTAAGCCACATGGGATGTGATTTACACTTATTCATTTTATTTCCACATGGTACATGCCGATGTGTATGTATATTTAGTAAGGATTTTAATGTTGTCCATTTACTTTCATTATTTTTCCCTGTAAGTTCTTTATCCCAGTCTATATGTTGTATTGCTGCCCTTAGCCCATTAAAGTTAGCCCTTTTAAAATTTAGAGTTTGTGTTGGCCCCTTACAACTCTGTTTTTTGTATTCAATCCTGTGTTGTGATCACTGTTCCCCAAGGGTTCCCCTATTTTAACATTTGATATTATATCAATATTACTTGTGATGACTAAATCCAAGATGGTCCCATTTCTAGTAGGTTCTTGTATTACCTGGGGCAGATAATGATCCCTGAGTGTACTCAAGAACCTGCTCCCTTTTAGCTGAACTGCTGGTCTCATTTATCCAGGTTATTTCAGGGTAATTAAAGTCTCCCATTATTAGAACTTGCCCATGCTTAGCTGCATCTCCAATCTGTAACAATAATTGTATTTCCTCACTTTCAGCTATATTTGGGGGTTTATAGCACACTCCCACCAATATGCGTTAGAATTAGCTCCTCCTCTATTTAACTCAATCCACAACGATTCAATGTTGCCGTTAGTTCCACTATAAATATCTTCTCTGACTACAGGTTTAAAACCAGGCTTAACCTACAGACAAATCCCTCCTCCTCTTCTATCATTACCCCAATCTTTCCTAAATAAGTTATAACCATCCACATTAAAATGTCCAGTCATAAGATTCATCCCACCATGTTTCAGTAATGCCTATTGAGTCCCATATGGCTTGTACTGCTAATAATTCTAACTCTCCCATTTTCCCAGGCAAACTTCTTGCATTAGCAAGCATACACTTTATGTTGCTATGACTCTGCTGTTGTGAAGTGTTTGCCACTGTATTTGAGTCACCTAGCAATACCTCCCTACAGTCTATTGTAACCCTCCCCCCTTTTCCTCCCCATGGGTAGATAATTCATACCTTTCCCTCTCTTCCCCAATACTTCCCCCCCCCCCCCCACCTACTAGTTTAAAAACTCCCTCAGTCTTTCTACCATCCTATCCCCTAGTACAAAAGCTCCCCCATCATTAAGGTGCAATCCATCCCCACTATAGAGATTGTACCCAAGTGAGAAGTCAGCCCAGTGCTCTAAAAACCCAAACCCCTCCTTAGTGCACAACTTTTTGAGCCACACATTAACCTTCCTAAGCTCCATCTGTCTCCCTGGGCTAGCACATGGCACTGGTAGTATCTCAGAAAATACTACCTTGGAGGTCCTTGCTTTAAACATATTTGTACACACCTATATAAGCCTATATTTACACACGCACACACAAAGGTAGACTCTTTTAATACGGATTTAATATAAACACAGATTTTGCCCGACATACCCCAATTGATGCAATTATTCAATGCTGCGCGGTTGGGAAGTAAGATAGGAGGAATCTTTGATAGTACAAAGGACAAAGGTAGTGAATCTTTGTCATGTTTCTTTATTTTTCATCATTTGGTTGTTCATTGACTACGGAAATCAACAGAAATTGTATTTTGTTTGTTTATTACAGGTATATTGAGCAGTGAAGCATGGTCAAAGCTATCAATTACATTTTGAAGTGCTGAGCAAAATGTTATTTATGCAATGTAATATCAATGTTATTGACAAAAGAAATCAACAACAATTCTGTTTGTTTATTAAAAATGTATAATTAACATTTTTCCAAATAAATATGAAGATCACATATATAGTTGTGAGCGTACGAGTCGTTGCTCACGCTTGCGGGCTCGCATAGCGAGCCCGCAAGAACTGCGTCCCTCGCGAAGCGAGGGACGCAGTTCCCCGCAAATGCGGGTCCTCGCGAAGCGAGGGCCCGCATTTGCGGTGGTGGAGGCTCAACGTCGGCTGTGTTAACACACACATACACACACACGACTTTTTAACAGAATAAACCCAACCGCCCAGCCAACAAAAACCCAACAACGTCCCCGCAAATGCGGATCCTCGCGAAGCAAGGGTCCGCATTTGCGGTGGTGGGAGCATCCCAACATCGGCTGTGTTAACACACACATACACACACACACACACACAACTTCATAACAAAAAAAAACTCAAAGTCGCCTCACACCCGCTTACACCCAGACACACAGAAGCTGGAACGCAAATAGCGCATGCGTATTGCGTTCTAACGGTCTAACTTTCCAGAATGTTCTACAAGTTTATAAATACTGCCTATTTGACAGAGAAAAATACATTTCTCCTCAGGTGATGAAGAGAGTGACTTCAGACATAACTGCTGCTAAAACTTGAGAAGATAATTTACTACTTTACATTGTGCAAATTACAACTGAGAGGTAAGCAATAATATATTACATTTTATTATCAAGACAGGACATCAAAAAAAAAAATTAAATAAGAAAAAGAGGTTTATGTATACTGACATGTGACACGCACATATATGCGTATAATGTATACTGACAAGTGACACGCACATTTATGTGTATAATGTATACTGACAAGTGACACGCACATTTATGTGTATAATGTATACTGACAAGTGACACGCACATTTATGTGTATAATGTATACTGACATGTGACACACACATTTATGTGTATTGCCCCTGCAACAAAATTATCTTAAAACAAACTAATTAAACAACTACATTTAAATTACATTAGAAAAAAATAAGTTGGGACTATTAAAATATGAGTCATGTATACTGATATGTGACACGCACATATATGTGTATCATCTATAGTCACATGTCACACACACATTTATGTATGTTGGCCAAAAATACAAATAAGGTTAATTTAACAATTAAAATATGATTCATGTATAGTGATATGTCACACGCACACAAAAAATTACTTTCAACTATGGAAATGTGCTTCATGTATATGACATATGTGTGTAGCCCCCACCAAAAAATAATGTTAATTCAAAATAATTACAGAAGTATGTTTCAATGAAATTAATTTACTGCAATTCAATAGATCACCTAAAGCTCAATCTTTCTACTTTTTTTCATATTCAAACAGACTCTGCATCAACAGCGTCTCTCAACAATTTGCACCGTGCATTGGGAAGCACAATCCCTTTTAAAGAACACCAACAAAGAAGAAGAGGTAAGATACAAAAATACTTTAAATGCTGAAAAGGCCATGCTTTGTTAAATACAAATAAAATATTCTATAATTCACTATTTCACTTTATTTTTCAAACAGACACTACAAGAAGACCGGCGGATTAAGATTGGCAGGAGGGGACCCTCTGTCATTCCACACTTCAATCAAGGTAAAGTATTTAAGTATAAAAAAGAACCGAACCATGAGCCTTATTCAATTGTGAGTTGGCCAATTGAATGGGGCTTTATATAAGCACATAATAGATTTTTTAGACAGACATTTTTAGTTACTGAACTTCTAACCACAATCAAGGTCTTCACTAACTAAAAACTTCTGTCAAAAAATGTTTTATGTGCTTATATAGAGCCCTATTCAATTGGTCAAAACGCAATTGATTCAGGACCTAAATATGTTTAATGGGCGAGGGCCTCATTCAAATGTGATTTGCCCATTTCAATAGGGCTCTATATAAGCACAGAGCATATTTTTGAACTGAAGTTTTTAGTTAAAAACTTCTGTAAAAAAAGATGCTCTGTGCTCATATTAAGCCAAATTCCATTGCGAAAAACCAAATTCAATGAGGCCCTCACAATATAACAAATCCAGCAACCAAAGGCCCTCATTCAATTGATATTTTGGACAATTCAATAGGGCTCGAAATAAGCACATTTAGAACCCTATTGAATTGGCCAAACTGCAATTGAATGAGGGCCAAAGGATGCAACATATGGTACACACAAAGTGGTACACACAAAACAGGATTGTAACAAACACATAGCAAACTAAATGCATATTCTTTTTGTTTAACAACCTATAACCATTAGAAAAAACACTACATAAGTATAACAAAAGTGGTGCCCATCAAACAGGATTGTACGAAAACTCACACAAACACATAGCAAACTACATTTAAATTCTTATTTAATGTTTAACAACCTATAAGCCTTAGAAAGAAGCCTAAATAAGCATACCAACAGTGGTGCGCACCAAACAGGATTGTATAAAAACTCACACAAACACATACCAAACTACATTTAGATTCTTATTTTATGTTTAACAATCTATAAGCCTTAGAAAAAGGCCTAAATAAGCATACCAAAAGTGGTGGGCACCAAACGGGATTGTTGAAAAACAAAGAAATAATGTCATTTTTTAGTTCATACAAATACATTCAAATAAAATTACATTTTCATTTTTATTTTATATCAGATACTGCGTCAAGAACATCGGACCAGGAGTTTCAACTGAGGACCAGACCAGCGGACGAGGACTTTCAACAGAGGACCAGACCATTGGACGAGGACTTTCAACAGAGGACTACACCATTGGACGAGGACTTTCAACAGAGGACTACACCATTGGACGAGGACTTTCAACACAGGACCAGACCATCAGACGAAGGCTTTCAACACAGGACCAACAAAGATTCTGCTTCAAATCAAACTTCAACCAAGGTACAGTATAACAAGTAAAAAAAGAGAAAAATTAATTAATATTCTTCTTTAATGTTTAACCACCTATAAGCCTTAGAAAAAAGCCTACAGAAGCATACCAAAATTGCGGCGCACCAAAAAGGATTGTAGAAAAACACAGAAATAATGCCATTTTTTCATTAATACAAAGACATTCAAATAACATAACATTTTCATTTTTATTTTATAACAGATACTGCGTCAAGAACATCGGAACAGGAGTTGGAACTGAGGACCACGCCAGAGGACGAGGACTTTCAACAGAGGACTACACCATCGGACAAGGACTTTCAACACAGGACCAGACCATCGGACGAAGGCTTTCAACACAGGACCAACAAAGAATTTTGCTTGAAATCAAACTTCAACCAAGGTACAGTATAAAAAGTAATATCTATCATCTATCTCTTATTTGTCTTTTAGGGCCAATAATCTTTAACAGTAAATACAAACTTCAATGTAAACTTAAAAAATAAATTGGCATAGTCCAAAAAAGTCTAAAAACACAGAATCTATACAATTTGTCATTGTAACATTCCAGTCCTAAACCCTAATTTAATTGCCATTTGACAAATTGAATAGTGCTGTAAATAAGGACATAACATCTTATCGAAAATACCTTTTTAGTTACTGAAACACTTGCTTTTGGATACATGTTTAATAAATAAAAATTTCTTTAAATAATTATCTGATGGCCTTATTTAGACTTTTATTCAATTGACCGCATTGAAATTGATTAAGTATAAAATGTTAACACACTATTGATAACTATTTGTCATGAAAAACAACTTAACATCTCAAAATAAACTAATGGTACATTATTTTATTTTTACAGATTAACATGGCTGATAAAGAGAGTACACAAGAAAAGAAAAGACGCCAAGCTAGAGAACGACGACAGAGAGCAGACAGCCAGCAGACACCGGAGAAGAAGGAAATTCGACGAGAAAAAGAACGCAAAAGAATTGCAAGCAAAAGACTGTCACTTGCAGAAATTAAAGATATGTCAAAAAAAGCAACAAAGAAAATAAAGCATTTACAACCTGTTGCTCAAACATCAGATGACATTTTACCAGAAAAAATACAAGAGATACCAAAAAAACCAACAAAGAAAACAAAGCATTTAGAACCGTTTCATGAAACATTACATGACATTTTACCTCAAACAATACAACATATACCAAGAAAAGCAACGAAAAAAACAAAACATTTAGAACCTGTTGTTGAAACATTATATGACATTTCACCTGATGAATATGAAAGTCAAAATCCTATATGCTTTGCAAATTGTCCTCTACTCAAGTCTTTAGCAGTAGAGGTTCATAGTTGTGGGGACATGACTACTCAATGTCAGTTTTGTGAGGCTTATTATTTTAAACAGGAGAGACCCAGAGATGGACAATTTATTAGTTGTTGTCAAAAAGGCAAGTTCAAACTTCCAGAAAGGAAAGAATTTCCAATTTATTTACAAAATATTATGACTGAACCTACTTTTCCAAACTACAAAAAATTTAAGACAAACATAAGATCCTACAATAGTGCCATATCCTTTGCATCCATGGGGGCAGGATTAGCTGCTAATGTACCAGGACATGGTCCTTACTGTTTTAAAGTCCAAGGACAAATTTATCATCGCACTTCCCATTTACATCCAGAGGAAGGAAATAAAAGAAAATTCGCTCAACTATATGTCCTAGATACAATGGAAGCTGTTGACCAACGTATGCAGATGGAAGAAAATAAAAAATGCTTACCCACTGTTTTCATAGAGCTACATAACATTATGGACAACAATCCCTACAGTAAAGCTTATAAAAAATTGGCAAAAGTAGAAAATGAACAACTACTTCATGCACAAACACATCAATTACCAATGCCGAAGGTTAATATGGTGCTTAAAAGAGACAGACATACTGATAAACGTCGTTATAAGTTGCCAACATCAAATGAGGTTGCAATGGTGTTTCAGAATGATGAAGGAGAACCACCATTTCAAAGAGACATTCGAATATATCCTAGAAATGAGAACCAACCGTTTATTAATATGAGTATCTTAAGTCCAAATTTAGATCCAATGACATATCCCATCTTTTTCCCACACGGAGAAGCAGGTTGGCAACCAAAATTAACTCTTCCCAGTTACCCAAATGCTAAAGCCAGAATCCGAAATAATGTTCCTATGCTTGAATTTAAAGTACCGTATTTTTCGCCCTATAAGACGCACCGGCAGATAAGACGCGCCTAGTTTTTAGAGGAGGAAAACAAGAAAAAAAAATCTGAATCAAACACAAATACACTTTACACACCTACATTACACACAAATATATATATATATATATATATATATATATATATATATATATAGATACACATACATATACATACACACATATATACACACACATACATACATACATACACATACATGCACATACATGCACACATACACACATACACACATACATATACTGCAGCATTTGGGAGCCCTTGACACTCCCTGACCCTCCCTGACCCTCCTGATCCTCACCTTTCTTCTGATCTCTGCCATCTTGATCTCACCCCAGCGCTTCCTACCAGCACTCCTCGTGTACTGCAGCGTTGCGTGTGTGACGTCACTAGGACGCACCGGCCGACGCAATGCTGGTAGGAAGCGCTGGGGTGAGATCAAGAGGACAGAGGCAGTTTGAAAAGGTATATTCGCCATATAAGACGCACCAACTTTCCTCCCCCAGTTTTGGGGAAGAAAAAGTGCGTCTTATACGGCGAAAAATACGGTAGCTCAAATTGCCATTCGCAATGTATTTAATCCAATTTTATGTGGTGGGAAACTAACACAACAATGGATTATTGATTCATATTTGCAAGTTGAGGCAAATAATTTAAACTTTATCAAATATCAACAAGATAAACTCCGTGTAGAACAATATTCTGGACTCATGGACTATGTTGCTGACGTGGCTACAAGCATAGACATGACAGCTGGCAAAGCCATCATTTTACCATCTTCCTTTCAAGGATCTCCTCGGAATATGAGAGAAAGATACAATGATGCTATGGCTATTGTGACAAAATTTGGCAAACCCGATCTATTTGTGACATTTACATGTAATCCACAATGGCCAGAAATTACACTAAATCTACTTCTTGGACAAACTGCTTCAGATCGACCAGATTTAGTAGCCAGAGTTTTTAAGATTAAATTAAATGAATTAATACGTGACTTCACTATAAATCAGTTATTTGGCAAATGTCTTGCTTATGTATATACCATTGAATTTCAAAAAAGAGGCCTTCCACATGCACATCTTCTAATAATACTTCAAGACAAAGATAAATTAGATACTTCAGACAAAGTGGATGCAGTCATTGTTGCTGAACTACCAGATCCAGAACTATATGGTAGACTATATGAGATTGTTACTCATCGCATGATTCATGGACCCTGTGGTGACCTTAATCCACAATCACCATGTATGGAAAATAAAAAATGTTCCAAAGAATTTCCAAAAGATTATAGAGACAAAACCTATGCCAATTGTGATGGATATCCACTTTATAAAAGAAGAGAAGGAGATAGTGCCATTATTCGTGGAAAAAAAGTGGACAATAGATATGTAGTACCCTACAATCCACATTTACTCATGAAGTACAACGCCCACATCAACGTAGAAGCCTGCACTTCCATCAAATCCATTAAATATGTCTACAAATATATTTACAAAGGTTACGATGCAGCTACTGTAGTCGTCAAAAGTGCAGACAACCCTGAAAGTAGTGAGTTAGTACATGATGAACTTGCATCTCATGTAGATGCTCGCTATGTCAGTGCGCCAGAAGCTATGTGGCGGCTTTTAAAATTTGAAATGCATGATAGATCACATGCAGTATATAGGTTAGCAGTACATTTGCCACAACGACATTTAGTCTATTTCCATGCTGGAAATGAAATGAATGCATTGGCCCAAAGTGAAGATCGTCACACTTCACTAACTGCATGGTTTGCATTAAATTCCACTGATGCTGAAGCAACACAATACTTATATATTGAAATTCCATATCACTATGTTTTTGTGAATGGATTATGGAGACCAAGAAAAACCAGAGGCAATAAAATTATTCCAAGAATTTACACAGTCAGTCCAAGAGATGTGGAACGTTTTTGCTTACGGATATTACTTTTAAATGTTCCTGGAGCACAAAGTTTTGAACACTTAAGAACTGTTAATGACATTGTATATGAATCCTTCCATTTAGCTGCAAGACATAGAAACTTACTCGCTGATGATACAGAGTGGGAAAGATGTTTAGAAGAAGCAGCACAATGTCAAATGCCACGACAGATGAGAGAACAATTTGCTTTTATTTGTATCTTCTCAAATGCTCCAAATGCATTAGCTTTGTGGGAGACTTTTAAAAGTAATATGGCTGAAGACTTTATGCGACGATACAATGAACCCATTGCACACTTAAAAGCGTTAATGGAAATCCAAGAAGTCTTTTTAACTCATGGATTAAGTTGTGCAAGTTTTAATTTGCCTGATCCAGGTCTTATAGATGACATTAACTTTGAAGACTATGACATTCAACTACAAGCAGAAAGAACAGAAGAAAGACTTGCAACTTTAAATACACTACAATTGCAAGCATTTCATGCCATTAAAAATGCTATAGATGATGACATGGTGACAGAGCGTTATTTCTATCTTGATGGACCTGGCGGATCAGGAAAAACATATTTGTACAATTTATTAATGAGTTCAGTACGAGCACAAGGAAAAATAGCAATGGCGTTTGCCACTACTGGAATTGCTGCACTTTTATTAGAAGGTGGAAGAACTGTTCATAGTGGATTTAAACTGCCAGTGCCTATTTTAGAAAATTCTGTGTCAGATATTCGCATGACATCCTTACAAGCAAAGAAATTGAAGAAATGTAAATTAATTATAATAGATGAGGCCACAATGATGTCATGCTATGCCCTCCAATGTATTGACCGTTTGCTTCGTGAAGTCATGGAGAATATTTTTCCATTTGGTGGAAAGGTAATGTTGTTGGGTGGCGATTTCAGACAAACATTACCTGTCGTTGTACATGGAAATCGAACTGACATTATCGAAACATGTATAAAGTCAAGTACAGTATGGAAACATTTTACCCATCTTCAACTGCAACAAAATATGAGATCAGAAGGCCAAACTGATTTCAATGATTGGCTTATTAAAATTGGAGAAGGCAGAACAGAAAAAATACTACATTTACCTGATGACACTGTAGAGATCCCACCTCATATGATTTGTCAACAAGATATTATATCGGCTATATTTGAAGGGAGCATAAATAACGAAGAATATTCCGAGCTTGCCAACGAAGTCATACTGACGTGTAAAAATAAAGATGCATTAATCCTCAATAATGAAATCTTTAAAAAAATGTATGCACCACAAAGAAATTATCACAGTGCTGATTCTGTACTTGCTGATGACAATGAAAGTCAGGCTAACTTTTCGACTGAATTCATAAACTCTTTAACTCCTTCTGGAATGCCACCACATATTTTGCAGCTAAAGAAAGGTGCAATTATCATGTTACTGCGAAATATGAACCCCAAAAAAGGCCTATGCAATGGCACAAGATTAATTGTTCAACAATTAAAGGACCATTTTATAGATGCTGAAATTTTAACTGGGACCCATAAAGGAGAGAGAGTTTTCATACCAAGAATAGATTTAGCACCAAGTGAAAGTAGTCTCCCTTTTATACTTCAAAGAAGACAATTTCCCATTATTATGGCATTTGCCATGACCATTAATAAATCACAAGGTCATACTTTCAAATCTGTGGGTATTTTCTTGGAAGAACCAGTTTTTGCACATGGTCAATTGTACGTTGCGTTGTCACAGTGCAAAAATCCACAGGCTATTAAAGTTTACATTGAAAACAATGAAAGTCAAGGTGATTTATTAGAAGATGGACGTATTTTTACTAAAAACATTGTCTACTATGAAGTACTATAACTTTGAAGGATACAAATTAAAGATGCCAAGATTTTTTTAAAGCATTGCAAAATACATAACAATTGGTTGTTTAATTCAGTCATAATTAATGGAAGTCATGTTTATGAATGATTTGCCTCACAAAATACTTGCCTTGCATTGTTAGTAAAAATTATGTTAAAATGTTAAGTCACTATGTTAATGTTTCTAATGTTACAAGTTTAAAAAATATATTTTCAAGTTATTTCATTCAACAGATTACAAAGTGGATGTTAAGAGGTCAAGCACCTTTTAAGTCACAATGTAAATATTGTCTGTTATCTTAAGATTACTACCTACATTAATGTTTATCGCCAGTTTATGTGCTCAGTAATAAATTACTTTAATTACGTACGTTTTAAGAAGAGTTTTACTGTATGCCTTCCTCTACATTCAATGTATATTCAAGTTAACAATTATTGTGATAGAAATTGAATTTTAATACTGATTAATTTAAATGTCAATTGTTTTTACATTCAAATGTTAATACTTTTAATAAAAAATTAGGTTACAAAATGTATTCACTATGTTCCTGTTTATAATGTTCAAAATTATACCAATGTTTTGTCAACTTCTAAACTTACATAAAAAATAAAGTTCAAGTTTAAAAATATATACTTTGATGGTTATTGCTTACATATAGTTTAAACTTCATGTTAAAATTCGTGACGTTTAAAGAAGGGTTTTTACTTTTTGCTTTCCTATTCATTCAATGTATATTAAAGTTAACAATTCTTCAGATACTAATTACATTTTAAAAAAACATTACATCAACATTTTACAAAAATACACGTTCATATTAAAATACTTACAAGGGTCAAAAATATATGTTAATAACTAAACAACTTGACAAACATATACATCACATTGCCGTCATTTTTTGACGGGCAAGTCGCTAGTGATAAAATAAAGTTGAAACTAAAAAGCATTGTGCTTGACATTAAGATGCAGGTGCTGGGAAGAACGCAAAAGGTGAACATCAAGCTAACCGCTTTAAATTTGTCTACTTCTACTATACAAACAATTAAAACAAACAAGGACAAAATTAAGTGCTTAGCAACCACAACAACATCTTCTGCAACAAAGGTAACCTGATCAAGAAGCAATGTTTTAGAGGAAATGAAGAAATGTCTTTACATTTGGATTGATGATGAAACCGAACACAGCATGTCATTAAGTCAGGTAATAATCATGGATAAGGCCAGAAGTATGTTTAATCATATTAAAAAACAAAGACAGAATACAAGCAAAAACTTTGCAGCCAGCAGAGGTTTGTTCGATATATTTAAAAAAAGAAGCAGCCTGTATAACATTCAAATCACCGGAAAGCTGTAAGTGTGATACCGAAGCTGCCTTTACATCAACTTTAAAAGCCATAATTGAAAGAGGGAATTATCCTCCAGAACTAGTTTTCAATGTTGATGAAATGGGACTTTTCTGGAAGAGAATGCCAATGCCCACCTTTATATCACAAAAACAAAAGGGAGCACCACTATTCAGAGCTGGCAAAAGCTGTTTAACCCTTTATATGGGTGGTAACACCAATGGCGAAATTAAAATAAAAAAGTGCATCATTTCCGAAACACCATGCAAGGAATTTAAAAATCAAGTTAAATTCCCAAATGAGAGGTTAACAGGAAATCTTGGATCACGGTAGACATTTTTGTCCATCAGTAAAACGCTACTATGAACTTACATTTTTTGATCCAGAAGAGCTTTTACTGACTGATAATGCCATCCTACCCACTTACACTACTACTTAAACTGTTGAAGTAGTTTTACTGCCACCCAACACTACATCTTTAATCCAGCCAATGGATCAGGGAGTCATATCAAATTTTAAAGCATTTTATCTTCATCTCACATTCTGGCAACTTATTGATACAACAGACAGCAAAAGTAAAGAATAAATTAGGCAGTTTTGGAAGAAATATAACATTATAGACTGTATATCGTTTGGAAAGAATTGACTGATAAATGTATAAAAGAGGCGTGGAAGAAGATATCCAACGATCTACAACAAGAAGAACTCACTGTTGACCAAATTGTCAACCTAGTCAATAAAGCAGGACTAGAAGATTTAGATGCACAGGACTTTGAGGAGTTGCCGAAGGGTTCTGGTAAAGCCTTACTAACGACAACTTTCAAGCTCTGGCAGAACAAGCGATTCATGCAGAACCTGAAAATAGTTATTCTGACAATGAAGAACCCAAACAACTTGAGACAGATTTCCTCAGTAAAAGTTTGAAAACGATATACAAAGTTGAGGATTAATTTGTTGCAAACTATCCAGATTTTCGAAGAAGTAGAAAAGTAAAATGAAGTGAAATGCATGCAATCTTACCACGGACATTTGATTAATGAAAGAAAGAGAAGAAGACAAATGTCACTAGACAAATTTATCTCTAAAAATAAAAAAATAAAAGATTTCCAAAAGAGCCCGGACCTTCAACAGCACAAAAATTTAATTTGTATTTCTGTGTACGTGTAGTATGTGTTTTATATACTTTATTTTGCAAGTTAATATAAAAATACAGTAACTTAACATTTAAAGTTAAACATATATTTGTGGTCGCATGTTCCCCATCCCTATTCCCATGTTAAAATGACCCCGTTTAACACAGTTTCATTTAGCACTCTGTCTTTTAGGAACAACTGTAAACTTGACAGTGCCTTGCAAAAGTATTCACCCCCCTTGACTTTTTACCTACAGTATTTTGTTACATTACAGCATTAAGTTCAATGTTTTGTTAATCTGAATTTTATGTGATGGATCAGAACACAATAGTCTAAGTTGGTGAAGTGAAATGAGAGAAATATATACATAAAACTATTTTTTAGAAACAGAAAACAGAAAATTGGCGTGTGCATATTTATTCACCCCCTTTGTTTTGAAGCCCATAAAAAGCTCTGGTGCGACCAATTACCTTCAGAAGTCACATAATTAGTGAAATGATGTCCACCTGTGTGCAATCTAAGTGTCACATGATCTGTCATTACATACGCACACCTTTTTTGAATGGCTCCAGAGGCTGCAACATCTAAGCAAGAGGCACCATTAACCAAACACTGCCATGAAGACCAAGGAACTCTCCAAACAAGTAAAGGACAATGTTGTTGAGAAGTACAAGTCAGGGTTAGGTTATAAAAAAAAAAAATACCCAAATCATAGATGATCCCCAGGAGCACCATCAAATCTATCATAACCAAATGGAAAGGAAATAGCACAACAGCAAACCTGCCAAGAGATGGCCTCCCACCAAAACTTACGGACCAGGCAAAGAGGGCATTAATTCAGTGAGGCAGCACAGAGACCTAAGGTAACCCTGGAGGAGCTGCAGAGTTCCACAGCAGAGTCTGGAGTATCTGTACATAAGAAGACAATAAGCCGTATGCCAACACACTACTAAAGCAACACTTGGGGAAACATGTAAATGTGTTGGAATGGCCTAGTCAAAGCCCAGACCTCAATCCAATAGAAAATCTGTGGTCAGACTTAAAGATTGCTGTTCACAAGCGCAAACCATCCAACTTGAAGGAGCTGGAGCAGTTTTGCAAGGAGGAATGGGAAAAAATCCCAGTGGCAAGCTCATAGAGACTTATCCAAAGCGACATGGAGCTGTGATTGCCGCAAAAGGTGTCTCTGCAAAGTTTTGACTTTAGGGGGTGAATAGATATGCACATTGACTTTTTCTGTTATTTTGACCTATTTGTAGTTTACTTCACAATAATAATAATAAAACAACAACATCATCTTCAAAGTTGTGGGCATGTTCTGTAAATTAAATGATGCAAATCCTCAAACAATCCATGTTAATTCCAGGTTGTGAGGCAACAAAACAAGGCACAGTGATAATTGGATAAGGGTATAGCAAGGAGAAGGAGGAGTAATAAAATACTTAGGAAGGGCACAAAAATCTGATTCAGATAGGTTTATTTACTTTATGCTAGCCTATGTCACCAATAGATTCTGGGGCCCATTGACTAAGGGAGAATCTCCTCACACACCTAATTTAAAATAAAAGTACTTGGAACAGTTTAAACAATTGGGATATCATTTATACATTTCCCAATGTTTAGTTATTTCATACAAAACATAAAAAGTGATATACTGTATATTTACATATACATTTTTTTACTAATTATTTTAAATCTGACCCACCAGCTCACTAGCTAATAAAAATCTGTACCCCACACTAAATAAGTTAGACAGCACTGCTATACACCCCTCATTTTTTAATCAATAAAAATACCAAAAAACAAATGATATATATATATATATATATATATATATATATATATATATATATATATATATTGTAATGTATAAAACATGCTCCTTTAAGTGTATAATATCAGGGGCAGGGAATAGTAGTACCCTGTCACAAATGCTAAGCAGATTGTAAAAGACGGGTGGAGTAAGGGAAAACAGCTATCTTTTTTGCCCATATTTTCACACAAAAAATAATTTTCATTTTAAAGTTACAATAAATTGGAAAATGTTCTCTTTTTTTTCATTACTTATAAATTCTGCAGGATGGACCATAAAGCAATGTAAAACTCCAGTGTTCAGATGTAATAGAATTACATTCATATAGTATTGAAAGGTTCCAAAGTATGCAAATGTAATCACTCTACAAGCCCTCTCCCTGCTGGAAAATAAACTAGTAGCTCAAAGTAGGTAATGTCAAAACCTACAATGATGATGGAGTATAGAGGATCCTAGTCCTCTTATCTCCTGTAGGTTTTAGACCTAAGATTTGGGTGACTCAGACCAATGGACCTTCCTTGCGGATGCAAGAGCATAAGTCCCAGCTTTTGGTAGTGTACCTGGAAGGGAGTCAGAACGATCTCCTTTACCAGCATATGCCCCTGGGTCAATAATACACCTGCACACAAAGTCTTGATGAAAATTATGAACCACTTTATTTGGAAAACAACATCTTTTAACCAGGCATACATAATTACCAGGAAGGGGCTACCTTTAGTCAGCCCCTAACTGCCTCTGGCCAATCAGGCAGGGTCCCTACGTGGGAACCATGTGACTCCTCCCCAGGTCCACCCACTAGGCGGGGCCAACTAATCCATTTGGGGTCTGAATCTCCAGGGCAAAGCATACCTTTACTCTCCTGTGCCCATGCTATGAAGGCTGAGAAGCCTTCAGGCCATCCCATTGTTTCTGGGTGCCCTCCTGTCTGCTCTCCAGCTGTGAGCTTCCCATTGTTAGTTCCCTGCTGGACACTTAGCTAATGGGATTAACAGGCCTTTGGGAACAAAGGAGGTTTGGCTCTATTCAATGGGCTTCCCCTCTACAATATAATGACATACTAATATAATAACATACATTCATATTTACAAATACAACACACAATATTTCACACACATACAACCAACACATCCCACCAGCTCCCTCACATGACACCCATTACAATGAGCCTAAACATGGAAGGGATGGGGATATGCTAAGGGGTAAACTTATAATACTTTATCCCCTAGACCACAACATAACAATATATCCATAACAAGTGGGCCCCAAACCTTTTCTTCCACAGCAGGAGTCATGCACTTTGTCCAACCCTTATGGCCACTGGCTGATTCATGACAGGTAATGGCTGGACAGAGTAGAAAATAACTGCATATATTAGTCACGGTTGATAATTGAAAGCCTATATTTTCTTTTTCTTTCTTAAAACCTCTTGCTCATTATAAAGACTAGTTCTTCATATAAACATACCATAAATAGCCCTTTATGCAAGAAATATAGGAATATCTAATAAAATGTTACTGGACGGAATCAGAGCTACTGTTGGTAAAGCAGGTGCAAAGCAGGGTAGGAGCCATCTATTACTTGGGTATGTAACCAGGACCTCCGTTCACTAGGCCTGCAACTATTCCTAGACCAATGGTTTCGATTTGCAGCATCTTATGAATCCAATATAAATGTGAATTCTGCAGTATTGGACCAGTATGATACTGCTGGTATCCTGGCCCACTGTAAATCACTCAGTGCACACACTTTTCTTTCAAGAATCCTGGCAATTGGGTATCTAGGGATAGCTGTTGTCTCATTATACAGAGGAAGCTATCCTAAGTGGATACCCTTGACAAAGAGTAAAACATCCATCCTGAACTGTAGGCAATTAAGATAAATTCACTATCAGGTAGCTCTACATTCCCAACAGCAAAGGGAAAAGAGCATGCACAGTTCAGTATAATGACAGATGCAACTTATCTGGAGGGTTATCCATCTCTAAATGAACACACGTTCCAAGTTAGTACAATATTAGTCTTGTAGTTGTATCTTTTGTAATAGATTGGCTTTTAAAAAGCCCTTCTTCCTCTCCTAGCGCAGCATGACAGCTCGTCTCTTTTCTGTGACTATTTAATTCAACCTTATAACCTCTCTTCTTAAGGACCCAGTGATTTCCAAAATGAAAGCACACACAGTAATATATATATATATATATATATATATATATATATATATATATATATATATATACACACACACACACACACACACACACACACACACACACACAGTAGAATCCCGGTTATCCGGCACCCTACTAGCCAGGACTTTCAAGCAACCGGCACCAATTCCGCAAATTCAAACTCCCGCTAAACCGGCACTATTCTGCAGTTCGAGACTGCAAGAAAAAAAAAAAAAAGCTAACTTTCTTTCTAATTGTTTGTTTGGGCCCTAAATAGCCCGGTTTAGGTGCTAATGCCTTTTTAAAGGCATCGATAGTGTTTTGGGGGGGGGGGGGGGTTAAGGGTAGTTTAGACCTTTAAAAAATGGGGACTCATGATTAACCGGCAACTACAGTTATCAGGCAATAGGGAGTCCCTGTGGGTGCCGGACAACAGGGGTTTTACTCAGCCTTGCTTTCATGCAGTTTCAGAAGTTTTTACGTTTTTCGCCCGCCATTTTTTCCCTTGCTTAGACGATTTTGGATTGACAAAACCCCCCAAATATTGCTCAAAGTCGCTTTTAACCTCACTACCAGGCTTCCTGGCTCTGCCCCTGTCCTGTCTAACTTTTGTTATAGAACAGCGTTCTTGGTCCACAACTAATTATATATATATATATATATATATATATATATATATATATATATATATATATATATATATAAAATGAATTGTGTTGTGATTAGTTATTTCTCACTTTCGGGGTGATAAGGAAGATGAGTGTGCCCAGTTGGTTAAATAAGGCTCTTGTGGCTTATCAACCCTACTGTGAGAGATAATTAATCGCTTGAAGAGAGAGAGGATGGACATTTTAGTGAAATGGATGGCTAAAACACCCAACTTTAATGTTTAATCATATAACATTTCTAACCAATTGTATCTATATATGTGTAATTTATATTACTGCAATAAGTGGGACCCTTTCAGTATAACTGCATAAGCATGTGTTTATATAGGGCAGGAACTGGCCTGTGTAATCTTAAAGGGATTGTTTTGGGGCTTCCAGCAGGAGTACAAGTTAGTGAGAGTAGTTTGAAACCAAAAGCCTGACCGTCTTCACAACCTTCAAACTAAAGCCCTCATTCTATTGCAAGTCGGCCAATTGAATAGGGCTCTAAATAAGCACATAGCATATTTTTTTTAAAGAAGTTTTTAGTTAGTGAAAACCTTGCTTTTGGATAGATGCTTACTAACTAAAAACTTATTTAAAAAATATACGATATGTGCTTATTTAGAGCCCTATTTATTTGGCCAAACTGCAATTAAATGAGGGCCTAAGTGTTTACAGTTGAAGTTTAATTAAAAAAAGGGGAATCTTTAAACAACATTTTAAAATAATTCAGGATTAGAAAAATAAAACTGAAAAAAAACGTAACTAATACCTTATCAGAAAATTATTATTCGTTCTTAGCAATATGTATTATTTACAAAAATATAAACATCATTTGTCATTCAGGAATCCTACAGAAAGACTGATTTTTTCCAAAGTGTGCGAAAGTATAAACAATTCAAGTGCTTTTAATTATAAAAACACAATTAAAAAAAAGAACTCCAGGAATTCACTAAAGTTCTCAGCAAGGACAAAGCACTGGGGCCCTCTGCATGGTAGGGTCCCACTGCTACTGGCACAAGTCTGGAGAAAAGGGGATAGAAAACGTAAGAGACAGATTACAGCTGTGAACTTCAGCTTGCTTCATTTGTTTTGAGTTCACAATTTATACTTCATATACAAACCTAAACCAGTGAACAATAAAAAACAAAACAAACAAGTTCATGGTGTTTACGTAAATTTTGACCTTCTTTATCTGTGTTCTTAAGATTTTATTTTTAAAGAGGCAGCGATGCCAAAATAAACAAAGTACATAGTGTCTGCAATACTATTATTAAACAACATTTCAATTATCAGTAATGTGCAATTGTACATTACGATTACACAACTGGCCTTTCTTACATACAGGCTCTTTGTTCATCTGTTGCTCTAAAAGTTTATGAGATTTGGCTCTTGTAGCTCCAGCCTATGGTTCATACTGGTTAGAATTATATTTTAATAAAGAGACAGCATACAGATATTTGTGTTGGTACCTCATGCCAGATATAAAATGTAAACGATTATCCAACTTGCTTTAATGACAAGGCACATTGTTTCACATTTCCTGGGAATCTGGAATAGCAAGAAAATGTTGAAGCCACAGTTTACATTAAAGAAATAAATTAATCACTGTATATACAAGCTGATGTCTAATTAGAGGAAGACATTCATCATATTAGTTTATGCTAACGAAGTTTCAGATTAGTGTGTTTACACTTATTAATAGTATATTCATTTGTACTCACTGAGATATAATTGTGGCTTTCATTGTAAACACATCTTGTGATGTGATGGTTAAAACTTGAGGGATTTTATTCATCAGGCTATGGGATATGTATTTCTTGTGTTTGTGTGCGTGTTATATATATACTAGCGACTTGCCCGTCAAAAATTACGGGGCAATAAAAATTTGAAGCCATGGGAATGCTGTTTGACACATAATGTAAAGCTTTTTGTACTCGGAGGACCTTTGGCACTCATTGTGAGCCTCTCCTCTACTTTTGCTCCTCTGAGCACCTTCGTCACTCATCAGAGAGATATATATGTATCTATATTAAGTTAACTAATAATGATTGAATCAGTTTCCAAATAAATGAATATACTTTACCTATTTTTAATTAATATATCCAGCAATCAATACCCCGAAGAGCTAACAATCTGTTTGTATTTTGCAGCAGCACATAATGTGCAGTTTGAGTGTTGGTGCCCTGATGACAAAGTGTAATGAATGTCCCAACTGTGCATTAGAAATAGGCTGCGTGCGTGAGGGCAAACTGTTGGTGTAGTTGTGTAAAGCTCCATTGTAGAGATTGCTAATGTTATTAATGTGTTAGGCAGCTCGCAAGCATTTTCCGTAATTTGTAATTGTGTATTTTGTAGTTCATACATTCCGGTGTGAAAGTGCTACGCGTTTAGCAGTGTTTTGCACGGTCCGTGGTTGTGTTGCCTAGTTTTCATTTTTTGGGGCGTTTCACCTCACTCTCGGATGTCCTGGCTGTTCCCCTGTGCTGTGTGTGATGTTTTTGTTTAATTTTTTTGTGTATTTAGTGTGTTTTTAGTTTTCGCGGTTCGGCCGTTAACCTTGTATTTTTCTTCTCTCGTATTTTTTTTTTCATCAAAGTACTGTGTTTGTCAACTGCTTGCAGGCTGGCGATACCGCGTTTACTAAGTGTTAGGTAGCTAAGTCCCGCATGTTTCATTGCCTTCACTGCTCGCCTTGCTTTGTGAGACGAGCAGGCAATGAGTGCCTTCGGCGGTCATCTCCTTTGTGCTGGGAGTTTTAGTGCCTTAATGGCTCGCCTCGCCACGCGAGGCTGGCAGGCAATAAGCTTATTCGGCGACTTGTAGTTTGAGAACTTTTATATATGATATAGAGATATATCTCTCTCTTTATATATATATATATATATATATATATATATATATATATATATATATATATATATATATATATATATATATATATATATATATATATATATAGTAAATGAATAGTACATTTGTGTTCACATTTGATTATCTAAAACACGTTAAAAAAAAACTTGTTTCATGCCCAGAATTATGAGAAATACAGTTATGACACTGCATTCTGGGAACCTTGGCAGGGACATGCAAATGTGTCCACAAAGGCTTTGCTCTTGCAATCCATAACCATATCAAACATGGCTTCCCTTAAATACAGTAGTACAGTAAATAGTACATTTGTGTTCATGTTTGAAAGTCTAAAAGATATAAAAAAAAATGTATATATGTTTTTATGTTTTTTAGGCTGGGGGTTTGTGGTTTTTTTTGTTTCGGCCTACATCTTATGTCGGTCTGACCCTTTACACTTATAGATGTTATATTTATAGAACTTGTTTCCATCTAGCCATTTGATAATTTTCTGCATTGTGCAGCAATACAAGATTGCGCATGACGACCAATACCAGATACTGTGATGACTTGTGATGGATGACCAGTCACACACACACACAAATCATATATAGTTCTAAAACATGATTAGGGTCATGGTGGCATCACAATGACAGCAATCAACATGGAGAGGAGGGTATTTTATGAATGTTGTACCATTTATGTAAAGTAGCCAAGGTCCGCTTGCATTTTGTCCTCACTTTTTCCCCCTCCCCCATGTCTTTTTCCGCTCTCCAGATGAGTTAAGTACGGTTCCACTTGACACGCTCAGAAATCGGCTCCATTAGCATCGGGGAAAGATAATTATGACACAGACATTTAATGGTGATTACAAAATTAAAATGCAACCAGGGGCAAGCTGGGAAAAGAACAGCTAAAAAAAGAATGTTATTTTCCAGTCTCTCATTGACGTAGATCAGCGGTTTTCACACCGCCTCTACCTCAATGATTTTGCAGCTAATTTCTGCTCCTTCAAGTGCATTGCCTGTTCGGTCATAGACCCCGGAGTACAGCCTTGCCATTTCTAACAAGTGTTCTTATCGTCATTATAAATAGGAAAAAGTCATGATACTAAAAATGTAAAAAAAGACTAAAACATTAAAAGGAAAATAAATATATGTGAATGTGTGTGTTCCACTTCTGACCTCTTACAATATAATAATGAAATCTCCTATTTACATTTATGGCTTTTGAAAACTATACTAAAAAAAATGCTATGAGAAACTATGAAAAAAAAAAAACTATTAACGAATATATGGAATATATTTATTGTGGTCATGGTTTAGTTACATTCCCTGATTTGTCAACGGGGAGGGTTATTCTCTTTCATGAATCCATTTAATCCTTCTGTAAAATTACACATCCTTGCGAAAACTCTTTCAATAGACCTGAACGTATTTCTTATCTGCATTTAAGGTCTTCTCAGATGGCAAATCATTTTGGAGAAAAATGTCTTTGAGTAAAGCATAATTGGCAGCAATAGTGAATCAAATAAAAAATAATAATCTCTACTGGACCCTGAATAAATCTAATACATTGTGGGAAGTTGTGCGTAAGAGGGGCTTTTACATTTCTGGAGAGCTGTGGTTGCATTTCCTGAAGCAAGGAGTCTTCTCCTGGTGCAACAATGGTGAAGCAGTGTGGTGTCAATTTTAACCTTATTCAGTTATTTTAAAGTCTCTGTTCGCTCCTTCCACGCCCCTCTCCTCACTAAAGGTGAAAACACACACCCACATGATCCAACTCTGAGGAAGTGAAGTAATACATTCAAATTGGATTCCTAAAATCATAAACAGAGTCCTCAAAAATTCACATTTCCCCCAAAAATGTTTTATGTCCAAGTCTTACAAAACTGTTAATGTGGTACATATGTGGTAATTTTTTTTAATTAAAGTGACTTAGGTGGCCCTTTAAAAAGACCCCTGAGGTGTCATTTATAGTGAGCTCTTATAAGGAACTTGACTAAATGTTCTTACAAAAGTTTAAAATGATCATAGCCTTTCAATTTTAACTACAGTATTAAACTTTGTTTTAATAACATGATTAGAAATGTGAGCAGAATGGGAAGAACGATGGATTCAGATCTCTATTCACTACAGATGTAAAGTTGAAGTCTCTGTTGAAAAGACTGCAACTTTACATATCTACTTGACAATTTAACTAAACTAGTGACTTGCCCGTCAAAAATGTTGGGGCAATAACATTTTAAGTCATGGCAATGCTGTTTGCCACACAATGTAAGGCTTTTACTCCTCTGTAGACCTTCAGCGCTCATTGTGAGGCCCAAGCTAAGCTCCTTTGGCACTCATTGCGTGGCTCGCAATGATCGCCATCGGCACTCATTGTGAGCCTATCCCCTTATGTACTTCAATTGTCTGGCTTTGCAATGATCACCTTTGGGGATCATTGCGAATACAGATATACAAGTACAGTGTAAAATGGGCAAATAAATTGGAGTACAGTGAATTAATAAATTAATATGAATTAATAAATATACTTTACCTATTTATATTTAATATGCAGCAATCAATATCCTGAAGAGCTAACAATCTCTTTGGATTCTCCTGCATCTGAAAATGTACAGTTGGACTGTTGATCACCTGAGGAGAAAGTGTCAGCAATGTGCTAAGTGTGCAGTGTAAATAGGCTGGGTGCGCTAGGACAAACCGTTTGTTTAGGCGGGTAAAGCACCATTTTAGAATTTAATGTTATTAGTTGCAAGTTAGGGTTGTAAAATTACATATTTTTTCTATGTGTTACTTGGCTTGCGAGCATTTTCCATCCGTTGTAATGGTATATTTTGTATCTGCTACATTCCTGGGTAAACCGTACGTGCTTGGCGGTTATTTTCGCGGCTCGTGTCCTTTAGCCTAATTTTTATTCTTTTTCATTTTTCTATGTCCCGCGGGTTGTTATTTTTTTTCTCTAAGCGAGCTTGCAAAGCGTGACGACAACTCGCAGTTTGACAACTATTATATGTGATAAAAGAATAAGCCCAGTAGAGCAGCCCACTCAAGCTACAGGCAAACTATTAATCCAAGATGAAATCCCCAATGATACAAGAAGAATCAATGTAAGATTTTCTTCAAAATGTTTTTATGTGCATACTTCACAGTTGTGACGTTTTCCCAACCTACAGGCAATTATTTGTGTTTGCCACTATACATACCTTTAAAAAAACTATGGTAATCAAGCAATTTAGTCTTGTGAGTGTGCATGTTATTCCACTCTGTGACACTTTAGTGGCATTTTAAAATAATCTTTACACAATAAGAAAGCTCTAATAAATGTACACTATATCTAGCACTGTGGTAGGATCTTTCCTATTGGCTGGCTGCAATATTGGCCACTAGGTGGCGCGGCCAAGATGTCAATGAATTTCTTGTCCGTGCAAAGCTTATAATTTGGCTGTACCCTAATACCTAACCCCAACCCAAACACCTTACCCCAACCCTTAACATTTACCCCTACCTGTAACCCCTATCCCTAACACTAAACCTAACACCTAACCCCTTACCTTAAGAAATTCACTGAAAAAGAGACTGCACCACCTAGTGGCCGATATTGCAGCCAGCCAACAGGAAAAATACACATGGTATGCCTTTAAATTACACAATTGTACTGTAGCTGAAATTATACCAAATTCACAGAATGTTTAGTGCTCATCGTTCTTAGCTGCAGAATATAAAATAAGGTAAAGCTATTTATTATACAATCCTTTCAAATAGAGCTCATCCTGCCCCTCATTTTCCCTGAAACAGCTATTTTAAGATCACCGTCTCTTCTAGTACTCACTGCATGGTCTATAAAGGGAAGTCTCAATTGGCAGATATTATGTCACTTGAACAGGAAGATGCTGCAGCACAGGAAATTATGTTACTAATGGAACTTTTGTGTTGAGAGATATATCCTTTTATACACTGGATGGGTACTCAACAGAATACAATAATGAAACCCAAGCATGTTTGGGATAGAAGTTGATTGGCCTGAATACAGAGCAAGCTAGGTATAAGGCATTAAAGGCACAGAGATAATATAGGGATGATCACATATAATAGTTATCAAACTACGAAACGTTGTCACGCTTTGCAAGAGAGGCGAGCAGTGAAGGCAATGAAACTCGCAAAACTTAGTTACCAAACACTTAGTAAACGCAGGATCGCCAGCCTGCAAGCAGTTGACAAACATAGACACAGGACTTTTAAAAAAAATACGAGATAGGAAAAATACCAGGTTATCAGCCGAACCGCGAAAACCAAAAAACACACAAAAAAATAAATAAATGAAAACGAGGCTACACGACCCCGGCCTGCGCAAAACACTGCCAACTGCGTACAAGGTACAAAATACACTATTACTCAGTAAAAAAAAAATTAGATACAAAAAATACGAAATTAACGGCCAAACCGCAAAAAACAAAACAAAAAATGTAACATACAAAAACAGATCACACACAGCATGGGGAAACACCCAGGATGTCTGGGAGTGAGGTGGAATGCGAATTTAAGGTGATTTGGTTTGGTTTCTTCACTCGAAAATCGTCTAAGCGAGAAAAAAAATGGGCGCCCAAAAAAATGAAAACGAGGCTACACGATCCCGGACCGCGCAAAACACTGCCAAACGCATAGCACTTTCACACAGTAATGAACGAACTACAAAATACACTATTAGAAATGACGAAAAAATGCTCGGAGATGCGTAACACATTAACAACATTACGAATCTACAATGGCGCTTTACACAACTAAATCAATGTCTTTGCCTCGCACACGCAGCCTATTTCGAATGCACAGTTGGAACATTAATTACACTTTATCATCAGGGAACCAACACTCACTGTACATTGTATGCTGCTGGAAAATACAAACAGATTGTTAGCTCTTCAGGCTATTGATTGCTGGATATTTTAATTACAAATAGGTAAAGTATATTAATTTATTCAAGAGCCAATTCATTAATTATTAATTAACCAACTAACTAACTAACTATAGATCACATATAATAGTTGTCAAACTACGAATCGTCGTCACGCTTTGCAAGCTCGCGAAGCAAGCTCGCAAGAACTGCATCCCTCGCAAATCGAGGGACAAAGTTCGGGCTGCAAATGCGGACCCTTGCAAAGCGAGGGGCCGCATTTGCGGAGGTGGAGGCTCTACGCCACCTCACAAGCTGTTACAAACACCCAATTTAAGTCCAAATTACTGAGTTTAGACACATGAAAATCCCCTAAAAATGGCAGCCGAAAAAAAAAGAAAAAACGAGGCTACACGACCCTAAAGCCACAAAACAACAGCAACCACAGATGGATTTTCCAAAAAGCCGTACGAGCTAAAGATCCACTTTTAGCAAGGACGCTACATCATCCACACCTGCGTACCACATACACATTCGCCGCCATTTTACAACACTAACTTACACAATACAGAAGTACACAGGTACACTAACGGCTTTCCCTCGCGCACGCAGACTATTTACACTACACACATTGCTGACACTTACACCTCAGCTCAACAACAGTGCAAACGACATTGTATGCTGCAGGAAAATCAAAACAGATTGTCAGCTCTTCAGCACAATGCTTCCTGCATATATTACTTACGAATAGGTAAAGTATATTAATTATTTAAATTAGCACACAAAAGTAAATATACACAAAAAAAAAAAAAAAAAAAAAAAAAAAACTATCGCAATAAACACAAAAGCCATTTACCGCGGAGATCAGCACCGAAGTTACAATGACAGCAAAAGCGCCTCTGATAAAAAAAAAAAGTACAACAAGCAAGAGCCTCGCAATGAGCGGCGAATGATCTCAGACCACCCAAAAAAAAAATGTCAGTGGCAAACAGCATTACCTGCCTTACAATTTTATTGCCCCGTCATTTTTGACGGGCAAGTCGCTAGTATATATATATATATATATATACACACATATACATATACACAAACATATACACAGTGTTGTATATAATTCAACCGTAACTCTCTCCAAAGCTGTGTAATACAGCAGGCATATTCTTGAAGGAAACCATGTTTGAAATGGTTATGGATTATAAGAGTGAAGCCTTTGTGGGCACATTTGCATGTCCCTGCTCAGGTTCCCAGAAAGCAGTGTAAGAACTGAATTTCTCAGAAATTCTGAGCAGGAAGTTTTTTAACTTGTTTTAGATGTTCAAATGTGAACACAAATGTATATATACAGTATATTCCCTGGTGGTCCAGTGCTTTCACCATTGCAACCTGGGTTCAATTCCAGTTATGGAACCAAGAGGTCACACTACCTTAAAGCCATTCAGGGTTGGGCATGGTCACTGCTTGGATGAGATACCACCTAGGAATATCAGGAGCCATATGCTGTGGCCCACCGGAGAAGGAACTGGCAACCCATTAATACTTAACATGGTGTTTTGCGGACCATTAGGTCATGGAGAGTTGGACATGACTGAGCAGCATATATATATATATAAAAATCAGTATTAATGTAATACTTGTAATAAGGAATTTGTAATTTGCAACAAGTTTCCAGAATGTTAAGAATAAGTCTCTAATTTATATGCAGTTATGCTATTTGGAAGCTAACATTTTAGTTTTTACAGACCTACTTCCAGAGGTGAGTGGAGACTTTGAATATGCGGACAGTGCCGGTTAGCAGAAGGGGAATGCGACAGTTACATGTACCAGTACTATCAGCAGGGATAAATAAGTTCATTAGTTTACAAGGACATATTCACCTAAGGAAGAAAGCAAAATTGATCCAAGCAGTAAAGAATAAGTTACAATAAAATTAGCAAAATATAAAAAGTTTGTGTTTATTTATTTTTATTATTTTATTTTTTACCATTTTAAAAATGTTCCCCATTATCATGTTTAGTTTAAAAAATACAGAAATAATAAAATAAAAAAAGTAGCCCTGTGATTTATCCTAACTTATTGCATTTTATTGTACTTTTTATTAAAGGAGTGAGGAGCTTCTTCTACATGCAGTTTTGTTTAAAACATTGCAAACTTTTTTTTATACACTAACATAAGTAACAAATTAAATATGTCTTATTTTTAGAGGGCTACAGTACCGGTCCAGTTGACATAAATTTTAAAGTTGTAAAGAACCTTACGGTACACTTTACTATTTATTATGATAAAAAAAATGTGCTTTCACCACTGCAACCTGGATTCAAAGCAAGGCTGGGTCTGATCAGTACTTGGATGGGAGACCACCTACGAATACCAGGAGCTGTATGCGGTGCCACACTGGAGATGAAACTGGCAACCCACTCCAGTATCTCTGCCATGCGGTCTTTATTTCAGCTAGAGTGATTTGTTACCAATAATCCACAATGGTTTTTAAATTAATGTTTTCTATTATTTTCTCTCTTAAATATAAATTGACCACACTAATGCCTTAGCAAGAGGAGCTGATTATTTAAAATTATGGATTATAATTAATAGAAATCCCATCTAATCACTAATATTGTTTCCGTGTATGTGTAACGCTCCAGTGGGAGCGCATGCGCACTATATGGATACTATTGTACGGATTCTGTACATTTGTTACTTATGTTACTGTATAAAAAAAAGTTTGCAATTTTTTAAACAAAACTGCATGTAGAAGAAGCTCCTCACTCCTTTAATAAAAAGTACAATAAAATGCCACACTGCACCAAGCACACATGTGCATAGTGCGGTGTAAGGAACAGAGGTGGGGAGACACATGGGAGAGGAGGGAGAGAGAGTGGGGGGAGAGACACAGAAGGGGAGGGAAAGAGACACAGACACACACAGGAGAGGGAGATGGGGGAGAGACACACACACAGTAGAGGGAGATGGGGGAGAGAGACACAGAAGAGGGAGAGGGGGTAAAGAGACACAGAAGAGGGAGAGGGGGTAAAGAGACACAGAAGAGGGAGAGGGGGTAAAGAGACACAGAAGAGGGAGAGGGGGGTAAAGAGACACAGAAGAGGGAGAGGGGGTAAAGAGACACAGAAGAGGGAGAGGGGGTAAAGAGACACAGAAGAGGGAGAGGGGGTAAAGAGACACAGAAGAGGGAGAGGGGGTAAAGAGACACAGGGGAGGGGGAAAGAGAGACACAGGGGAGGGGGAAAGAGAGACACAGGGGAGGGGGAAAGAGAGACACAGGGGAGGGGGAAAGAGAGACACAGGGGAGGGAGAAAGAGAGACACAGGGGAGGGGGAAAGAGAGACACAGGGGAGGGGGAAAGAGAGACACAGGGGAGGGGGAAAGAGAGACACAGGGGAGGGGGAAAGAGAGACATAGGGGAGGGGGAAAGAGAGACACAGGGGAGGGGGAAAGAGAGACACAGGGGAGGGGGAAAGAGAGACACAGGGGAGGGGGAAAGAGAGACACAGGGGAGGGGGAAAGAGAGACACAGGGGAGGGGGAAAGAGAGACACAGGGGAGGGGGAAAGAGAGACACAGGGGAGGGGGGAAAGAGACACAGGGGAGGGGGGAAAGAGAGACACAGGGGAGGGGGGAAAGAGACACAGGGGAGGGGGGAAAGAGACACAGGGGAGGGGAGAAAGAGACAAAGGGGAGGGGGGAAAGAGAGACACAGGGGAGGGGGGAAAGAGAGACACAGGGGAGGGGGGAAAGAGAGACACAGGGGAGGGGGGAAAGAGAGACACAGGGGAGGGGGGAAAGAGAGACACAGGGGAGGGGGGAAAGAGAGACACAGGGGAGGGGGGAAAGAGAGACACAGGGGAGGGGGGAAAGAGAGACACAGGGGAGGGGGGAAAGAGAGACACAGGGGAGGGGGGAAAAAGAGACACAGGGGAGGGGGGAAAAAGAGACACAGGGGAGGGGGGAAAGAGAGACACATCTAATATTATATCAGCCTACAGAGGAGTGTTTGTCTCCACTCTGAGAAGGTAATCAAGGGGAGGGTAGGATTAGCTAAGAAACTGATCTAAATGGTTTTAGAAAAATCAGACATGATAAGAGAATAAACAGTTTTATTCTTAGGTAGAAGCTCATTGCAAATGGAAAACTCTCTAACAAATTAACATTTTGTTGGTATAACCGTGTCGCAATATTTATCAGTGGCATGCTAGACAAAGCCACACACCCCATTGACCTTATAGTGGGTGGGAACCAGCACATAGTGAAGTTGCAACTTTGAAAGTAACTTTTATGTTAAAGGCATATTTAAATTTCATGGATTATAAAGGGATCTGATAGAGGAGAATCAATAGTGTATGAAAATAGTTTTTGCATGGAAAAAAACCCCAAACAATTTAAACATTAACAAGGTCACCCTGATGTTTGTAAATTTCTTAAGGTTTTCAAGGGGCATACCTTCTCAAAACCAAGTGGCAGAAACCTGAACAAAATTTGCATAAAATTCATAATTGGTTTTGGACAATCACTGGCAGCTATAACATTGCTTCAATTACTGGAAAGACAGTTTTTTGCAGCAAAGCATCATGGGATGTATAGTCTTATTTCTCTCCTGGATAATGAAGCAAGGAGTAGCTCAGGCATTGCTATGTGGATTTCTGCATTGTGCTGCTGTTTGTTTTTAACCCTATACTAAGCTTCAAACCGATCCAAATGCAGTATTTCTATTGGCAAGTACCAGAAGCCTATGCAAGTCTCCCTTTGGGTGTGGTAAACCAATTTGTTTCACTAAAATAAATATGTGTTTCTGATAGAAGCAGTTTGTGTTAGAGTAGAGGAAGGGGGAAAACAGGGAGACTTCCATATACCTGTATATATATTTTTTACATTATTTAATAATAGGAATGTTATTAATGATCAATGTCCACTAATAACATCTAGTTCATGTTGTTAGGGAATTACAGCACATCTTTAAATTATAGAACACTTATAAATTACGGTAGCCTAATAGGACAAAGTATATGTTACATTTATTTTAAATAATGTATTTGTTTATTTACCAGTATTTGTACAACTGAACACTAGCAAACCATTAAAAAAAAAGGAGTGATCAAATATATAAAGAAATGTTCAAAGTGAAGTATTTGAATGCAGATCAATTAAAACACTGCAGCTCAGCATCCAATCGTTTATCTGTTTCTTAACTTCAGATACAGATTTTAATATTATATAAAAAAAAAAAAAAAAAAAAAAAAAAAAAAAATTAAGAAAGGAAATATTTGTTAAAATACTTTGCTAACTCACAGATTTCAGTAGACAGCAATGATTGAAATGCAGGACTCATTTACTCATTTAACAGATGAGCTGTTACTGGCACTGGAGTAATCTAATTGCATAAAATTCAATATCTCAGCAGGAAATAATATAAATAATTTGTAGAAGATTCAGTATGAGGACAGAGCATGACTTGACCCAGGCACGATCCATTTGGCTTTGTCAATAAACAGACAGACTACTGACTTTGGGAAAAATACGGGCCACAGCTTTATTAAACCAACCAATTTATATAACCATAAATTAACATTCTTAAAAAATGTCTTTAATTAACGCCCCGGAGGAGGAGCCTGGCCAGGTCAGTAACCTCACGCTTTGGGCCCGCGCCCAGATCCCAAGTCCACAAAATATTCACCATCTATGAAACAGCCCAGGAAACAATGGCTATGGGGATGGATGAACAGGTAGTTACCTGGAAAGCTGATTCTATATCCACTTTTGCCATCATAGCCCCAATGCCCGCCCGCCTGACCAGGTTTGTGGCCCGGTGTAAGGTAACGTAGGATACGGATGAGTATTCCTTGCCGATTCCATCGTTGACTGAACCACCCAGAGGATAAGACAGGTGCTGAATCAGCCGGAAGTTCCCAGGCTCCTTCTTTTTCACTATGCCCAAGGGGGAAATGACTAAACCTTGAAACAGGGAAGAGTAAAAGGAGCCAGCTGTAAAGGAACCCATCACTGTTTTACCCTGTTTTATGAATATTATGGTTAAAATATGATCCTACTATTATACTGCATGTATGTTGGTTTATGCTCTGCAGAATATTGGCCCAGACTAGTGCAGACCTTGGCATGGGAGATAATCCTGTTACAGAGACTCTCCTAAGATAAGGAAGTTGTAAAGGATCCTTGCATTTTCCAAAGTGTTTTCATCATCAGACATAAGAACAAAGAAGTGTAATTGAATCAATGTCTGATTGTATCAAAGTTGCCAGGTAGCCTCGGGGAGGTGTGACCACACCTATTGTTCTCTTTATGTGTATTGTGTGGCCAAATATGGGCATGTGTATTGCCTGTGGGAAGAGATGTGTATAAATATTTCTGCACAACAAAATAAAGTCAGTTCACTACTTGACCCTTCAAAACGTAGCCTTGTCTCGTTCTTGGAGGGGATTGCTATATCATACTGGGGATTGCTATGCGCTGCATACTCCCTGGGAGCTTTAAGCTACGGCGGTTGTGGAGTCTGTGGTGGTGGTGGTGTCCAGTGCGGTGCTTGTAGGCCTAGACGCAAGCTAGGACGCGTCCATCAACGGAGGTACCCGGTCAGGTGCCAGTAGATCCGTTACATTGGCTGGCAGTGGTGGGATGGCGTCCTAGTAAGAGGAAAAAGCAGCACGGAGACACCGGTAACGTTTGGAGTTACAAATTGAGGGCAACGCTAGTATCCGTACAGCGCCCCTGGCTACAGCAGGATGGAACCGGCTAGTTTTCAGACAGCGTTCCATGATGAGGAGGAGGAGGCGGCCGCGGACTACAGGGATGCAGACAGAAAAGGAACTCTGGTATGATGCCCTGGAAGATGCCCAATGGCGGCGAGGTGAGAGTCTCCCCAGTGATGAGCAGCGGCTACAGAAGCGTGTGGCGATGCGGATGTATCTATTGGGAGAGCAGCCCCTGGATGAGTGGGTGACAAGACTAGAGACCCTGGTATGGCGAGAGATATGGCTAGACAACGCATACCAGGCCCTCTGGTGGCATACCGTTCGACTTACCCCCTGGACGGCTGAACACGACTTACCGGAGGGGGATGATTATGATGGCCCGGGATTATTATGGGATGCCTTGGAGGACGACATTGATCTTGGCAGCACGGAGGGGTCTAGGTTTTGGGACATCTACGACTACCGGATGGGCATGTATGTCTGGGATGACGAAGGCGAGGTGAGCAAAGACATGACCCACCTGGTAACGAGAGAGTGGGAGCTGGAGCAGGACTACCAACACCTGCTCAGCTTCGTGCAGCCCCAACCTACTCGACAAGCAGAACCAGACTTCATTGACTGGTCCTGGGATGACCTCCAGATGGCAGGTAGAGATGGGAGCGAGGTCTCTCTACCGGCCCTACAGGGGGCAGAAGGTGTCGTCCTTCCCCCCCAGCGGCAGTGTGAACCCCAGGGGGCAGAAGGTGTCGTCCTTCCCCCCCAGCGGCAGTGTGAACCCCAGGGGGCAGAAGGTGTCGTCCTTCCCCCCCAGCGGCAGTGTGAACCCCAGGGGGCAGAAGGTGTCGTCCTTCCCCCCCCAGCGGCAGTGTGAACCCCAGGGCGCAGAAGGTGTCGTTCTTCCCCCCCAGCGGCAGTGTGAACCACAGGGGGCAGAAGGTGTCGTCCTTCCTCCCCAGCGACAGTTTACCCTGACAAGGGGAGACACCAATCTCCCAGACGGCGCAGATGGGACCGTGGTCTCTGCGCCCACAGCCTGTCCAGATCCCCAACTACCCTCACTGGGACAACCGGAGGAGGGGGTAAGTACAAATTCCCCTCTCAAGCTAACTTCTAACGTGGCCCCAGGGTTAACAGGGGAAATGTTAACCCCCACGTTTCCCTGGCTACTGAGCCGGAATATGTCCCAAGTACCGCAGCAGAAGAGCTGACAGCGGGGCAGAGTGCAGTCGGCCTCTGCCCTCCCTTTGTCCCTTGTACAGAGCAGGATGTCCTGCAGGTTATACCAGCAGAAGAGCTGGCATCAGGGCAGAGTGCCGCTGGCCTCTGCCCCTCAAGTCCCCTCAGCGTGTTGCCCCATCACCACAGCGAAATATCCAGTTGCAGTAACGGTTTGTTGTGGGGGGGCTGCTCTAGAACTGGTTTATTGTGGGTTGGTGGATCGTCTAATGGAGGCACTGACCGGCAGAAGGTCAGGTGCCCGGTTAGACTTCCCCCCAAAGGGGAGATGTGTGACGAAGTGCCCTTCGCCACTTTGTCTTGGAGAGGACTGTTTGCCAGCCTCCTGCCCTGCGATTATGGCCCTGGGACATATTGCCCTTTAAACACAGTATTCGGCCATACCAGAGTGTATGTCACTCATTCTGGCCCTTTACATACAGGGGGGGTCATTTGGTACTTGCCCTTTGGGAGCGGTGATACCCCAGATAGCTATGCCATGGAGCCCATTCATATAATGAAAGACTATGGGAAAGACTTTAGCTACATGGCAATTGAACTGTGTGAAGAGGATCTGAGCGCTATTCGGTAGTTTTGTGCGCTCAGATCCCAGCTATCTGGGGATATGTGAAATGTGAGTAAATGTGAATTGCAGTAATGCTGATGGGTTGTCAAACTAGAGAATTGACCAACAAATACTTTTGTCCGGACATCCCCAGGCCGATCCGTTGTGGATCAGACCGTGTATGCCGGCTTATGGTCACGGGGAGGTGTGTAATGGAACCCATCACTGTTTTACCCTGTTTTATGATTATTATGGTTAAAATATGATCCTACTATTATACTGCATGTATGTTGGTTTATGCTGTGAGGAATATTGGCCCAGACTAGTGCAGACCTTGGCATGGGAGATAATCCTGTTACAGAGACTCTCCTAAGATAAGGAAGTTGTAAAGGATCCTTGCATTTTCCAAAGTGTTTTCATCATCAGACATAAGAACAAAGAAGTGTAATTGAATCAATGTCTGATTGTATCAAAGTTGCCAGGTAGCCTCGGGGAGGTGTGACCACACCTATTTTTCTCTTTATGTGTATTGTGTGGCCAAAAAAGGGCATGTGTATTGCCTGTGGGAAGAGATGTGTATAAATATTTCTGCACAACAAAATAAAGTCAGTTCACTACTTGACCCTTCAAAACGTAGCCTTGTCTCGTTCTTGGAGGGGATTGCTATATCATACTGGGGATTGCTATGCGCTGCATACTCCCTGGGAGCTTTAAGCTACGGCGGTTGTGGAGTCTGTGGTGGTGGCGGTGGTGTCCAGTGCGGTGCTTGTAGGCCTCGACGCAAGCTAGGACTCGTCCATCAACGGAGGTATCCGGTCGGGGTGCCAGTAGATCCGTTACACCAGCCATTCCTCCTAACTCCACTTCCGCCCGTATTTTTGCAGCTGCTACCCCTGGGAAATCCCTGACAGACTTTAGGTTCTTGAGCCTTGAATCAGCGGGCAGGAGGGTGCACGGGATTGTGAACCTTTACCAGAAACCCTGCCGAAGCAGGGTAGCAGCCCCTGCTTTTCCCGGCAACCTACCGAAGCGTTCTAGCCATGGCAGCATTGTGTCCAACCATATGGGCCTTTTTGAAAGGGCTGTCCTGCTCTGATCCCTTCCTTCGCTCTATTGCACCTTACGAGGGCATGCTCGCCACCGCAGTTCGAGCAGGCGTGTATAAAATAGTCAGTTCGGTGCCCACTTGTAGCTACCTTCATTGAAGGAGTGGCATATCCAACGACCTGTTGGGCCCATCGCGGCGGGGCCTCTAGCCCCGCTTGGATTCCCATGAAAAGTCCTGTTCACCGAGAGCCCCCTTCCCCATCTTTCGAGCAGGTGCAGCTGCAGCCACACAATCTTCCACTCTGCAATCTGGATCTGCTTCTGGGTATGGGGAAGCATGAGGAACAATCACTAGATCTGCCACTGTAGTGGCTCTATACCGTACAGTCTCTCTCTGGGTTGGAGGCCTAGGTGGGTCAATGACGTCACAAACCCGGTCATGTCCCCGAGTCCCTTTGACAGTCCCTGTATCCTGAATGATGTCAGGGCTGATAGAGCGGAGCCGTGGCCTAACTCTTTTGTCAGGGGATTTTTGTCTCTTCGCTGGTGTCGACTTCTGGACACTGGTGGGGCGCGTCTGCCATGGCACCGCGGCCGTCACTGGAACCTCATCGATTACCACCAGACTGTCGTTGGACGCCATCTCATCTATCACTAGGTTTCGTTTCCCCCTAGTGGTCTCCTGGCTCCTACTGTCCTCAGCAACAGAGTTGCGCCGTCCCTGCAGAACAACTGAGCTACTGAAAGTGGGTGTGGCAGTGGGGACCGCAGGGGCCGTGCGGTGGAAGCCTGTAGGAGCTTTTTTAGAGCTCCTTGTATTTTTGCGGTTACCCCTCGAGCCCCGGGGCTGAGCAGGGGTGTTGCCGGTGTGCTGCAGGACTTGGGGCAAGTCGCTGGGTGGTGGCCGGACGGCTAGGCCCTCGCCTCACGTTGGCACTGCCTTCTCTGCGGTGGGGGGCATAAGCTCTAGGCTCTCACAAAACCTATCCGTGACCCCCATACTCTCCATGGCCCTATTGCCCAAATCCAGGCTGGTACGCTGCTCCATGGGACAAATGGGCCTATCTAGGCTAAAGGGGTCACCCACTGGGCCCAGGTCACCGATGACTACAGGCCGGGCCTGGGCCCCGGTGAGGGCACCCTCCCCGCTTAAGGCACATGGGTCCATCCTATCCTGGACCCACCTAACTACATGGCTTAGAGCCCTGGTTCTAACCATGGCTAACAAAAGACAGGCACAAACTGAGAAGGGAGTGGGGGGGGGGGGCACAAGCACAGACTGAAAGGGGGACAAGAAACTGAATGAGAACAAGCGCAAAATGTTTCTATAATTTAAATTCATAAGGAATGTGGAATCTACAAATATGTATTTATCAAGAAATTCCATTTTAATATTCATATCAGTTTATTAGGACAGATGGAAGTCAATTTGTGGACAAAAAAAACAAAACAGGAACACTAAAAAGTATGAAAGGTTGTTAATACTTGTACTCAGCAAAATGTTTGAGCAAGTCAAATACCTGTCACTGAATCAAGAAGGACTTGTCTCCATGTTTTAACAGCTATATGACAAAAGTATGTTATTTTATTTTTCTGGGACATAGATTTAGTACTAGTTTCTACTACAAGTAAATTACTCATCACTAGAAACCTCGTAAAAAAACAAATCACCATGTATATCAATTTGGACATTTGATGAGAATGTCAGTGATTTGAATTTCACCTGTAATATAATTTAATGGTTAGTTTGGTTATAAACCCATGTAACTGGGCAGTCGAGATGATGACAGGGCCAATAACTTGTCCTATTCCATCATATAATGCTTTTGGTAACTCCTCATATTGCTGCTTAGGACTATTTCCTAAACACCTCTTCTGTTGTTCCATACACATCTCACGATACCACCTTCCACTGATCAATATAATTATTGTAATATATTTCATTGCTTAAGGCGTTTCTGCCCAAGCCCATGAAGCCCAGGTCTAGGACAGCAGTCTGTCTGAAGATAAGGTGCAGCACATTGAATATATATGTTTAGATGCACATAACTGTCTATATGGAGTGATATTTCAGTCTGTAATTGTACCTGACACGCCATTATTATTATTTCCTTTATTTCTAATACGCCAACAAATTCCGTAGCGCTATACAGTGGTTATATAAGTTCAAGCCAAAGCCATATTAACAAAATGAAAAAAATGGAGATCATGTATATACATAAAAATACAAACGTGTTATTTAAGATATGGAAAGGGGTAGGAAGGAGCTTCAAGTGGGATTTAGGAGTACCAAAATCTGATTTCTTAGGGCAGAATAAAACCTAAAAAATGCCCATTCTTCCTAAAACTCCTGTTTATGCAGACACTCCCACAACTACAACCTTTTTGCTAGTTCACCACATATTTGCTTTTTTTGCATGCATACAGTATATAAAATAATAATAAAATAAAAAAGTCTGAATGATTTTCTTATAGATTATGATGTTGCCAAACATTGCTCTCAGGGAGGTGTAAAATATCAATATGCTCTAAGATTTCAAAAACTAGGACACACAAATTGCACTGGAACACTGAGACTGCAAGTAATATTCTGGACATAAATCTATTTCTTACATTGTAGGATGGAGTAAAGAATATACATGGTTATTACCATCTATATTCTACAGAACCTGCAACACACAATTTGTTAACATCCCCCACAATTGTTTCCCGTCTCACAAACCTTCAGAATACAGATACAGAAAGCAAAATGGATCGCATGCTATAAAATAGGTTCACTATATATTTATAGAATTATTTATTTAATTAAATGTTTTTTCTGTCCACAGAATTAGAACGAATCGTTAAAAGAAAAAAAAAACCAATCTGCTCCATAAGAAATCCAGCTCAAAATGTTGTATGAAAACTGGCAACACAGCAAGCAGTGGACAATTATTGTTCTGCTTGAGAAGAGTTTAAAAAGGTGACCGCCAGAAGAAGTGTCTGTCATATCACTGAGTTGAGGGGAAAGCACTGTATTCTGTGAGGAAAGTTACCAGAGAAGCATGGCTTCCAAGGGCCCAGCTGTAGGGATTGATCTTGGCACCACTTACTCCTGTGTGGGGGGTTCCCAGCATGGCAAGGTGGAGATCATTGCCAATTACCAAGGAAATCGTACCACCCCCAGTTATGTGGCATATACAGACACAGAGAGACTGATAGGATATACAGCCAAGAACCAAATGGCCATGAACCCAATCAAAAACATCTTTGATGGAAAGAGACTGATCAGGAGGAAATTTGATGATCCTACTGTACAAACTGATATGAAGCACTGGCCCTTTACTGTGGTGAGTAAAGGTGGCAAGCCCAAGGTGTGGGTGGAGTACAAGGGGGAAGCCAAGATATTAATTCCAGGCGAAATCTCGTCCATAGTGCTGACTAAGATGAAGAGACCGTGGAACCTTACCTTGGCAGGAGTGTACCCAATGTCGTTATCATTGTGCCCTCATATTTCAATGACTTAGCACTAGGCCACCAAAGATGCAGGAACCATTTCTGGCATCAATGTGTGGAGGATCATCAATGATCCCACTATAGCAGCCATGGCCTATGGCCTGGACAAGAAAGGACAAGGAGGTGGTGAAAAAATGTGCTCTTCTTTGACCTGAGCAGAGGCATCTTTGATGAGTCCATCTTCACTATTAATGATGGGATCTTTGAAGTCAAGTCTACTGCTGCAGACACCCACCTGGGTGACTGCCATATAGTGAATAATTTTGGGGATCAGTTCAAGCGCAAGCATAAGAAGGACATCAGCCAGGATAAGAGGGCAATCAGGAGGTGGAGGACAGCCTGTGAGAGGGCCAAGAGCGCCTTGTCCTCCAGAACCCAGACCAGTATAGAGATGTATTCCCTCTTTGAAGGAAGTGACTTCTACACATCTACTATCAGGGCCAGGATTAAGGAGTTAACTGCAGATTTGTTAAGAGGTACTCTGGAGTTTGTGGAGAAAGCATTGAGAGACATCAAGCAGGACAAGGGTTAGATCCAAGATATTGTGTTTGTAGCTGGTTCCAGCCGCATCCCCAAGATACAGAAGTTGCTGCAGGACTTCAATGGCAAGGAGCTCAGCAAGAGCATCAAGCCACATCAAGTGATAGCCTATGGTGCAGTGGTACCGGCAGACATCTTGATAGGAGACAAGTCTGAGAATGTGCAGGACCTACTGGTGCTGAATGTGACTCCACTGTCACTTGGCATTGAAACCACAGTAGGGATGATGGAAGAGGAACACCACTATTCCCGCCAAGCAAACTCACATTTTCACCATCTACTTTGACAAACAGAGCAGCATGCTTGTACAAGGTGTATGACGAAGGACAACAACCTTCTGGGCAAGTTTGACCTGACTGGTATCCCACCAGTCCCACGTGGAATTCCACAGATTGAGGTCACCTTTGAAACTGACGTCAATGGCATCCTTAATGTGACAGCAGAGATCAAGAGCACAGGCAAGGACAACAAAATCACCATAACCAAGGACAGGGAGCGGCTGAGCAAAGAGGACATTGGCTGTATAGTGAATGAGGCTGAAAAGTAACAAGTCTGAAGATGAGGCCAAGGGGGAATGAGTAGTAGTAAAGAATGGGTTGAAGTCCCATGAGAAGCTGAAGGATAAGCTGAGCAAGAAAGACAAAGAACTTACAGTATATTGGAGAAGTCCAAGGATGTCATCTCCTGGCTGGACAAGAACCAGATAGCCAAGAAAGAAGAGTTTGAACAAAAGCAGAAGTAGTTAGCGAAAGTGTGCAACCCCATCATCACCAAACTGTATCAGGGCAGCACATCTAGCTCTGCTGGAGCAGTAGAAGGTCCCACCATTGAAGACATGGATTAGATGTATCAGCATCATGAAGCAAATGTTCGTGAGCTGAACTATGTAGCACTTTTTTTTCATTGTTATTAAACCTCAGCAGTGAAGGGTTTACACTTGTCAAATGTATGCTTGCAGCTTTGATGTTCTACATAGGGTTAAACTAAGCTAAAGTCCCAGTGAGGATCAAAGTGAATTAATGGCAGTGCTATATAAAGACGTGGATACCGGTTTCCATGCTAAATGGGTTGTGCAAACACCAGGTTGTATCTGTACTGTGTTCATACTAGTTATATGCAACACCACCCAGTGTTAGAGTAAAAAAAAAAAATCTTAGACACCCAATTTCAGTGGAGTCAGTAATAAAACAAACAAATACAGAGTCACTTTTACTTGATCAAATGTTTTATGCCTTAATGGCATTTCTGTGCAATGTAAATGTCAAAGCATCACAGAAGTCTGATGTAAAGTGAAAACAATTCATTAACTTTTGTATGTAATTATGTGTTCAATGTGATCAGTTCCACAAAGCAATGCAGTAATAGGAATAGCCAGAGTCTTATGTGCATTTATAATCCCCTCCCAAATGGCAAACAAAATAAATGGCTAACACCAATACCGTATGATTGCATATAATAGTAAAAAAAAATGGGACCTTTCCTGTTTTATGCTATTGCGCACGGCACTGGAAGCCTCCTGTTGCCGGGTGTGCTTACGTCCCATTGTACTCCCTCAGCCCCTTGCCGGCCATAACCCCCCTATACCAGTTAGCGGGCCTAAACCTACCCCCCTATACCTGTTGCCGGCCCTAACCCTAATCCCCTACACCCCATGCTGGCCCTAACCCTAACCCCCTACACCTGTTACCGGGCCTAACCCTAAACCTAACCCCCTAACCCTAAGTCCCTAATCACCTACACCCCTTGCCAACTCTATCCCTAATACTAACCCCCTACACCACTTCCGGGCCCTAACCCTAAACCTAACATCCTAACCCTATGCCCCTAACCCCCTACACCCCTTCGTGGCCCTAACCCTTATCTCCTAACCTAGCTTCCTAAAACTAAATCCCTAACCCCCTACACCCCTTCCCGACCCTAATCCTGTAAACCTAACCCGAAAACCCCTAACCGGCCACAAGGAGACAGCTTCATCGGTTCAGGGCAGTGCAGCATGTGTGCACATAACAGATGCACGTGCACGTGTGCTAGCATAAAACAGGAAACAACCAAAAATTGTATGATTTAAAAAAAAAAAAAGGGATCTGACAACCCACTCCAGCATATTTGCCAAAATAACCAAGCACAACCAAAGACATAGCTATTGTGCCTGGCGGACATGACTGAACACGTAAACAACAACAATTTATGTCTAAAAAGGGGACAAGGGTTAAAGCTTCAAATAACAACCCCATTAATATATACCCACATCACAGAAACCAGTATATTACAATAGAAACAGTTTTGATCTACAGTGCCAAGGTAGGCGGCTGTTCACATAGAAAACATAAAAAGAAAACTAACCTTTTTAAGAAAGGAATTCACTTCTGCCTCACCTTGATCAGCCACCAAGGAACTAAATGTAATGATACAATGCTTTCCTCAATGCTATTTTATGACAATCAAGCGTTTAGTGTGATGGCAAAAATCGTCTTTGCATTATCAAGCATTATGTCCCCTCCCCAGCACTAACAATCATAATAATATATCGAGCAACTTGAGCAGAAACATCTATATCTTCAAATTGATTTAAAAATATCTACTATAAAGGTCCTCTAAAGGATCACTACCTTGTCACGGTGAAGGTACTTGTGTACCTCAATGAATCTGTAAGATATACCATGTAGGGTCATCCAAGATGGACAGGTCACAGCAGAGATGTCAGACAAATTGCAGCCCACTGGAGAAGGAACTGACAACCAATTCCAGTATCTTTGCCATGAAAATTGTATGGATAAGCATAACCAGTAGCATATATGCCGCTGTCCATAGGGTCACAGAAAGTCAGACATAACCAAATGACCTAAAAACAGCTATAAAAAGGTATAAACATTTCTTAAAGATCTGCAACAAGAAACTAACTTTTGTGTGTGTTGAGGGGCACAGCATCCTTTAACAGATGGATCCAGAGCAGTGACACAGTACACACCATGCTTTGGGAGTGTTTATTCCTTGTCTCACAGCTTGTCCTCACTGTACACAGTCACATTGCTAGATTTCTCATTTGCAGTTATGATGTGATCGCCCAGACAGATACATATGACAGGCTGTGATGAGATTTAACTTCACAGTAAATGAGAAACATAAATTAATAGACAGATACAATTAATGAACAGATTCCATGTCCACTTTAACAATATACATTGTGCCATTCAGTGGCTGTGCAGCTGTAATGTAATGGCACTGAATGACAGCTATGTTTAGGTGATGATGCACCAGTGGGCACTTACCTGAGGTACCTGATGGTCTCCTGGCTGTCCTTGTTGCTCATTGTGCTGTGCTGCTGCTGGCTGTGTCTGAGCTGTCTGTGTGAGTGTGCATGGCTATGTGTGAGATAGAGGGAGGAGCAACCACCAAGAGCAGCCAGCAGCTGGGACTCAATACTGAGAGACCATTGGATGCCTCTCTCAGGTAGCAATAGCTCATTAACCCTCTACAGTGACAGATGCGTCCCACCCAATATGCTATTTCCTTCCTCATATAAAACCTCACCCAATGTCATGCTTTTCCTCATGTTATTTTACTCCAGGAATTATCCTGTGTGTGCCAATGTTTTGTAGTGCAATCTGAGGTGGAATTCACCCTAACAATGGCTCAACAGTTAGCTTTAAGAGATTACAATCAGCTAACTCTGCTTCCAAAATATATAGTGTTAGGGTTATAATAGAGGAAATATATCAGTGAAACCAAATGTGGACCTTTCCTGTTTTATGCTAGTGCAGCGTGCGTGCATGGCACTGGAAGCCTCCTGTTGTGGGTAAGCTTGAGTTCTGAGCCTAATCCTAACCCCCTACAGCACTTCCCGGCCCTAACCGTAAACCTAAGCTCCTAACCCCCTACACCCTTTGGCGGCTCTAACCCTAATCTCCTAACCCTGTTTGCATAACCCTAACCCCCTAAAACTAAGTCTCTTAACCACTAACCCTAACCCCCTACACCCCTTCCGGACTCTAACCCTGTAAACCTAACCCGAAAACCCCAAACCACTTACCGGCCACAAGGAGACAGCTTTATCGGCGCAGGGCAGTGCAGCATGCGTGTGTGCACATAATAGATGCACGTGCAAGTGTGTTAGCATAAAACAGGAAAGCACCCCAAATGCAATAGGTTTTAAATGGGGAAGCAGGTCTAAAATGACATATTCTACGATCCTACTACAATAATTATCTCAGTATAACAACAAATCAGTCCTTTCCCTCTTCACCATTGCAAAATCTGACAGCTGCAGTTCCACCTCCGGCCGACAGATGGCGCTGCCGAGTTTAGCATATAAGGCACGCCGACAGAAGAGGCCTTGAGCTATGAGAGGCGCACCCAAAACCCTGTGGGGCTGAGTGCCCGCTCCGAACATAGCGATGGCCTTGCTGTCGATTCAGTGCCGTCGAGTTGCGCCACGTCGGAGGGGAAAATAGTTCTGTGCCTTCCCTGGAACTTGATGGTGCCCGAAAACTCACAGTGCCCTCTGGTGGATGGCATCTGTAACGGCAGCTGTCCGTGCTGCAGAAGACATACGCAGGCAAAGAGGGATAGATCCAATGAATCTACTGTTTTCTATCTGTCTATCTATCTCTATCTACAGGGGGTCCCCGAGTTAAAAACAAAATACCTTCCTGACAATGGGCCTCATTCTATTAGCGGCCGCAGCCGTTGCGGGGCCGCAAGGACCGGCCGCAAGCTATTCGGCTATTCTATTCCCTTACGGCCGGGGATTCCGGCAGGCTTGCGGCCGGTGCCTTGCTATCTCTTGCGGCCGCTCGCGCCGGAGGAAAGCCTTTGATCTAAAACGGCCGCAAGAGATTTGCAATTCAATTGCTCCGGGAACCCTCTCTGCAAGGCTAAAAACGAGCCGCAGCTTACTTGCAGGAAAGAGGTCTCGCTAGCACCAATTAAGCACATAAAATAGCTCAAATAAAGCCATCCTGCACTTTGAGAAGACTATAAAGGGATTTTAGGAGTTAGAAAAAATAGCACATAATTATCCTGTACTCAAATCCGTAAAATATTTAATTTTTAATATCCGTAAAATATCCATGTAAAAAGTCCAGAGTGCTTGGAGCACCTCAGACACACCCACGCCGCAGCCGGCAAATAAACAGTTAATTTGAACTCGGGTTTGGGCAGATGTGCAAGCTTGAGAGTGGGTTCCTTTTAATCCTCATGTCCCCCAATATGATCCCTAGCATTTACAGAGCTGTACAGTGCAGGCTTGAATTTATTTTTGTGTTTTTATATTTCACAGATTACGTCCGGTTCCAAGATATGCGGCCGGCCGTAAGAGGAGATCCTTGCGGGGCCGTATAATAGAATCGCGAGTTAACTGAACCCCCGCAAGGAATCGCAGCCTTACGGCCGATTTACGGCCGCTAATAGAATGAGGCCCAATGTCTTTAAACTGGATTTGTATGTAACTAGGATTCCTGATGAATAATGGTAATAATAATACTAGGTTTTTTCCTGTTGGCTGGCCGCAATATCGACCACTGGGTGGCACAGGCCGAGATGTCAGTGAATTTCTTCTCCATGTAAAGTTTATTATCTGCTGAGTACCCTAATCCTAACACCTAACCCCTAAACCAAACAACTAACCTTAACACCTAACCATGACACCCAATCCTAATACCTAACCATTACACCTAACACCTAACCCCTATCCTTAACCCCTACACCTAACCCTAACACCTAACCCCAATACCCAACCCAAATAAATTTAAAGTTAAATATAAAAATAAAGATAAAGCCAAAAAGCTACTATAAACTATCACCATGCAACTAAAAAAAAACATTTTAATGTGATGGCTTTGGGGGTCTGCCACTTATCCCTTAAGCTAAATAAAAAACTAACTATACTGTTTAAATATGTACTGCTAACATTTATATAATCAAGTACATCGGCATGTGCATTAAACTCTGAACAATCTATCAACAATACTGGATCAAGTTTATAACACATTTGTAACAATATCCTGAGTATAAGTTAGCATTGGAGGAACGCCATCTTCCACTGATGACATCATTGAGGAGCGCAGTTAGGACAGGAGAGCTGCGCTAATCATTAACTCCTCCAATGCTAATTTATAGAGTAGCTTTTTGGGGATTATTTTTATATTTCACTTTAACTTTATTTTTGGTAGGGGGCAAGTGGTGGGCCCCAAGTTCTGCTACACCAAATAGTTTATGGACTTACCCCTAATATGAGTTATATGTGTATACCGTATATGTATAAAAGATCTATGCACCTATCACTTTAAATAATATTTTGGACTTTGTTCATATATATAAAGAACTATACACCTATCACTTTAAATAATATTTTGGACTTTGTTCATATATATAAAGAACTATACACCTATCACTTTAAATAATATTTGGATTTTGTTCATTTGCACCTTAAAGCATTATTAGTACTAGCTACACCACTATATATATTTTGAATACAATTTGCACAAGTCACCAATTTAAAATTACAATATAATATTGTGATATATTATACACTTTGCACAGGTCACGTTAAATAATTATTGTTCTCTTTACTGACAAGTAGCATTAAAGTTAGATTGTGAAAAGTTATATCACAATGGATACTAGCTACATTGTATAACATGTAAATAAAAAGTATTGCAATGTTATACTGCTTTTGTTACCTTTATCTCTGAGGGGGAGTAAACTACTGAGAATAAAAGTTGGCTTTTTTATTTAAGCCTTATCTAACTCCTAAAGATATGTTGAAATACTTTTAGAATTTTTGAAATAGGTGCCTTTTTCACAGAATAAATTATAAATTAAGTTCTGTTAACATGAGAATTAGGCATGCCTCCAGAGAGACTGACAGCAAAAGCTGTGTCCAGAGAGCAGATCAGAAAGAGGGGTTACCCCTTCCCAAATTCATCTGTGCAGGGAAATGACTGCTAGAAACTAACAAATATGGTATGTGGGTTAACTGATGGCTGATTACATTCCTGAAAAAAGAGTAAAACCATCATTCTTTCTGTTCACAGAGCTGTGTAAGAGAAGTGTTTACTTTTTGGAAAGCTGTGGTTGCAATAGATGCAAGGTGTTTGCTTTTAAGCCAGTGAAGGGTAGTGGTGTCAATTTCAATCTTATCAAGTTATTAAATGAACACTTTAGACTTCTGTCTGTTCCGTTTTCCACTACTCCTCCCTCCATTGATATAACAAATACAATTGAATTGCAAGTCATTTAATGAATTGATGGCAACTATACTTGAATTTAGCCCACCCAGTTATGCTATACAAATGTATAAAACATTTGAGAAACAAGCTGCAACAATACTAGTTTAAGGCATTTGTTGATGTGGTAGTTCAGTCATGACTGGCTCTCCATGACTCTATGGACCGCAGCACATCTTTTTAGCCACTGGCCATCTGAGCTCTATCAAGCTCATGTTCATTCCTTCAAGGACAGCATCTATCCACCTCTGCCACTGCCGTCCCCTTTTTTGTGTCTTTCTGAGCATCAGAGTCTTATCTAGGGAATCCTGTATTCTCATGATATGGCCAAAATATTTGAACCTTAACCTCATGATCAAACCTTCCATTAAACAGTTTGGTTTTATTTCCTGTAGTACTTATTTATTGCATCGTCTTGAAGTCCAAAGGATTCTAAGCAGTTTTCTCCAACACCACAATTTAAAGCCATCAGTTCTACGGCTCTCAAACCTCTTTATGGTGCAGCTTTCACATCCATATAATTGTGATATATATTATCAGTCGGTTTAAAGAATATTCCTGTGCGCCAGTTTAAACAGACAAATGTTGAGAGTGAATAGAGGACAGAGATGAAGTGGGACTCTGAACCCAGGAGAACTGGATCTCTGTCTCCCTCAGTATCTCACTTACACTCACCCATGTACAATTTTGAACATACTAGTGCTCACAATTACTCACACACTCTCTCATACTCAAACGTGGTACATACAATTGAACACACAGTCCCTCTTGGGCTCTTGCATGTACATGCATATAGACTCTGCATAAACCATATGTATATTCATCATATATGCACACACACTTTGTCTCAACAGTGTCACAATTTGATTTGCAATGATTTTCTACAATGTTTCCAATGCATCTATATAAACTTATATATGTATAACACTCTCTAATATTCAAAGCAAGACCTCCTCCATAATTTAAATCCTTGAAATATTCAAGTTTATATCATTCCTCTCCTCTTGATGTAGTAGTCTGTAATAAACCATGCACCGAAATTCTAATTTGCATAATCCCTACAATTTCATTAAGCTTGAATCTTGCCATTCCTTCTTTGCACAAATATATGAAAAATCCAGCAATTCAAAACTGCAATTCAACCCGTTGTCCCCCAAATATTTATTTTTAAGGGGCTATATAATGCAAAAGAGGAACCAGTGTCTGAAATATAAAGATGATCGAGATGATATTGTATGCACAATGTAAAGGAAAACTGTCAGGGGTAAGGCCAGTCTTAAAACGATTTGTTTTTGCTTTAGTGTAGAGATTACGTGTTAGTTTTAGATTGCTGATTTCATGGAGGAAAAAACAGAGTTCTTTTAAAATATTTTTTTCATTTGCTATTTTGTCAACTAAGGAAATGAAAACTTGATTTATTCTGGGAACACAGAAATGGACATTAATAATTCAGAACTGGCAAAGTTTGCTGCCTAACACTGTCACTACAGACAAACTGGAAGAGGTATATTGTTTAGGAACTTGTCAACTGCTTTTCAACAGCTGTGCACCAGCCATCTAAAGGATGCAGGACATACATTGCTCAGCAAACTGACATTGACAGCACTGCAACAGCAGATATATGGCAAGTCTACATTGTTATCACTACCCAGAGACGAGGGGCTCAGTACACCCCTTATTCTCCTGCTTTAGCTTACAGGAACAATCTGCAGGTTGTGATTTCATATTCATCTCAGCATCCAGCAATTCAGATCAGGACATCATTCATGGAGAAGAAGGAAACTCAGATCACACAATTTCTTAGTGGAGAGCAGACTGGCAACTTTATTCTTACACAAACACCATTCCTAATTCCCCTCCGTGTAAGAGGGGTCTGAATTCTTAGTGTGACCTCCTCACCCCATCACTAGGCCCTAAACCTTCCTCCCATCGCCAGCTACACAAGAGCCTGTGGGTTATCTTGCCAAGTCACTTCATATCCCAGACCTGTGTTTTGCCGTTAGTCATAAAGTGATATGCATCACCTATCTGAGGCCAGAGAGTGAATGCCTGGCCGCTCTGAAGGGCCATATAAATTATTGTAGAAACCTTGGGTTTAACTCTTTGCTGGCCCACTTACACAATATGGTAGAAAGTGTAATAGGAATTATTACAGTGCACATAACACCATATAGCCACCCAACAATCATTATTGTCGCCCACATTACACATAAAAAATATCTTAAATAATTATCTTTAATAACCTTGGATACTAAAAAAAACCAGAAACAAAATAGATGTGCTTAATCAGAGAGACTAATCTTAATAGGTTTGCTCTGTGGACATGATAACCCATTCAGAGCAACCTTTTTTAGCTCACTTGTGCACTTCACAGGGAGAAATATCCTAAAGTATATCAGTCTGGTCCCACTCACTAGAGTGGTCCAACCCCAAAAAAACAGGCAATTCTACCCTGAACAGGAGAGACAGCAAACCCCTGACGTATGTTTCGGCCTTCTTTGGGCCTCGTCAGTGAGGTGTAGCCGATTGTATACTAATAACCAAAATAGCAGGGTTGCTTGTGGGCTTCAAGATGTGAGGGTCCTAAAATCAGTCAAGACAATAGCCTGTAGGTATACACTGGGACACATACAGTGCCTTGCAAAAGTATTTACCCCCTTGGCATTTTTCGTGTTTTGTTGCCTCACAACCTGGAATTAACATGGATTGTTTGAGGATTTGCATCATTTAATTTACAGAACATGTTTTTTTTTATTGTGAAGCAAACAACAACAAATAGGACAAAATAACAAAAAAAAGTTAATGTGCATAACTATTCACCCCCCTAAAGTCAATACTTTGTAGAGCAACCTTTTGTGGCAATCACAGCTCCAAGTCGCTTTGGATAAGTCTCTATGAGCTTGCCACATCTTACCACTGGGATTGTTGCCCATTCCTCCTTGCAAAACTGCTCCAGCTACTTCAAGTTGGATGGTTTGCGCTTGTGAACAGCAATCTTTAAGCCTGACAACAGATTTTTCTATTGGATTGAGTTCTGGGCTTTGACTAGGCCATTCCAACATATTTACATGTTTCCCCTTAAACCACTCAAGTGTTGCTTTAGCAGTGTGTTTGGGATCATTGTCCTGCTGGTGGAAGGTGAACCTCCGTCCTAGCCTCAAATCACACAGAGTGGTACAGGTTTTGCTCAAGAATATCCCTGTATTTAGGACCATCCATCTTTCCCTCAACTCTGACCAGTTTCCCAGTCCCGGCTGCTGAAAAACATCCCCACAGCATGATGCTGCCACTACCATGTTTCACTGTGGGGATGGTGTTCTTTGGGTGACGTCATGTGTTGGGTTTGTGCCAGACGTAGCGTTTTCTTTGATGGCCGAAAAGTTCAATTTTAGTCTCATCAGACCAGACAACCTTCCTCCATACATTTTGGGAATCTCCCACATGCCTTTTCGCAACTCAAAATGTGACATTTTGTTTTTTTGCTGAAAGTAATGGCTTTCTTCTGGCCGATCAGCCATAAAGCTCAACTCTATGGAGCATACGGCTTATTGTCGTCCTACATACAGATACTCCAGTCTCTGTCCCTGAGTTTTGGTGGGTGGCCGTCTCTTGGCAGGTTTGCTGTTGTGCCATGTTCTTTCCCTTTGGTTATGATAGATTTGATGGTGTCCCTGGGGATCATCAAACATTTGGATATTTTTTTTATAACCTAACCCTGACTTGTACTTCTCAACAACATTGTCCCTTACTTGTTTGGAGAGCTCCTTGGTGTTCATGGCAGTGTTTGGTTAGTGGTGCCTCTTGCTTAGTGTGTTGCAGCCTCTGGGGCCTTTCAAAAAATGTGTGTATAGGTAATGACAGACCATGTGACACTTAGATTGCACACAGGTGGACATCATTTCACTAATTATGTTACTTCAGAAGGTAATTTGTTGCACCAGCGCTTTTTATGGGCTTCATAACAAAGGGGGTGAATACATATGCACATGACAATTTTCTGTTTTCTATTTCTAAAAAATAGTTTTATGTATGTATTTTTCTCATTTCACTTCACCAACTTAGACTATTGTGTTCTGATCCATCACATGAAATTCAGATTAACAAAACATTGAACTTAAGGCTGTAATGTAATTAAATATTGTAAGTAAATATTTGAGAAGGGGGGGGGGGGGGGGTGAATACTTTTGCAAGGCACTGTATATCAGATGGACATGCAAGGATATGGAACAGTGGACTAGATCAGGTTTGTGGCCTCGAAGGACAGTATCATGCAAGCTTTTCTCTTGAGATCTATAAGTCATTAACTGGTTACATGATTTGTACCTTTCTGACATCTGCAGGATCATGTACACTGTTCCATTCTCTAAGCTGTAGGTACAACAGATTTAAACAACTATGTAATTTATGGATAGGGGTGCAAAGCTCTGCAAGCTTTAAAGGACCACTGCACAGTGGAAAATATATCTGTTTGAAAGCTTAAAGCCTGACTAAGCTGCAAGGTGCCCGTTTTTTGGCCTTGTGAGGAAAAAGGGTGTGGTGTCAATATGAATCTTAATACGTTATTAAACAAAAACGATATACTTCTATCGGTCCCTCCCTCCCCCACTGATTACTACAAGCACACACACCATCCCGCTCACAGGATGTGATGTAACTTACACATCTGCTAATACTATTTATCAAACAAGTGTCATTTTTCTTGAACTGCAGTGGTCATTTAAATAGCTTTGCAAGGCTTTGCTAAGTGTGCATGGTTGTGTACCAGTCTGCAATCTAGCAATGATACTTATACAGGAAACATTGAGATGTCTGTTCATATAAGAATATAGTTGTTCTTTTAACAGATGAAGACTTAAAAACAGGGAAACATCCATATACCTTTTTTTTTTCTAATATAACACATACTGCCTATATCAGAAATCAGCCCCATGAGTGAGAAAGGGGTCTTACATTTATAGCAAATTATTTTGTAGGTAGATTCTTAACCTTTCCAGCTCCCAAGTTTTTGTGCAAAGAAAATAATTTTTACTGTAGAAAATAAAATGCTCTTTGAAATGCATGGTAGCAAAACAAAAACAAAAAAAATCAGTCTTTTTAATCCTTTGCTATAACTCTGATTCAGGGCCTTTTGGTCAATCATTCCCCATTTATTTTCTAAGGGTTGTAATCAACACCAGGGGAGTCCAACAGCCCATTATGGATATCGTTCTGCAATCTGCATGCTGCTATTCTAGATCCAGAAAGATCTACATGGTACTAAATATTCATGTGTTAGAGTATCTTCATTCCTATGTTGTTGTGTTAGGCACATGTAATAGAGCCGACATTGTCATTACAGGGACTGCCCCACACACAAAAAAAAAAAAAAAAGTCTTCTTAAAGAGCATGAAAAACAGGCCATTTAATTTAACACCTACACTTCAGACTATTTTAAGATGCTTGATGCTGGTCCTCGTTGGTTTTATTTTCAAAGTCCCACGTGCCTGGCGTTTTTAGTGCAAGTGTTACCGTTTTCGCCGTTGTGTATTTTCTAAGTTCTGCGTGCCCGGTGTTGGTGAGCCTCGTTTTCATCCGGTTCCAGGATATTTAAATTTTTTTGTCCGCCATTTTTTCCCTTGCTTAACTGATTTTCGAGCGGTGGACAGTGGCAAATATGGCTCAAATTCGTTTGCAATTTCACTCCTTGGCTTCCTGGCTTGGTTTTCTAGTTACGCGTTTGAACAAACCTTTGGCGCTCATTTGAGCCTAAGTCCTGCATGCCTCAACTGCTCGCCTTGCAGTGCAAGGAGTGTCTGTCCTGCGAGGCTCGCAGCGAAATGAGTGCCTTTGGTGCTCATCGCAGCCTAAGTCGCGCGTGCCTCAACTGTTCGCCTCGCGACGAGCACAGTGAACGTCTTCAGCGCTCATTGCAGCCCAAATCGTGCGTGCGTCAACGGCTCGCGTCGATCTCTGTGCAAGGGACGCAAAAGCGAGACCAACATCGCAAACATTCCCAACACTGACAACTATATATGTGATTATACACACACTTCAAGCAATGACATTGTAGCTATATAGTAGAACAAAAGGCAATTCTAGATTGCAGTTAACCAACAGTTATACATGTTAAAGTTAAATAATTGAGCACATGGATACAACTATGAAACATTGTTTTTTCACTTATCTATGGTGGTGGCTTTGGTGAATTACAGCCATTGTTTCCCATGGTAGTCTTTGGAGACACAAAATCACCAACCAATGAAAACAGTAATTGAACTATAAAAGTCACAAAACTGCACTGCATGTTCCAAACAAATGTGAGGCTCATTGAAAGGTGTGGGAGGTTTTTATTGTGACATTGTACCAATATAGTACACAGATGGAGGACAGATAAGCAGTGGTTCAGACATACCACTGGAAACCATACTTCTTCCTGATCAACTCCTCCTGAGGTCGGAGATTGTACAGCTCGTTCATTGTTGGGGTTACCCAGCGGTCTGTGTGGAAAGTGGACTCTCCAACCTGCCAAAATACCCAAAAAAAACATATTGCATCAAATTGGACTACACTTAATTTGGTGTGTGGGAAAGATCTGTAGGAGAATTATGGCACCTTCGCTTTGAGGTGTAAAAAAAACAAATAAGGGGATACTACTGGTAATGTAAGGGATTATGAAATACAGCCTTGAATCAAATATTGGTTATAATATGTATGATAAATCTGAGTGATAATGCAGATAAAAAAGTTAACTCATTTGTAAAGTATTAATTTGAATCAGTGCTTTCAGCATGTTTCATTTAAAAAAAACAAAAACAACAGTTTTGGAAATAGACAAGGATTTTATTAAACTAAACAATTTGTGCCAACTAAAAAATGTTGGGATTAAAAGAGGTGCAAGATCATATAATGACTGATGATATCGGTCGGACTTGTTTAAGAAACAATGACAGAGAAGTAATTACTGTGAATGAGTTAGATTAATCAGAAGCTTTAAGGATGTATCCTCAGGTAGTGCTTTGTTAATATCTAAATTAAATCTGCTTTTCTTTTTTAGAAGTAATGTAAGTAATTCTAATAGAGGGGTACTCAAGTTTGTTCCTGGAGGGACGCACACATGCCTGGATTTGAGGATATCCCTGGAAATTGACTCACCGGTGCACAGAAAGGATATCTTCAAATTCAGGCATGTGTGTGGCCCTCCAGGACTGTAATTGAGCACCCCTGTTCTAGACAATAATAAAACCTGACTAGATTATCTAAAAATAAATTTTTGAGAAATACATTCTTGCCTACCGATCAAAAACCCTCCAGAAAGAGGGGAAAAACAAAACAAAAATCTGATAAACATTTCCAGATTTTAATGAATTTGCAATAAAGTGCATGGCTAATGATAGAGTGCTTTTCTTAACTTTACCATCAAAAGTTTTATTGTTCTACTTTTGGTTGTGAAAGCAATTTCCAAAACACCAAATATTAGTATTACAAACATATTTATGTGCCAGATTTGTTTTGTAAATTTCTTTATCCCCTGTAAAATACACAGTGTAACCCTGAAATGTACAAAAGGGATGAATTCCTTTTAATCAATTATTATATAAACCCCCCCCCCCAAAAAAAAAAAAAAAAAACTCTTATGACTACACCAGTGGATTTCAATACTTAATACAGTGTCACCAAATGGTCTAAATGAATACAATAACTTTGGAGTATACCTATAGAATCATGACATTGGATTAACAACTAATCCCTAGAAAATTATATAGCCAGGATATAACTACAGAATAGGACCCAATAGAATCTTCTAAGATTTTATGGTATATAATCATTTAATTTGTATTTAGGGTTGTATCTTGTAGTTGGCATACATTTGGAATTCTTTTTACACTAAGACTTATATTGGAAATATTGATTTTATTCATCTACCTTCCTACCTCACTAATATAATATATATTTTTCTTTAAGTGTATATAATATCAGATGAAGTATAAGTTCGATTATTAAAAAGGTGTATATATATTTCCCTTCATATCAAATATACTATAATCAACTGCTGTTCTGTTTATAATGGATACAAATTAAATATTCAGATGGTATTGTGCATGTTTGTTACTGTGCATATACTAATGTTATTTATATTTGCTTTACTTAAGATGCAATATGTTTGTCGTTCTTTGATTTATCATCCTTGCAGGACCTATTATGGTAGAGATACAATTACAACGATTCTCCATCTGCCTATACAAATCTGTCTTATATCTAATATATTACAATTAACTGTTGTTCTGTCTATAATGGATTTAAATTGGATATTCAGAGGGTATTGTGCATGTTTGTTACTGTGTATATACTATTGGTATTTATATTCGCTTTACCTGAGATATAATATGTCTTCAATGATTTATTGTCCTTGCAGGACCTATTAGGGTTGAGAAAAAATTAGAACGATTCTCCATCTGTCTATAGGAACCTGTCTGTGAGCTATAAAAGACCCAGCCCATTTCTTCAATGTTACTGATCCTGGAGGAAGCGGAACGACGCAAAACGTTTTTGCGGGTCGCCCGTTGATGACGTCAGAGGAACGGCTGTACGCTGCCATGTACACAGCACTGTTTGTGCAGGGAATAGGAAGCCTGAAAGTGGGACTGACAGGTAAGTGGAGCAGAGGGGACTAGTCTTAGTCAATGCAGTATAGGGATTTTACTCTGTACATGGATAGGGGATAAATAGTGGGTCCCCATAGATTCAATAACATGGTCATCCACTATATAACTTTAGACAGGGCCACAGTGGTAGTATATTGCGTACCCTCTGTCTCCACTTAAGTCCTTGTATGTATGTATGTATGTATGTATGTATGTATGTATGTATGTATGTATATACACATACATACATACATACATATACACACACATACATACATATATATATATTCTCTGTACTTTTTCAGTTGACCACTATACTGTTTTGTATTTATAGATAATTATTTCAACTGGGGCAACCTTTATCCAATGGTATATATTAATAGCAATGGGTAGTAGATTATAGGATATTTTATCCAGATACACTCATAATTTTGGTTTATCCATCAATTGATGCTATTACGAATTTGATATACCATTTGACACTTTTTTAATTTATATTGTATATACATATTTTTTATCTTTGTAAATAATAAGTTATATTTTAACATATACAGAATGTGTTTCTATTTTGCAGAATATGCTAATATATATGGCTGTGGGGGTCTATAACTTGTGATTGGAATTCTATTTCTATAGGAACCTGTCTGTGAGCTATAAAAGACCACAATACTGTTTTGTATTTATAGATAATTATTTCAACTGGGGCAACCTTTATCCAATGGTATATATTAATAGCAATGGGTAGTAGATTATAGGATATTTTATCCAGATATACTCATAATTTTGGTTTATCCATCAATTGATGCTATTACGAATTTGATATACCATTTGACACTAATTTTTAATTTATATTGTATATACATATTTTTTATCTTTGTAAATAATAAAAGTTATATTTTAACATGTACAGAATGGGTTTCTATTTTGCAGAATATGCCAATATATATGGCTGTGGGGGTCTATAACTTGTGATTGGAATTTAAAGGTGTCTGTTCTTTCCGCTACATATTATTACCAGTGGTCCTTTAAAAACTGCTTTACCATGTCCATTTAATCTCCATTCATTAGCAAGGAAAATAGATGCTTGTTTTCATAAAATTATATACATGATAATAAAAAAAAAGCTTTTAACAGTGTTCTTCCTCTTACGATTTAGGTGAGCGCCCCACCGACTTAATTCGAAGTGCTGCTAGCTTTAAGCAAACTACACACATTGTAGAACTAGATCATGGGATGCTTTCTCTATAAACTATGTTTACATTTTGTCTCATTCTCTGGCATATCCCCTTTGCAGGAATAATTCCATCTTGGCTTCCCCATGCCCACCCCCCCCCCCCCCCACGACTGATTCATATTTGGCAGGGGGTGCAGACAACATGGAATAAATGCTGGGAGGAGAAGTCCTACAAAAAAAGTAATGCCGCATTATAACATCAGAGAATAGGTAATACATTTCTATTTTTTTTTTTCTTTAAAGATTTTTCCTTCTATCTTTTCGGAGACTCTTTAACGGATGACAATGACTCCAAAATCGTACTCCCCTTTATAAGATTTTTGTATTTAATGCTACCTAACCAGGACACCACATTCGACCTGGGTTTGATTCCAGTCAGGGAACCAAGAGGTCAAACCACCCTGAAGCCATGCAGGGTTGGGCCTAATTAGTACTTGGATGGGAGACCACTTAGGAATACCTGGAGCTGTATGCTGTGGACCAGTGGAGTAGAAACTGGCAACCCACTCCAGTATTTCTGCCATGAATACCAAGTGGCTTAGCATAACCATGGACATAAAGATGTTCCTAGTGTGTCGCGGTTAGATACGGCTCAACAACAAAAGAGAACAACAAGTTTCTCACCTTCCATCCTGGAACATCTTTCATAATAACAGCTTCTTCCTCCAAATTTTCACGCATCATCCTTAATACACTGCAGAGGAAAACAGCAAAGGTCACTGCGGTGCTTTGAACATTTACTCCACATCTATACTATATTTAAATAAATAAACTTTTGGGCATGTACATTTTTGTATCCTTTTAACAAACTTTTCATGCGGATTAAAGTTTTTCTTCATCCTTGGTGTGCTTTAAGGGACACAGCAAAGGCTGCACTGTGGTAGAATGGAAAATGTTGTTATCTAGAATAAGGATACTTGCAATGAGTGCTTAAAAGGGCCAGTTACCTCCCATATAGTGCCCTTTTGCATATGATAGAGCACTCTTGTTTACAAATCTATAAACTTTATTTTGTGCTTTCAGTTTTATTTATGGACATAAAAGTGTTTTCTTTTTACCTTTGTTTGTTTACATGTGTAAGCCTTACCACACCCACCATCTATAATAAAGGTGTGTGCCTTAGCCTATCAGTGCACCTGCCAGTGCGGCTTTAGTGCCGTCTACAGGAGGAGTCTGTTACTCACAGAGTTTCCCCAGTACAAGCTGCTACCTCCAGGCTCTTTGTGTCCTGTCAATCATGCCATGTGAAAAAATGCAGTGTGCGCGCGCGCGCGTCAGAAGATAACATTGCGCGCGTGCACGTCAGAAGATAACATTGTGTGTAAGTAAGTGATCCTGTGCTCTATATCATACCCCCCTGCAACCTGATTGGGGGAGGAACAACACTGTCTGAGCTGTGAGACAAAGATTGGGCTAGGATTTAAACATCAACAAACAATCAGATAAGATAAACTGTACAGTGCCTTGCAAAAGTATTCACCCCCCTTGGAATTTTTTGTGTTTTGTTGCCTCACAACCTGGAATTAACATGGAGTTTGAGGATTTGCATCATTTAATTTACAGAACATGCCCACAACTTTGCTTCACAATAACAAATAAAAAAAACACCAAAAAAAAAAAACATCTTCAAACAACAAATAGGACAAAATAACAGAAAAAGTCAATGTGCATAACTATTCACCCCCCTAAAGTCAATACTTTGTAGAGCCACCTTTTGCGGCAATCACAGCTCCAAGTTGCTTTGGATAAGTCTCTATGAGCTTGCCACATCTTAATACTGGTATTTTTGCCCATTCCTCCTGGCAAAACTGCTCCAGCTCCTTTAAGTTGGATGGTTTGCGCTTGTGAACAGCAATCTTTAAGTCTGACCACAGATTTTCTATTGGATTGAGGTCTAGGCTTTGACTAGGCCATTCCAACACATTTACATGTTTCCCCTTAAGCCACTCAAGTGTTGCTTTAGGAGTGTGTTTGGAGTCATTGTGTTGCTGGAAGGTGAACCTCCGTCCTAGCCTCAAATCACGCACAGAGTGGTACAGGTTTTGCTCAAGAATATCCCTGTATTTAGCACATTTCCCTCAACTCTGACCAGTTTCCCAGTCCCGGCTGCTGAAAAATATCGCCACAGCATGATGCTGCCACCACCATGTTTCACTATGGGGATGGTGTTCTTTGGGTGATGTGATGTGTTGTGTTTGCGCCAGACATAGTGTTTTCTTTGATGGCCGAAAACTTAAAATTTTGTCTCATCAGACCAGAGCACCTTCCTCCATACATTTTGGGAGTCTCCCACATGCCTTTTTGCAAATTCAAAACTTGCTATTTTGTTTTTTACTGAAAGTAATGGCTTTCTTCTTGGCTAGTCTGCCATAAAGCCCAACTCTATGGAGCGTAAGGCGTATTGTCGCATCCTATGTACAGATACTCCAGTCTCTGCTGTGGAACTCTGCAGCTCCTCCAGGGTTACCTTAGATCTCTGTGCTGCCTATTTGATTAATGCCCTCCTTGCCCGGTCCGTGAGTTTTGGTGGGCGGCCGTCTCTTGGCAGGTTTGCTGTTGTACCATGTTCTTTCCATTTGGTTATGATAGATTTGATTGGGCCCTTGGGAATCATCACAGTTTTTATATATTTTTATAACCTAACCTTGATTTGTACTTGTCAACAACATTGTCCCTTACTTGTTTGGAGAGCTCCTTTGTCTTCATGGCAGTGTTTGGTTAGTGGTGCCTCTTGCTTAGGTGTTGCAGCCTCTGGGGCCTTTCAAAAAAAGGTATGTATATGTAATGACAGATCATGTGACATTTAGATTGCACACAGGTGGACATCATTTCCCTAATTATGTGACTTCTGAAGGTAATTGGTTGCACCAGAGCTTTTTATGGGCTTCATAACAAAGAAGGTGAATACATAAGCACATGCCAATTTTCTGTTTTCTATTACTAAAAAAAATGTTTTATGTATATATTTTTCTTATTTCACTTCACAAACTTAGACTATTGTGTTCTGATCCATCACATAAAATTCAGATTAACAAAACATTGAACTTAAGGCTGTAATGTAACACAATAGGTAAACAGTCAAGGGGGATGAATACTTTTGCAAGGCACTGTATGTTTGAGTATCTCTGAGAAAAATGCATGCACGTCAAAAATTCAAACAGTATTTCACATGTTTTTAGGAGATCTTTACTGTGGAGTTGTCCAAATTGTGCTTAATGACCTGGCCATTTAACACTCACAATGGGAGTGATAAACATGAACAACATGTCCAGTTGGTTGAATCAGGGTAATCACAGATGTGTGCATGTGCAGGTCTCTGTAATTATCCTTGTGTATACCAGCTGGGCATGCTCTTGCTGCTAACACCCCTCTACAGTCATGGCTGAACGACCACTGTAGTATAATATGTATAGTTTGCTCTTTTGAAGAACTTAAGAATGAACAAAATGTGTTTACATGGTTTCAAATAAATGTTTACATCCTTTAAATGTATACAGCTGTCCTTTAGTGAAGGGCATTGTGTCTTTGTAAACAGTGTTAGCCAACAATCAAGTTTCTATTTCTACAATCACTAGTATTGTTGAAGTGAGCCGTTAATTGGGCTACCTACACCAAGGACAAAATTAAAGGGCCATAAAAGTCCCCATACATGCTCTGCACCATTAGGCAAGAGGGTCAAAAAGCATTTGCTCTAATTTTTGAATGGATAATGAATTAATGGACTTATGATCAACAGAAGTCATGTTATTTTCGGGTGTTGTCTTTGCCTGAATGAGTAATGAGCTCTGTACTGTGCAGGATGTAATGAATATTAATTAGAATGATCTTTGAAAAAGGTAGTGGCGAAGCGATTTGTTACTACTTCTAGCAACTAGTGTAGCATAAGATCAGTAAGTAAGGCTGCAGTCTGTGGTGGTGAAATTCCTGTGTTCAAATCTTCAGAGGCTTTTTTCTTTACGGTTCAAAATCAGAAATATGCCCTTTAGGTTATATAATAAAGCATATACTAAAGAGGTAACTTGATTTATTATTGAAAACGCTATTTAAATAATTATGTGTGCTAGTTATTAAAAAAAAATTATATAGAGAATTTTAAATCCCAAGTTCACAATAAATATATGTACACACACACATATATATATTTCTAATAATGAAGTTAGTTTAGCTTTTATATTTTTTAAAGCAGAGTGTGCTGGTTTTAGTGGTAAGTATGTTGCTTCGTGAAATGTTTTTATTAGTAGAAGTCATTGGTCAATACCTTCATTTTTTTAATTGACTAATATATTTGTTAACACACATGACTGATATATAAATAAGTACATTCGTTAAATAAATAAAAAACAAGTGGAAGGCAGGGGAATCGAACCTATGACTCAACAGTGGACATTTTTTTTTCTTTAAAACTGAAAATTTACCACTACACCAGCACACTCTGCTCTTGAACATAGTGTAAATCTATAATATAATTTTTTAAATAAGTGAAAGACAAAAAATAAAAATAAAAAATAAGAATATTACAAATAAATGATGAAAGTAATAGAATATAGAGCTATGCTGCAAAAGAAATAGGATGCGTTATGGGCTTGGGACATTTATTTTCATTTAAGTCCTGTATCCCTTTAGATAACAATAGATAAAATACATAATGTTTTCAAAAATGTTGCAAATATTTATATTTATTACAATTTAACGTGCAGTTTTATTTATGTCAAAAGAATATTATAATAATTGCAACAAAGGTGAAGCAGTCATTCAATGTATAAAGCAGCCATATTGATGTGATTAAAGAAGAACTGATAATGTCAGCAATAATGTCTATAGATCACTTTTGCCATTACATATGGGAGTCACTGTAATATTTTATCATAAATGTAAATGCATCAGTGTACTACTTACCGTCTGTCCGACTCTGCTTGGAGAAGCGGGAGGAGGGCAACACGGGCCTCTAGATCTTCAATGTGCAACCGCCTAGGACAGAAAGTAAAAACACTCTCATTCAATAGATTATATGTGTTGGCTTAATTGAGAAAAAAAAAAGAGAAATGTGTTAATAGTTAAATCCAGACATATTGATTGCTCTTACCCTTATACTCACTGATCAGCACCATTTACTATTCCAAGACAATATGGCAACAAACACTCTTCTAAGATCACAGTTGAAGTCCTGCAAGAATCTCCATTCTTTTTTTCTATTCACCCTACCAAGCCAAGGAGGCTCTGTTTTGTTATGTGCCAATAATCTCATCCCTAAAGATGTCACACATCCTTCCTGCACCAACTACTATCAAGTCTACATAGAGCAATTTCTAAGAGCTTCTGGATTAGATTTTGTCGTTATTCATTATAACAACACTGCAACATTTGAGCGATTCTTCTGATTGTTTGAATGGCTCCCATTTTTCATGATTTTGTCAATCTCTGTACTGCCAATTTACTTGCTCAATGTCTCAATTAAGAAAACTTTTGTTCACTAAAGTATTCTTCCTTTACTCTCAGTAAAACCTGCGTAATTAGTCACCCCATCCACTTGGCATTTAAACTACAAGCTTTTCAGAGAAGGATCTTCTTTGTGATAATAATTATGTCTTAACGTACTTCTAGATCTGCATTATTCCCGTACTATAAAAAGATATCACACAGCATTACTGAGCTGTGAGCTATTGTTAGCACAGGGTATAGGCCTGGATTAGGACTGGATTCACGTAAATAATTATTTCCTGCCCACTGTAGACAAGAACTGCGTTTACTCACAGCCATTGAATCACTTTTACAATACAGATATGATCTAAAACAGTGGTGGGCAACATCCTTTTGTCTGGAGTCGAACGTCATTCACTTTTGCACCGCACACAGTCCTTTCTTTCCTGTAGAAATCAGCATATGACTTTCTCTTGCCCCCCAATCACTTACTTTATTAGATAGTATTGCCATTTTTCAACACATCCATGAGAAATGTTAACTATATTATGTGGCCCATTTGATGGCTAGTAGGTTGCAAATAAGATCCATCAAATGAAATGCTAATCACTAGTCTAGAGCATGTGGACAACTGTTTTATAGAACATATGGTGAATTTATAGGAGGTGTATCCCAGGAAAAGTTGGATTTCTACTTAGCTTCCCAAATTCTGATCAAGCCTGCAGTGGTAGATGAGTGGAGAGTCAAGTAACCTAGCGCACAGTAAGATGAAGCAGCGGAGTAGAACAAGGCTGACAGGTCGAGGCAGGGAAAAGGCATCTGAATATTCACCTTCGTTCTCTGTTCCAGCGAAAGATGCTCCAGTATCCGAACAGCAGAACTCCAACACCCACAGCAAACATTGAGTAACCTGCAGAGAGAGGTTAGTGGACAAGATAAAAAGGTCTGGAAGCCAGATATGTCAGCCAAGAGCACAATTTCCCTCTTAGGATATTCTCTCTGGCACTCTCTCAATGACAGTTTAACTCTCTGTGACACTGTCTGTTGCATAATATTTCAAAGGTACACCTTGTTAGCATTGGTGCTGCTTTATTCTAATTTAATACCATCATTAAAATTAAACAAAATTGTATTACGCTTAAAATGCATGTTTTATAAATTACAGAAGTATTTAGATGAAAAATAAGTGGTGTATAGTTATAAACAAAATTCTGTTGTGTACAATTTATACAAATTGGACATTTTCTCTAGACTCTAGTAGACACTCACATTCTTAAAGGGCCACTGATCTGTCGAAAAATTAAAAAAGGACTTTCATCTGTGACCTATTTAGTTCCAACTCCCTCAATCTTCTGGCTATCACTGAAACCTGGCTCTCTCCATCAGACATTGCCTCCCCTGCAGCACTCTCACATGGTGGCTTTCACTTCAGTCACAAATGCCCTGTATGTATTACTTTCCTCTCTGTGCACTTTTTACTTCACACCCATTCAATTTTCATATTTTGAAGTCCCCGCCATCCACCTCTTCTCACCTATCCCTTAACGTGTTGTCGTGATCTATCGCCTGCCTAGACCCCCCCCCCCCCCCCCCCCAATTTCTGGATCATTTTTCGATTTCAACATTGCCACTAACCCTCCTACTAACTTGACTGACCTTATCTTTACCAATCTCTGCACCACCTCCTCACCTTCAACTTCACCAAACATTCCACTCACTGCGCTTCTTCAATCCTGGCAACTATTACCAACAGAAACCTGCAAGCACTTAGCCCACAACATCTATCCATTGTGCTACAACCCCTTCACAACCCGCTCACCAGCCTCAAATGCCCCGACATAGCCACCTCACAGAAAAAACACTACTCTTCCTTCCACCCATCCGCCATAACCACATGCAGATACCCTCACTCACACCCACAAACATGGCACAATACACAAACATGCTATATCCAGAATTGCTCCTGCACTGAACGATTATGGAGGAAATCTTGCACTTCAGCAGACTTCCTCCATTACAAGTTTATTTTGAACTTCTACTTCTCTGCGCTCAAACTCTGACTATTTCTCATCATTGATATATCATCTGTCCTCCTTCCCCAGAAGCTTGTTCACTACAGTCATCACTCTCCTTTGCTCACCCCTACCTCCTGCCCATTACGGTCTCACGGCTGAAGACTTTGCCAACCACTTTAAACAAAAGATTGAAAATATTTTAAATTAATTCTCCTCTCGACATGGCTCAGAAACTCCCTCCTCTCAAACTGAGAACACCCAGCCTTCACCTTTCCCCAATCTCACGTCCACTATGGACTCATTTGACCTTGTAATAGAGGATGAAGTGTTCATTCTACTATCAACCTCTTACCTTACAACCTATCCACAGGGTCTTATTCCATCACACTTTCTCCCCACTCTACCACACATATCCCAGCTCATATCTATTTAACCTTTCTCTAAAGGCTGGCAATTTCCATCATCTTTAAAACATGCAACGATTACATCCATTCTTAAGAAACCCTCGTCTGACTACTTCAGCTTTTAACTATTGCCCAATCTTTCTACTTCCCTTGGCTACAAAACTGCTCGAGAGTCTTGTTTACAATTGCCTTACCCACTTAATTTACTCTAACTCCATGTTTGACAGCTAATCCGGTTTCTGAACCAGCACTCCATCCATACAGGTCTCACAAAAGTCACTAATGACTTGATCACCTCCAAGTCAAAGGGTCACTTGTCTATTCTACTTCTTCTGGATCTCATTGCCGCCTTTGACAGAGTTCACCACCGTCTTCTAATACAAATTCTCCACTCTCTCATACCTGCAAGATCAAACTTTCAGTGTCTCCATCTCTGTCACCACTTCACCTCACCCTCTGTGTGTTGGCATACCCCAGAGTACAGTCCTAGGCCCCCTCCTCTTATCCATCTCTATGCAGACGACTCAAACCTAACTCTCAGCACCAGATATATCCCCCACCCTCCCATCTTCTAGCATGAGTTGCCAACTGCCTCAAGCATATCCTCCTGGATGTCCACCCACCATCTCAAACTCAACACGTCAAAGAGTGAGCTCCTGATCTTTCCAGCCTTTACTAAAGCTTCACATCCCCAAATACGACCCTAACTTGCAAAGCCTTCAATAACAGGGAACTCCCTTATATCTCTCCTCGTCTCAAAATACTCCCCCACCCGTCCTCTTCATTCTCTTATAACCTGCTCCCACTCCAGCCTCCAGGACCTCTCATGTTGCCCCTACTCTATGGAACTCCTTCCTTTGCTCCACTAGACTATCCTCTGTTTAAAGAGGCTTATCACCTTCAGCCTTAATATGTACTGTAATGCACCCAAACCCTTTAGATTGTAAGAGTGTGAGTTTTACTTTTGGAAAAGAAAAAGGAAAGGGACACCCAAAGCACTAGAGGGATCATACACATCTGCGAGAAAACATAAATACGAAAATGTAATGAGTAGAGCCTACTCATTACACTTTCATACTTACTTTTTCTTGCACATGTGTATGACCCCTTTAGTGCTTTGGGTGTCCTTTATCTTTTCCTTTTCTAAAAGTATTTTTGTACTTACTAGTTGGGATCCTCCATAAGTATTTACACTTCTAGTCATGATTATGATGCTATTTACATAAAAACAACTAAATACTTATGTTTTTTTTATGGAGCACATCCTGGTATATTTATCCCTACAATATTTTCTGAGCTTCACTTTTGCAAGGTGATTTAGGTAAAACACAATACACGCTAGATTTTAAATTCAAAGACAGGGCCTTTTATTCTTCTGAAATGTGTTAATATTGTTTTTGACTTGTACATAGCCCCTTAAAGTGCTGCTGAATCTATTGGAGCTTTACAAATAAAGCATAATAATAATATAAAAACAAAATGTTATTCATTACAAAATACTGGCTAGTTAACAGGTACCAGTTGTCAGGAATCCCTACAACTCAAAGACACTTGACTCCGCAAGAGAGACAGATGAGTCTTTTTTTTCAGTGACCTCTCTTGATCAGTGACAGTATGTCCAATCATTTGCTCACTGGCACTGAGGCAGTCTCTTTCTAATAATGTTGTGCCTCTCTCGATCAGTGGAAGTTTATCCATTACCCAGTGAGCCTCTCGCCAAGTGACAGTCTCTGACACAAACAGTTTCATTTCCCTGTGTATAACTTAGCCCCACTCTTACAGCCAGTGACAGACTCTCTCTGGTCACACTCCGTGTGAGACTCTGTGTATAATTTAGTTCCAGTCGAAGTGACAATGGCAGTCTCTCCTGTCTCACTCAATGGCAGTCTCTCCTGTCTCACTCAATGGCAGTCTCTCCTGTCTCACTCAATGGCAGTCTCTCCTGTCTCACTCAATGGCAGTCTCTCCTGTCTCACTCAATGGCAGTCTCTCCTGTCTCACTCAATGGCAGTCTCTCCTGTCTCACTCAATGGCAGTCTCTCCTGTCTCACTCAATGGCAGTCTCTCCTGTCTCACTCAATGGCAGTCTCTCCTGTCTCACTCAATGGCAGTCTCTCCTGTCTCACTCAATGGCAGTCTCTCCTGTCTCACTCAATGGCAGTCTCTCCTGTCTCACTCAATGGCAGTCTCTCCTGTCTCACTCAATGGCAGTCTCTCCTGTCTCACTCAATGACAGTCTCTCCTGTCTCACTCAATGACAGTCTCTCCTGTCTCACTCAATGACAGTCTCTCACACTAAGTCTCATTCCTCTGTATATAACTTAGTCCCACTCTTACACTCAGTGATAGTCTCTCACACTAATAGTCTCAGATCTTTGTCATTGAGTGTAAGAGTGGGACTAAGTTATACACAGAGATCTGAGACTATTAGTGTGAGAGACTGTCATTGAGTGGGACAGGAGAGACTGTCATTGAGTGGGACAGGAGAGACTGTCATTGAGTGGGACAGGAGAGACTGTCATTGAGTGGGACAGGAGAGACTGTCATTGAGTGGGACAGAGGGGAGACTGTCATTGAGTGGGACAGAGGGGAGACTGTCATTGAGTGGGACAGAGGGGAGACTGTCATTGAGTGGGACAGAGGAGAGACTGTCATTGAGTGGGACAGAGGAGAGACTGTCATTGAGTGGGACAGAGGGGAGACTGTCATTGAGTGGGACAGAGGGGAGACTGTCATTGAGTGGGACAGAGGGGAGACTGTCATTGAGTGGGACAGAGGGGAGACTGTCATTGAGTGGGACAGAGGGGAGACTGTCATTGAGTGGGACAGAGGGGAGACTGTCATTGAGTGGGACAGAGGGGAGACTGTCATTGAGTGGGACAGAGGGGAGACTGTCATTGAGTGGGACAGAGGGGAGACTGTCATTGAGTGGGACAGAGGGGAGACTGTCATTGAGTGGGACAGAGGGGAGACTGTCATTGAGTGGGACAGAGGGGAGACTGTCATTGAGTGGGACAGAGGGGAGACTGTCATTGAGTGGGACAGAGGGGAGACTGTCATTGAGTGGGACAGAGGGGAGACTGTCATTGAGTGGGACAGAGGGGAGACTGTCATTGAGTGGGACAGAGGGGAGACTGTCATTGAGTGGGACAGGAGAGACTGTCATTGAGTGGGACAGAGGGGAGACTGTCATTGAGTGGGACAGAGGGGAGACTGTCATTGAGTGTAAGAGTGGGACTATACACACAGTCTCCCTTCTGTCCCACCCAATGACAGTCTCTCACACTAATAGTCTCATCCCTCTGTGTATAACTTAGTCCCACTCTTCCACTCACTGACACAGTCTCTCCTCTGTCCCACTCACTGACAGTCTCTCACACTAATAGTCTCATCCCTCTGTGTATAGCTCCCACTCCTGCACCCAGTGACAGATTCTCTCATGGTTACAGTCTTTCTCCTCAATGATATACAAAACGAGGCGGAGAGACTGTCACTGACTGAGAACCACAGTGGGTCTCTCTCCTTGTAATACTCCTCCTCCTTCAGTCTCACCGCTCAGTCCTCTCCGGGGCATGCTCCTCTTATAATCCACGGGTCCGTAGCCCCCCGGTGGTGGCATGTCCTGCTTCACCTTGGACGCCGCCATGTTTCCCGCAGTCCAATCCGAGGCCTCCGTAGGAAGCGGCTCTATCGGTGTGACGTCAGGGCGTATACGTCACTCCCTTAATAAGCGTCTCGCCATATTGAGTGCGGCATTAACAGCAATACCGAACCGCCATCTTGAACGTGGCACAGAACCAGTTTTAATGAAGTAGAAATATACAGAAAAAAATAAAATTAAGTATACTGTATATTTGCAGTATAATCGATTTATTTATTATTTTCAACAGTAAATGTGATTATGTGCAAATTAAATAAGGGGATATCAATTTTCACTGTACGTATATTTTAATATTAGAGGATAATGGAAAGCAATTTTGTTGTCGGCAAACAGCATTTTTCAGGCAAATAGATTTGATTTGAAAAATTACTTTTAAAATGGGTATTGTAAGTCACTTCTTAAAGGGACCCCAAAATCAAGTTGTTGGTCCTTTCCTTTTTGAAATTCGCCAGCAGTGGCAGCAGCAGTGCCACCCATCAATGGCTAGATGGCGCTGCCGATACTCAGTGCTGATACCATAGAGTTAGGTTAAGCTTTTAGGGTTACGGTGATGGTTAGGGTGAAGGTTAGATTAAGGGTTAGGGTAATCTTCTATGGTTACAATTTATGTGAAATATCGTCATCGCTGCAAAGTATCCCCAGCGCCATCTAGCGGACACTTTCCGGCTCTGCAGCTGTCAGTGGTGCTGAATTTAAAACGGGATAGATCCAAGTTGTTTTTTCTGTTAATCTTAAAGAGCATGAAAAGCTTACTATGTTTTGTTGTATTCATTTATTTTTACTAAAGTGAGTCAATACTTGGAAACTCCATGTAGTTGTTGCTGTATTGATATGCAAATTATCATATCATGCATATTAATTATCTGCTTTGATTTGTTAATTAGGTTTACAGTCTCCTGATCTGTCTCTGTAGGGACCAGAATAAAGACTCCTAATGTTATCCGGCAGTTAGACCCCCTCAAGCAACCTGAGCCACACCGTAGCATACAGGAACTGCAAAATCAATTGTAAATATTTCAGAAATGATCTACTGTGGAGAAAAAAATGCTAGTACAATGAATAGAGAATGTTAACTACTTATCTACAGCCTTATTACGGTAAATTGCGATTCGGCCAATTGAACAGGGCTCTATATAAGCACACAGCATATTTTTTTACAGAAGTTTTAAGTTAGTGAAGACCTTGCTTTTGGATAGAAGTTCACTAACTAAAAACTTCTGTAAAAAAATATGCTGTGTGCTTATATAGAGCCCTATTCAATTGGCAAAATCGCAATTTAATAAGGCTGCTAATATTTATGAAATTTGTCTAGTTTGTCAATTATTCACCCACTGTTGTAGAGGGTGTAAGCAGCCATTTTACAATTGATTTTTGTCCCTTACATTGAGTTGAGCTAATTGGGTCAAAACTTCAGAGCAATAAAAAGAGCAAATCAAACTGCAGTTGAGGTTTAAGCTGTGACAGACACATTCAAGTTTCGGTGTACCCCAGTAGTTAACAATATCTAAAACACAGAATTCTTACAAAAATAAAAGACAATTGCTAAAACATTTACAAATTTAATTGGACTTCAATAAATGAACTCTCTCACAGGAGCAACTTATTTTCAGTGAGAATTCCCCCTGTCACGGTGTATTTTCTTTTTTCAAACAATGGGTTCAGTGCACAAAAACATATTCAGAAGTTTAATTGCTCTTGGGGCTTTGCCCTCTTACAGCCAATGAAATCTACAGAGTAAAATTATGCTATCTGCATTTCCTGTTACTTTCAATTCAGTTTAAACAGGTTTTACTTAATATGTTTTCATTGCAAAAATGCTTTTGTGATGTTTAAAAGATGCTCTTTTAAATGATTGAAAAAAAAAAGTTGTATTGCATGTTCTTTTAGGTTTGTGGGAGTAGCAGCATATGAGGGATACATAAAGTTCTGTAAAGAAGGTACCTACGGGATCAAAATATTTACATTTGACCCTGCTTCAGTATTAATACATAATTCTTTACATATATCTATTTTTCATTCAGTGGCATCCGACTCTCGGTGACTATATGGACTCAGCATGCCTGGCACATCTGTTTGTGTTTCTTGGCAAATCCATATGGTTTTCTTGGCAAATATACTAGAGTGGGTTGCCAGTTTCTTCACCGGTGGACCACAATTTGTCTGACCTCTCTGCTATGTCCTGCCCATCTTGGGTGACCCTACATGGTATAGCTCACAGCTTAATTGAAGTACACAAGCCCCTTCACCACAACAAAGTTAACAATCCAGAAGGGGAACGTGAATTGGGGAATGCAAAATTATTCAGATTTCATAATATTAGATTATTTAATGGTGTACATTAGATACAAACATATAAGCAAAGATAATTTTTTATAAGGTGGCATAGTAAAAGAGGAAGATATATTTATTATATTTCTGAAGACTCTGGGGTATAATAGCAGGTGATGTTTCCCAGGCATCCTTAAATTATTTTACTGTGTTTGTTTTTAACACTTCTGCTGGAAGTGTACAGGATGTCACTAATTAGCACTATTTCTGTGAACTAGCCCTTTCACACATTATCACTAAATCTTCCAACCTCTTGATTTTAAGTTGGAGCGTATAACATGAAGTAGTTTGTGAATATACTACTTTACAGAAATGGTATAGAATAGTGGAAAAGTCTCTTAGCAGAAGTATAGCACAGATATCACATATATAGTTTTGGACCAAGGACGTTGGTCGCGTTTGCGGGGTTGGTCAATCAATGTTAAATATTGCGGGCCTTGCAAAGCGAGGCACGCAGTTGCGGGGCTGCAATGAACACCTAAGGCACTCATTGCAGCCTCGCGATCAGCGCCACAGTCGCTGATCCCGAGGCCTGCACGACTTAGGCTGCAATGAGCGCCAAAGGCCCGTAGGACTTTGCTGCAAGACAGTAAATTACGACTTTAAAGGTTCAACCACTGAACTCGAAAGACCACCAAAAATGCCAAATAAACAAAAAAATACCTTACACACTCACACACAGCACAGGGGGAGAGTGAGGTTGCAAGTAAATTTTAGGTATATTTAGTTTTTTTTGCGATAGAAAATTGGCTAAGCAAGAAAAAAAATGGCAGACGAAAAAAAGTAACTTTTTGAAAAAACAAGGCCGAAGCCAGTAAAAACGACCCCGAAGCCAGTAACACTTAGCCAAAGCCAGTAAAAACGAACCCGAAGCCAGTAACACTTAGCCGAACAACGCAACCAACGGCACTCATTGCGAGCCACGCAAAACTTTAGCAGAGACACAGAGGAGAAAGACACATTGGAGGGAGAGGGGGGAAAGAGACACAGGGCTGAGAGACGGAGGAAAAGAGACACAGGGGGTGAAAATAATGAAAAACAAAGACACATGGCAGGGTGAGGAGGGAGAGAGGGGGAAACAGACACAGGGGGCAGAAAGTGGGGAGAGGCTTGCGATGAGCGCCAAAGGTGATCATTGCAAAGCACGAAAGTTGTGGGCTCATCGCGAGGCACATAAAGTAAATGGTGGTGGGGAGACTCGCAATGAGCGCCAAAGGCACTCAGTGCAGGGGTTGCGATGAGCCCCGAAAGTACAGCGTTTCCAGCCTTAAAATTTTATTCCCGTCATTTTTGATGGGCAAGTAGCTAGTATTGAAATAAACAAAGAATACATGGGCTATGGATAACGCTGTCATGGGTTTTATAGGAGAACATTTTTTTATTAGGTAGAAGGATTGGCAGATTAGATGGACCTATGAGCTCATATATGTCACCAAACTGATTCTATTTGTTACAAAAAGCATAATAAAGGAGCATTATGGAAACACAACACTATTAAACATATATAGACTTATTCAATTAGCTACTTGCAAATGCCTTGAACTCATAAATTTGGCTTTGGGTGTTTTTTTTTAATAAATGTTTTTATGCATTCTTTTGACTTAATAATTCATTAGTGCTAATAAGTAATATGTGCTGAATATGTAGCAATATTAAGAGTGATTTTAAGTGTGTATAAATTTACAAATTGGGCAATTGAATCGGGCCCATAATGTTTCCATACATCTGATGGTGCACCCCCAGATACCATGACAACTACACCTCACAATCAATCAGATTGTTACATGTTATGAATGAGAGGGGAGTCCTGTCCACAGCATGAGCCTGAGATAGTTTTTTTTAAGGAAGAAATGAAACTCACATAAAAGACAGCGGGGCAGAGGTGAGACTGAAGGAACTTCCCTCTGGAAAACAAAACCCCCAGAAACTGTAAAAGAAACCACAGGCCAAGGATTTATAGTTGCTACAGAAAGGGCAGAGGTGTGCACATCCAACCCCACTATGACTGGTCTTCCTTTGTACTAGAGCACAGTTACCCCTCTTACCTTGTATAGCCAAAGGAAGTAGGTAACAGGGAGATTATTGCCAAACTTTGTATTACAAGTGAAGAAGAATAGGGGTATTATCTACATTCAGTGATTTACTGAAAAGAAGAGAAACAATTCAGAATTTATAAGCAAAAGTTTCAAGCAAAGAGGGTGACAGGGGCTCTAGAACCAAATTTATTCTTGCTGTCTCTTGTAATAGGAGAAATTGTGTGCTCAGGAAGAAGAAGGCTCCAGCCCGCTAGGGAGTGGAGCCCCAGTATAGGCAGCAGGCATGCCATGGGTTGAACCTTCTTTGGCATCATGTCCACTAGTGACTCTCTGCTGAGGGACCTTGGCTACAAAGTTGGATCTACCATCGGTGAGGGCACCTATTCAAAGGTTAAAGTGGCGACTTCTAAAAAGTACAAGGGCAAAGTGGCCATCAAAGTGCTGGATCGTAGACGGGCACCACCAGATTTTGTTAGCAAGTTTCTGCCCAGGGAGTTGGCCATTTTGAGGGGTATCCGGCACCCCCATGTTGTACATGTTTTTGAGTTCATTGAGGTCAACAATGGTCTTCAGTTCATTGTCATGGAGCTATGCAGCACAGACCTCTTACAACTGGTGCAAAGGTCAGGGAGAGTAGCAGCACCTCAAGCTAGACGCCTCTTTGGGCAGATAGTCAGTGCTCTGCGATATTTACATGAACATCATGTGGTTCACCGTGACCTCAAGTGTGAAAATGTGCTTCTTACAGAGGATCATCGTGTAAAGCTCACTGACTTTGGCTTTGGAAGAAAGTCCCTTGGCCCCACAGACTTGTGTACCACATATTGTGGCTCTGCTGCATATGCTCCACCTGAGGTAAGCCTGAGAATTGGAGTAGGAGGGGAAAGTTTATGTGTGTGGATGAAGGGGGGTGGGGATTGGCTATAGCCAGGCAAACATGTGAATTGATTCCAGCGGTACAGGAGCTCCAGTTCAAGTTGGATAATACTTTGATAAATAGAGACACACAATATACATTATTAGAGGCCCAGTAAACAAGAGAGACACATAATATACATTATTAGAGGCCCAATAAACTATCACATCTTTCCATGGCTGGTTTTCACTGGAGTCAAGTGGGGCTATGGTTTATCTTACAAATTTCCTAAAACTACCTGTTAAGGGATAAAAACAAGGCGTGCAACAGTTAATGTAGAAATGCTAAGCATATGTATAAATAAATCTAATTACAGTTGGGTTATATGTTAAAGTTTGAGTGAAAGTGTCAGATAATCGAGCCTGAACGCTGTGTATTTTAATGATACATTTCATAAAAATTACATAAAAAGTCCCCCCACTTTCCTAATGAGTTTATTTCACATGATTATTTATCCTTCACAGTGGAGTTGGGGGTAATAAAGCACATGAGCATGGTCAGTTGGTAGAGCTATATATGTAGACTGCAATAATGACAAGGCTTTAATGTTCTTCTTGTAATTTGGTTGGTTGTTACGACTAATTGTAATGTTTAAAAAGCCACTGTGATCACTTGTTTTAAATTTAATATTTTGAAGAACTACATGGGCAAGTTCTAATAATGGGTTAATTACCCTAAAATAAACTGGATAAATGAGACCAGCAGTTCAGCTAAGGGGAGCAGGTTCTTGAGTACACTCAGGAATCATTATCTGGCCCAGGTTATACAAGAACCTACTAGAAACGAGGCTATCTTAGTTTAGTTATCACAAATAATATTTGTATAGTATCAAAAGTGGAGATAGGGCAACCTTTGGGAAACAGTGATCACAACACCATCTCATTTGAGATTGAATTAAAAAAAACATAACTGTAAGGGGCTAACGAAAACTCTTCATTTTAAAAGGGCAGGTTTTATCGGTCTAAGGGCAGCAATACAAAGTATAGAATGGGACAGAACTGACGGGTAAAAGTACTGAACATAAATGGACAACGTTAACATTCATCCTAAATAAACATACTTATCACCATATGCCATGTGGAAATAAAAGTAGAAGGATTAAATCACAACCCATGTGGCTTAACAATGATTTAAAGAGGAAAATGAGGAAAAAACAGGCATTTAAATTATACAAACAAGAGGGGACAGAGACTGCTTTACGGGAGTACAAGGAAGTCAACAAGGCTTGCAAATGGGCTATTAAATTGTCTAAAATCAAAAATGAAAAGTTAATTGCAAAGGAGAGTAAGACTAGCCCCAAAATTGATGATATTCTTTGCTTATCTGTAAACCTGAAATGCTCTGTGTTCACTGATCCATTTTATAGCTCCATAATCTCCTCCCCCTAAAATATCTCTTGCTTTTTCCTTATAGATACTTTTAAAAGCATACTGCAAAGCAACATAACACATAGATGTCCACCTGAATGCAGTCCCCTCCCACCCTTGTTTACACTTAATATATTGAGGCATACTAATTACCTCCACATGGTTAATCAGTGACATCTGATTATCACCTCTAACCACTCCCTACAAGAATACTTGCTTACACAGTGCCACTATGTTTCCTCACACCACCTTCCCTATTACAACCTCCTGCCTCTTTCTCAGACTCTCTTATACTGTCTCTACACATCATGTCTCCAATAATATAACTATCTCACCTTCCCTGCTTTCATCTCCTCTTCTCTGCTCCCATGAGCTCTTCTCCTTCCTCCAGTCACTATCTCATCCCCCCCCTAAAGGTGAAAAGCGGAAATGCTCCTGTAAGTCCTATTCCCATCTCCTTTTACTCTCTCTCCTTCTTCTGATGGCTTGTGGGGATATATCCCCTAACCCAGGCCCATCACTCATTCCCACTTGCTGTCAGCCACGCAGAGTCCCCAGGGCAGCAAATGCCCAAAACACCCATAATCTAATACCCATCACTTGTCACAAACCATCTACTTTGCCCTTCTCCTGTGCCCTATGGAATGCAAGGTCTGTTTGCAATAAACTTACCTTCATTCATGATCTCTTCATTTCCAACTCCCTCAATTTACTGGCTATCACGGAAACCTGGCTCACTCCATCTGACTCTGCCTCCCCTGCTGTACTCTCTTATGGTGGTCTACACTTCAGCCACACTCCTAGACCTGAGAACAAACAAGGTGGAGGTGTGGGCATACTGCTATCCTCTCGCTGCACTTTTCGCTGCATACCCCCTGTTCCCTCCCTTCAATTCTCATCTTTTGAAGTCCACACTATCCGCATCTTCTCTCCCATCCCTCTGCGAGTAGCTGTGATCTATCGCCCTCCTGGATCACCCTCTCAATTTCTGGACAACTTTGCCGCCTGGCTCCCTCACTTTCTCTCCTCCAATATACCTTCACTCATTCTTGGCGATTTCAACATTGCCACTGACACACCCACCTCCCCAACAACTGCAAAATTACTTGCACTCACCTCTTCCCTTGGCCTCTCACAATGGACAGATTCCGCAACTCACAGTGGTGGACACTCCATTGACCTTATTTTTACTAATCTCTGCACTATCTCCAACCTTGACATCTCCTCACTTCCCCTATCTGACCACCACCTGCTAACTTGCAACCTCACCTCATCTACCGCTCACCGCCCTTCTTCAAATCCTGCCATCAGAACACGCAGAAACCTGCAAGCAGTCAACCCACAACAATTTTCAAATGTACTAACACCCCTTCTCAGCCCCCTCACCACCCTTGCCTGCCCTGACGTCGCCACTTCACAATACAACACTACGCTAACCTCCACCCTTGACTCTCTTGCCCCCATAATCACAAGCAAACGCCCTCACTCTCACTCACAACCATGGCACACCACACAAACACGCTATCTACAGAGATGCTCACGCACTGCAGAACGATTATGGAGGAAATCTCGCACTTCAGCAGACTTTCTCCACTACAAGTTTACCTTGCGCTCCTACTTCTCTGCCCTCAATCTTGCCAAACAACACTACTTCTCATCAGTAATATCAAACCTGTCCTCCAACCCTAAACGTTTATTTGCTACATTCAACACCCTCCTCCGCCCACCCCCACCTCCTGCCCCTTCCTCTCTCACTGCTGATGACTTTGCCAGCCATTTTAAAAATAAAATCGATACCATCCGAAATGAGCTCTCCTCCCAGCTTGGCCCTACCCCACCACCCTCTCCCCAAACCGAAAACACCCAGCCCTTACCCTTCCCCAATCCCACCTCCACTATGGACTCCTTTGACCCTGTAACCGAGGATGAAGTATCTACTTTTCTATCAACCTCTCACCTTACCACATGTCCTCATGATCCTATTCCATCACAGCTAATCCCTCCCCTATCCACCACACTTATCCCAGCTCTCACACATCTATTCAACCTCTCCCTAAACACTGACAAGTTTCCATCCTCCTTAAAACATGCCACAGTTACACCCATTCTCAAGAAGCCCTCTTCTGACCCAGCTTCTGCCTCCAACTATCGCCCTATCTCACTACTTCCCCTTGCGTCTAAACTCCTTGAGCGGCTTGTTTACAATCGCCTCACTCAATTTATTTCCTCCAATTCCCTACTTGACCCCTTCCAATCTGGCTTCCGGCCCCAACACTCTACAGAAACAGCCCTTACAAAAGTCACTAATGACTTGCTAACCGCCAAATCAAAGGGTCACTACTCTATTCTAATTCTCCTAGATCTCTCTGCTGCCTTCGATACAGTTGACCAACCTCTTCTTATCCAAACGCTCCGCTCTTTTGGCATCCAGGACACAGCTCTTTCATGGTTCACATCCTATCTTAAAGATCGTACATTTAGTGTCTCCTTCTCTGGCACCTCTTCTTCACCTCTCCCTCTGTCTGTTGGCGTTCCCCAAGGTTCTGTCCTAGGCCCCCTCCTCTTCTCCATCTACACATCCTCCCTTGGCACCCTCATAAAATCCTTTGGATTTCAGTATCATCTCTATGCAGATGATACTCAAATCTACCTCTCTGCACCCGATCTATCCCCCTCTCTTTTAGCTCAAGTTTCCAACTGCCTCTCTAGCATATCCTCCTGGATGTCCACCCGTCAACTCAAACTCAACATGTCTAAAACTGAACTTCTAATCTTTCCACCCTCTACTACAGCTTCCACACCTCAAATATCTCTCACTGTTGACAACACCATCATCGCCCCTACCTCCCGGGCCCGTTGTCTTGGGGTTCTACTGGATCCCGCCCTCTCTTTTATTCCTCACATACAAGCAATAACAAAATCATGTCAGTTTCACCTAAAAAACATCTCCAAAATTCGTCATTATCTTACAGAAGACACAGCTAAAATTCTAATTCACTCTCTCATCATCTCTCGACTCGACTACTGCAATTCCCTCCTTGCTGGCCTCCCCATCTCTCGTCTGTCTCCCCTCCAATCCATAATGAATGCCTCCGCTAGACTCATCTTCAATACCAAACGATCAGTGTCTGCAGCCCCTCTCTGTCAATCACTCCACTGGCTTCCCATAGCTCCCCGAATCAAATTTAAAATCATGACCCTAACACATAAAGCCCTCAACAACAGTGCACCCCCTTATATCTCTGCTTTGTTTCAAAATACTGTCCCAACCGGCCCCTTCGTTCTGCTAACGACCTTCTTCTTTCCTCCTCTCTCATCACCTCCTCTCACTCCCGTCTTCAAGACTTTTCTCGTGCTTCCCCATCCATTTGGAACTCCTTGCCCCGCTCCATTAGATTATCTTCCTGCCTCAAAACCTTTAAGAAATTATTAAAAACAGACCTGTTTAAAAAATCTTATCATCTTCAGCCTTAACATGTACAACTGAACATTCCACAGCTTAATAACACTCACACCCACAATCTACAGTACAACACACAGACCCCTCCACTTTACTGAACCAATTGCTTTCAATTGTATTTGTCACCCTCTTGTATCACACCTAAACCCTTAGATTGTAAGTTTGCGAGTTTTCAATCTTGTGTCAGGCCTTGGAAACAAGCTCTATGTACATTTGATTTTATGCTCAAAAACAGGGCCCTCCATTCTTTACAAGGTGTTTAATTTGTTTTCTGCTATGTACTCAACCCCTGTACAGCGCTACGGAATATGTTGGCGCGATATAAATAAAGATAATAATAATAATAATAATAAAATATTTTTTGAAATATATTAATGGGAAGAAGGCCAGGAAGGAAGCTATAGGAACATTACAATGTGACACAGGCTGTCTGATAATTAGTGACCAGGAAAAGGCTCATGAGCTAAATAGGTTCTTTTCTTCGGTATACACAAGGGAGGTACCAGGGGTTGGGTCACTGCAACATAATGGGGCTACACTACCATCACCAAATAACTGGTTAACGCAGGAAGAAATCCAAAAGAAGTTGGAAAAAATAAACGTTAATAAAGCCCCAGGTCCTGATGGAATACATCCACGGGTACTAAGGGAACTGTGCTCTGTAATAGCAAAACCATATCTAATTTTTTAAGATTCACTCAACACAGGGTCTCTACCAGATGACTGGAGAAAAGCAGAGGTGATACCTATATTTAAGAAGGGAGCAAGAGCAAATCCGGGGAATTATAGACCTGTAAGCCTCACTTCTGTAGTGGGAAAGCTTTTAGAAGGGTTATTATACAAGAATATGTCTATTCAAAACAGGATTATAAGTAGGAGCCAACATGGATTTATGAAGGATAGGTCATGTCAAACAAACCTAACTAGTTTCTAGGAGGAGGTTAGTAGGAACTTGGATCAAGGCAACTCAGTGGATGTAGTCTATTTGGATTTTGCAAAGGATTTTGATACAGTGCCACATGGGAGACTATTGAGCAAACTAAGGGATACAGGAATTGCCATAAATATTTGCTTATGGATTGAGAGCTGGCTAAAAGACAGGAAGCAAATGGTTGTAAATGCAACATACTCGAATTGGACTAATGTGGTAAGTGGGGTTCCTCAGGGTTCAGTATTAGGTCCCCTCCTTTTTAACATATTTATTAATGACTTGGAAGTGGGATTGGAGTGTGGTGTCTCCATTTTTGCTGATGACACAAAGTTGTGCAAGGTAATTAAATCAGAAAATTATGTAATTTCCCTCCAGGGATTTGCATAAATTAGAGGAATGGGCATCTAAGTGGCAGATGAGATTTAATACGAATAAATGTAAAGTTATGCATCTGGGAAGGAAAAATAGCCATGCAATTTATAATCTTAATGGAGCAAATCTAGGGATATCAGATATTAAAAGGGATTTGAGAGTACTTGTGTACAACCGCCTAGGTAACAGTGCTCAATGCCAAGTAGCTGCTGCAAAGGCAAATAAAATATTAGCATGTATTAAGAAGGGTATAGAAGCAAGGAAAGCAAATATAATTCTGCCACTATACAAATACCTATTATGGAATATGGAGTAGAATTTTGGGCACCACTTCATAAAAAGGACATTTTAGAGATGGAAAAGGTAACACAGCTAATAAAGGGAATGGAGGGGCTAAGTTATGAAAAAAGACTAACCAAATTAAACGTATTTACTCCAGAAAAAAGGCGCCTAAGAGGGGATATGATTACCTTATATAAATATATCCAGGGCCAATACAAAGCTTTGTCAAGTGAACTTTTTGTGCCAAGGTTTTCAACTGACAAGACGACATCCTTTGAGATTAGAAGTAAAAAGATTTCACCTTAAAAAAAGGAAATGGTTCTTCACAGTAAAATGGGGGGGGGGGGGGGGGGGGGGGGTTTAAACTGTGGAATTCTCTACCAAAGGAGGCGGTGACAGCAGATTTGATAGATAACTTAAAAAAGTTATTGGATATATTTTTAAATAAAAAGGGCATTAAGGGATAAATAGAGAGGGAGTATTGATCCAGGGATGAATCCGATCGCCAGTATCTTGGGTCAGGAAATAATTTTATATTTTGTTCCCTGTTGAGACAATTGGCAAAGTTTCACTTGTTTTTTTTTGTTCTGTTTGCCTTCCTCTGGATCAAATAACAATAAATCTGCATATTGAAGATCAGAGGAGATCTAAAAAGGTTGAACTTGATGGACTAAAGTCTTTTTTAAACCTAAATTACTATGTAACTATGTAACACTTGAACATAGGAAAACTTGTTTTAGAATAACCAAATTAAACGTATTTACTCCAGAAAAAAGGCGCCTAAGAGGGGATATGATTACCTTATATAAATATATCCAGGGCCAATACAAAGCTTTGTCAAGTGAACTTTTTGTGCCAAGGTTTTCAACTGACAAGAGGACATCCTTTGAGATTAGAAGTAAAAAGATTTCACCTTAAAAAAAGGAAATGGTTCTTCACAGTAAAATGGGGGGGGGGGGGGGTTAATCTGTGGAATTCTCTACCAAAGGAGGCGGTGACAGCAGATTTGATAGATAACTTAAAAAAGTTATTGGATATATTTTTAAATAAAAAGGGCATTAAGGGATAAATAGAGAGGGAGTATTGATCCAGGGATGAATCCGATCGCCAGTATCTTGGGTCAGGAAAGAATTTTATATTTTGTTCCCTGTTGAGACAATTGGCAAAGTTTCACTTGTTTTTTTTTGTTCTGTTTGCCTTCCTCTGGATCAAATAACAATAAATCTGCATATTGAAGATCAGAGGAGATCTAAAAAGGTTGAACTTGATGGACTAAAGTCTTTTTTAAACCTAAATTACTATGTAACTATGTAACACTTGAACATAGGAAAACTTGTTTTAGAATAGAAAATAAAACAATACAATCTGCAATATATTTTATATGCCATTTTACTGCCATGTTATCTGTCTTTTTGGTTTCTGGTAATCAACTTGTTGAAGTGAGAGGACACTGTTATGTATCGGTATCTGGCATCAGGAAGTGCCAGAACTAAAGAAAACGTGTGCCTGCAGTAAATAATAATTTGGTATAAAACATAAAAACTCAGGCTGTATTTCTTTTTCTTTAGTTTGTAAAAATATTTTGGCCATTATCAAGCTTAGTTATCCAAAAGGTTATATAAAAAATGACCAAAGTGTCCTTTTAAATAAACACACACATGGCCATATTCTATTAGCTGCACAAAAATGCCTCAAACTCACAAATTTGGCTGCAGGTTTTTTTTATATACATGTTTAGATGTATTCTATTGACTCCAGCTCGCAAATTTCAACCTCAAGACTTAACTCGTAAACCCTGCCTTTTTAAGTCTGATTTCAGGGGACGTGTTCATATAACATGACAATATTTAGGCAAACCTGTAATTTACTTCTTAAACACTCGCAATACTTCTAAGACACAGCCAATAGTAAACAAGACCTTCATCATGATGTTAGTAAAACATGGAGGTGGGGGGGAGGGACTATATAGAAGTATTGGGGTAAATAGGGTAGAGAGGGAAAGGGATGAATTATTTACCCATGGGGGAGGAGAAGGGGAGGGTTACAATAGAAAGTAGGGAGATATTAATAGGGGCCTCAAATACAGTGGCAGGCACTTCACATCAGCAGAGCCATAGCAACATAAAGTGTATGATTGCAAACGCAAGAAGTTTGCCTGGGAAAATGGATGAGCTAGAAATATTAGCAGTACAAGAAAAATGGGGCTTAATAGGCATTACGGAAACATGGTGGGATGAATCTCATGACTGGACTGTTAATCTGGATGGTTATAACCTATTTAGGAAAGATAGGGGAAATGGTAAAAGAGGAGGAGGGATCTGTCTTTATGTTAAGCCTGAATTTAAGCCTATAGTTAGAGAAGATATTTATGCTGGCACTAACGGCATCATTGAATCCTTGTGGGTTGAGCTAAATAGTGGAGGAGCTAATTCTAAATGCATATTGGTGGGAGTATGCTATAAACCCCCAAATATAGCTGAAAGTGAGGAAATACAATTATTGTTACAGATTGGAAATGCAGCTAAGCATGGGCAAGTTCTAATAATGGGAGACTTTAATTACCCTGATATAAACTGGATAAACGAGACCAGCAGCTCAGCTAAGGGGAGCAGGTTCTTGAATAAATATTCTTTTATTAGAAGGTATGCAAAATCCATACATAAATAAAACATTCTTAACAGTCATAAATGTCAGTTTTATCAAGTCCTCTAAACATAAAATTATCATTTTGCAGCATTTAACTGACTAAACCTTCTTGTTTTTTTTTAATTTTTAGTGAGAAAATGTTCTAATGTCTAGGCTGGTTTTTCCAACCATATAAAAAATACAAGGCAAAATGAGCCAATTAACTTCTAGAGTACACAATCGATAGGAGTATACAATATAAAATGTATTACCTATCTATATTAACTAAACTATCATATACCATACCCCAGAAAAGAGAGAGAGAGAAAAAAAAAAAATATATATATAAACTAAATAAAAGAATCATTGGCCCCTCATGGCGGCCACAAAGCAGTCCCGGCTTATTTCTCCCTCTTACCTCAGATCCGTCCCGCCATCCAGCACCTCCGAAAGGTCTCCAAAGCTCCCCCACTCCAGTCCACTCCTCAGAATCGCTTCAAGCAAATACAGGCATTATACTAGGGAAACGCTAAAGGAGGATGTTATCCAAGGGTCCCAAACTATCTGAAATTGGGGCATCCTATCTAAAACAATATGAGTTAGCCTCTCATTAATAAGCAAATAGTTGATCTTCTTAATTACCTCTTGAAAGTTTAGATTCATGTCCTTCCATCTACTAGCTATGTGAATCTTTGAAGCTAATGCCATTATTTGAAACAACTTGTTCTGGGATTGCGACAAGTTTTTAATATGGACCCCCAGTAAACAGGATTCAATTGAAGGAGCTACTTCTTTATGAAAAAGTGTGGAGGCTAAACGGGTCAATCGTTCCCAGAGATTCTGGGCACGTGGACAGGCCCACCAGACATGAATATGATCCAAGGGGAGCAGGTTCTTGAGTACACTCAGGGATCATTATCTAGCCCAGGTAATACAAGAACCTATTAGAAATGGGGCCATCTTGGATTTAGTCATCACAAGTAATATTGATATAATATCAAATGTAAAAATAGGGGAACCCTTGGGGAACAGTGATCACAACACAGTCTCATTTGAGATTGAATACAAAAAACAAAGTTGTAAGGGGCCAACAAAAACTCTAAATTTTAAAAGGGCTAACTTTAATGGGCTACGGGCAGCAATACAACATATAGACGGGACAAAGAACTTACAGGGAAGAATACTGAAAATAAATGGACAACATTCAAATCCTTACTAAATAAACATACTCATCAGCATGTACCATGTGGAAATAAAATAAATAGGAGTAAATCACATCCCATGTGGCTTAACAATGACTTAAAGATCATGATGAGGAAAAAGAAATATGCATTTAAATTATACAAGAAGGAGGGAACAGAGGCATCTTTATGTGACTATAAGGAAATCAACAAGGCTTGCAAAAGGGCTATTAGACTGGCTAAAATAGAAAATGAGAAGTCAGTTGCAATGGAAAGTAAGACTAACCCTAAAATATTTTATAAATATATTAATGGGAAGAAGGCCAGGAAGGAATCGATAGGACCATTACAATGTGACACAGGCCATCTGATAATTAGTGACCAGGAAAAGGCAGATGAGCTAAATAGGTTCTTTTCGTCGGTTTACACAAGGGAGGTACCAGTGGTTGGGACACTGCAACATAATGGGGCTACACTACCTTCACTAAATAATTGGTTAACGCAGGAAGAAATACAAAAGAGGTTGGAGAAAATAAATGTTAATAAAGCCCCAGGTCCTGATGGAATACATCCAAGGGTACTGAGGGAGCTGGGTTCTGTAATAGCCAAACCATTATATATAATCTTTAAAGACTCGCTCACTACAGGGTCTCTACCAGATGACTGGAGAAAAGCAGAGGTGATACCTATATTTAAGAAGGGATCTAGAGCAAATCCGGGGAATTATAGACCAGTGAGCCTCACTTCTGTAGTTGGGAAGCTTTTAGAAGGGTTAATAAGGGACAGAATACAAGAATATGTCTATTTGAACAGGATCATAGGTAGCAGTCAACATGGATTTATGAAGGAAAGGTCGTGTCAGACCAATCTAATTAGTTTTTATGAGGAGGTTAGTAGGAACTTGGATCAGGGCAACTCAGTGGATGTAGTCTTTTTAGATTTTTCAAAGGCATTTGATACAGTGCCACATGGAAGACTAGTGAGCAAACTAAGGGATACAGGAATTGCAGTAAATATCTGCTCATGGATCAAGAGCTGGCTAAAAGACAGGAAGCAAAGGGTTGTTGTAAATGGAACATACTCCGATTGGTCTAATGTGATAAGTGGGGTTCCTCAGGGCTCAGTATTGGGTCCTCTCCTTTTTAACATATTTATTAATGACATTGAAGTAGGACTCGAATGTAGTGTCTCCATTTTTGCTGATAAGTTGTGCAAGGTAATAAAATCAGATAATGATGTACTTTCCCTACAAAAGGATTTGCATAAATTAGAGAAATGGGCGGCTAAATGGCAGATGAGATTTAATACAAATAAATGTAAGGTTATGCATTTGGGAAGGAACAATAGCCAAGCAATCTATAATCTTAATGGAGCAAATCTAGGGGTATCAGATATTTAAAGGGATTTGGGAGTACTAGTGGACAACCACCTAGGTAACAGCGCTCAAAGCCAAGCAGCGGCTGCAAAGGCAAATAAAATATTAGCATGTATTAGGAAGGGTATAGAAGCCAGGGAAGAAGATATAATTCTGCCACTATACAAATCTCTAGTACGCCCTCATTTGGAATATGGAGTACAATTTTGGGCACCACCTCACAAAAAAGACATTTTAGAGCTGGAAAAAGAGAAGGGCTACAAAACTAATAAGGGGAATGGAGGGGCTAAGTTATGAAGAAAGACTAGCAAAATTAAACTTATTTTCGCTAGAAAAAAGGCGTCTAAGAGGAGATATGATTACGTTATTTAAATACATCCAGGGTCAATATAAGGCCTTGTCAAGTGAACTTTTTGTAGCAAGAGATTTTCAACTGACAAGAGGACATCCTTTGAGGTTAGAGTAAAAAAGATTTCACCTTAAACAAAGAAAAGGGTTCTTCACAGTTAGGGTGGTTAAACTGTGGAATTCTCTACCAAAGGAGGTGGTGACAGCGAATTCGATAGACAACTTCAAAAAGGGGTTAGATATATTTCTGAATAAAGAGGGCATTCAAGGCTATCCTAGATAACTAGCAAGGAATATTGATCCAGGGAGAAATTTGATCGCCAGTTTCTGGGGTCAGGAAGGAATTTTGCTTTTTTTTCCCCTTATGAGACAATTGGCAAAGTTTCAATGGTTTTTTTTTTTTATGTTTGCCGTCCTCTGGATCAATTAACAATAATTAACAATTAACAATAATAATAAATAGTCCAAATTAAAAAGATCAATAGAGATCTAAAAAGGTTGAACTTGATGGACTAACTCTTTATTCATTCTCCAATACTATACTATTAATAATTATTTAATCAATAATTTAATTAATAACTAATCCGCATATTGCAGATCAGAGGAGATCTTAACAGGTTGAACTTGATGGACTGAAAGTCTTTTTTCAACCTTAATTACTATGTAACTATGTAACTATGTAACTATGGAGTTTACACTTAAACTTCACTTAGAGACTACAAATTGATTAATGTTGAGAAGAAATTAGTGTTGAGAAGGTTTGAGCTGCTTGGATTAACGCAGCTAAAATGTTCCTGTTGCTAAAGTATAAGTTATCATATTGTGAATAATGTATTTACAGCAGAAGTGGGCAATACAGTATATAAGCCAGCGGTCACATGTGGTCCCTAAATGCTTCCCTCACCATGTTCTCTTTTGCTCCACACAACTCTCCTTGGTCTTCCTCTTTCCCCCATATTCCTTTTATCTCTCTAGTCCATAGTGGATTTTACCAGTTTTCTGCTCATCCATCAAAGCTTACATTTGTTGAGTGGCCTTTTTCATGGCCCCAGAACAGCCTTTATGGCCCATCAAATAAAATAGGATGCTCCTGACATAAATTGTGAAAACACTAACTAATATCAGTTATCATTTGGGTACCAATAGCCTCAGAGATATAATAAAGAATTCAGTAAAATGCAGCAATTATGTGAGCTGAAACACGTTGGCGCTTTATAGATATAGAGGAGTAATAATAATAGTTTAGGCACAACATATATAGGATTTTAGAGACAATTGTAACTACATCACAGTAACCTTGATTGTAATTTTTTAATTGTGTTGGATAAAGAAATTACCTATTAATAAGAAATAAAAAAAATTATTATGATTCCATTTGAAGTATATACAATAAACTCCCCGTTATCCGGGGACTGCCTATTGCCCACGGGGACTGCCTATTTCCGGAATAGTGTAGTTGCTGGTTGCTTAACAGTCACTGTTTTATGAAGCCTAATTAATCCTAAAACCCCTTAAACTATCTATTAAACAGCTTCTGCTATCTAATCTAAGTCATTTAAAGCTAAAAAAAACTACAGAAAAAAGTTGACATTTAAAAAAAAAAAGATAATGGCGATTAAGTGAGAGTTTTTGTCAATCAAGGAATGGAGGCTTGAGAGTCCTGGTTGGTTGAGTGCCAGATAATCTGGATTTTACTGTACTAAGTAATGCTGGTCCCTACAGGTCAACTTTCTAACAGATTGCAGGCTTTTCTTATGCAGTGTAATAGCAGCCCATTTAAAATACTTTGCAATGCCCTGCGGGAGAGCTTTCCTGCTGCTGGAGACCCCTTAAAGCATTGCATTGTGCAAGGTTACACAGCCCTACTGGAGGAAACTGCTTCCTGACAGGCGCCACATGGCATGACATGTGAGGATAGACTCTGGAATGAAGCTTGCACCTCAATGTGTAAGGGTCATCGCTGCTTTGCATTTTCTACATACAGGAGTTTAATTATTTATTCATATAACATTTGCATTTTCTCAAAATAAGGCAATTGCTTTGTAATGAAAGTATTATCTTTAGAATACAAAGTGGGACGTGATAGGCTAGTCATGAAGTCATACCGATAGACAAAATTTGAGGATATCTCATTATGAGCATTCATATGCTGATTAGTGATTCAGTATCCTCAACACCTTGTACCGGTATGTATACCTTTGTCATGTTTATCATATTCTGTTACTGTATCCCTTGTACTTAGCTCTATGGAATATGTTGGTTGTTTATATTTAAATGATAATACAATGGAACCTCTATAGTTGTCATTAATCTGTTCCTGAGGGGCGGACAGATACTGAATCTAATGAATATAGAATCAATTATTTCCCATAGGAATTAACTAAAATTGGAATAATCCGCTCTCAGCCCAAATCTGATATATACATAGATAAAAATGTAACCATAACTTTCCCTTTACTGAGGAGAGAGGCTGGCAGAAGCAGAAGAGGAGCAAAGGAATTATTGTTTATATAGGGGGTCACCTTCCATTAAAACATCAGGTAACTACAATTCTGGTGATAGATAGATATATTTTTAGTCCCTTTCCCGATGATTCACTAGCACTTGATTTAGCAAAGAACTTGTCCAATGTTGTCTGTTTCTGTCTGTTTTTTTAAATGTTGTGAAATTTAAATTTTTGGATGAATATAGAAGCAGTTTGTTGCCTAAAATGTGACTAATATTGGATCTGACGGATATAAGGGCTGGTAAATATAGAGGCTTCACTGTAATAATAATAATTGCTTGCTGGTGGTCTGGTCAGGTGACAAGATTCTTGACATGGGGATGTTCTGTGTCCTATATGAATGTTTGTTTAGTGTCTAGCATCGTAAGCTTGTCTGATATATCAGTATTCAGGGAGCATTTAAACACAATCAATTTTCAAATTCACTCACACCTGCATTAACTACTAAAACTCACTCCTAATTGGCCTGCCCCTCACATTACTCCGCTTAACCAAATCCATCTTAATAATGGTATACTTCACCAGCTGTTTCTCATCTTCTTCTTCATATCATCAAAAATGAATGAATTATGAATGAATGAATTATCCTCTGGTTTAAAACCCTCAATAAAACCACATCATTACATCTTCAGGACTCTTTATATGCTGCCCCCCTATGAAATTATCTCCTTTGTTCTTCCATATTCTCCCCCACTGTTCACAACTTCAAATGCTGAGTTGTTTTGCAGCTGGAAATGGCATGATTTGATCAGTGTTTGGAGTGACAATTTTTTTAAACAGTACGATTGAGCAGGAGTGTTCAAGGGTTAGGGTGATATCAAGTGCTGAGAATGGGGTAAACAGAGGTATTAGGGCCATCATAAAGTTACAGCTTCCATAACCTTTAAACATTAAAGATCAGTGATTTAAAAATCTATTTTTAAAAGATGGCAGGAGCTCTATCCTAAAGATGAGATTTTCTCACAAAAGATCAACTTAAATTGATCATATTTTCACTTAATTATAATTATACTTATACTGATCTTTACTAGCTAAGAAAGCTGAACCATTACAGTGGCCCTTTAATAGCTTAGTCCTCGGCTTGTTTATTTTTAAATTAGGTGGTGCAAATAGTGATGTTGAATTTAAAGAGTTTTAATGAGATAATAGGGGGTGGGGAGGTATGGGCTTGAGTATAGTCAGTGTAGAGATGGTAGTGGAAACCGAAAAGAGTTTATTAAAAAGAATGAATTTTGAAAAATTGCATTTAAACTATATCCTGTAAGTATAACTATTATGTTATCAAATACATATTGTAATTGAAAATGTTTTCATTTCCTGCAGGTACTTCTTGGCATTCCATATGACCCAATGAAATATGACATATGGAGTCTGGGAGTGGTCCTCTATGTTATGGTCACTGGTTTCATGCCCTTTGATGACTCAAACATCAGCAAACTGCCCAAGATCCAGCAAAAGGGTGTGGTGTACCCAGACTCTGTACCAGTGGAAGAGAAATGTTGCCAACTCATCAAGGATCTGTTGCATTTCAACCCTCCAGGCAGACCAGATGCCTGCACAGTGTCAAAGAACAGCTGGCTGTGGGAGTCCTGAATCAGCTATCCCTAGGAAAGGAGAAGTGTGGCAAACAGGGAGAGAGAAAAAAGATCTAGAAGCAACCAGAGAAAGAACATTAAGGATTAAAAGTTGTAGAGATAGAAATGCCAACCACAAAAATAAAGGCCTACACACCGTCTACCTGTTACTTATACCCTCTCAGCTTCTTTATTCACACTTTTCCAGTCATAGAGCTACAATTATTCTCTGTACCCTCCCATTCACCAGATATTTAGCAACATTTTGAGAAGTGAGAATATGAAAAGAAAAATCCAATGGAAATTATCAATGAGGTCTTCCAGTCTGGGAAAAGATAGTTTTATAATTCATTTATTATCGCTAGAAACGATTCACATGTTTTGACAAATGCCCAATTTACCTTATATGACCTACAAACATCACCTCTCTGGGACTTTCCGTTCCGTCCCCATACCACTGCCCTTTTGCCTTTCAATGTTTTCTTTCCTCGTTAGCTTGAAATCCTCCAACAATGTGGACTTTTCATACTTGGTACTTTTTGTGACTAAAATAGATTTTATTATCTAAATGCAGGAGCCCTGTAGTAACAGAATTTCACATGGGCCGTAGTCCATTTTCTGGCAACAGCCCCATTATCCAGATCCATTTGCCCAGGTGTCCGGATAATCAGGCAAGAGGGCCTTAGGTGAAGGATCATTTAATCCGCTCTGTATTAGAATATTTCAAAATAATAACAAAATATAGGAGTAGGCTTCTGCTCTTCCTTCCCAAACGAGAATATCTGTTCAGTCAACTTTGTGTATATCCCATGTATGTGTCCAGTCCTGTTTCCTATGTGTACTTAGTTCAATCCTCTGCGCAATGTGTATGTCCAGTGTGTGTTCATTGCAGTCAACTTTATGTATGTCCAATGCGTGTGTGTTCAGTCCAGTCAGCTTTGTGTATGTCCAGTGTGTGTGCTAAATGCAATCAATTTTGTGTAGGTCTAATATGTCTACTCAACCCAGTCAAATCAATGTTGTGGTGTCTGTGTATGCCCAGTCCAGTACACATTGAGTTTTCATTGTATCAACTCTGTCCATTCCACTCTTTATATCCGGTGTTTGCTCAGTTCAGGATAAAGCTAAACTATGCATTAATTAGTACTTGTTTATCTTTAGTTATATAGAAAATCATTAACAAAAATAGTCACAGAAATGTTTATTTTTATGCCCACTCATTTGACATGAAATACATCCCATGTATATAGTCAGTCTCATTTCAATATTGTCCATCTGGTCTGTTCATGTGTAGAGTTGGAAGAGGCTGTTTACTATGACCAGAGAATTATCTTGACAGCATTTTACTAATCTCTAATTTGCTTCATTTTGTACTCTAAACATAGCTGTTATTCCAGGTGTCTTTTGGTTCCTTACTTTAGCATTCCAACCTCCAATGATGAGAGTAACATATTTTCTTGGTGTAACATCTAAGAATTGTTGAATATTATCATAGAATTGGATAACTTCAGCCTCTTCAGCATCCATCTTTGGAGCATAGACTTGGAATATTGTGATGTTAAATGGCTTGCCTTGAATTCAAATTGATGTTATAGATCTTATTGTTATCCATGGCTGTGTCATCCTTACAAATGTGTTGACATAATTTACAAGATTTTTATTACAAGGTTTAGTTAAATTTTTCCATTCAGTTGCTCAATGGACAATCTTCTGCTGTACAGTTTTTTTGTTTGTTGTTTAAATGCAAGGATGGGAGGTTTGGGGAATATATTTTTCTAATGGTGCATCTTCAGTTATAAGTGGTTGCAAATATTTGATTATTTACTGTATTTTCTCTAAAGCTGGATGGTATGTTGCTACTAAAGATGTACATGAAGTACCGTATTGGTCCGAATATAAGCCGCACCTGCATATAAGCCGCACCCGTGAAATTCAAGAGGAAAAATTAGAAAAAAGATAGTACTCAAATATAAGCCGCACCCGTAAAATTGGAGAGAAAAAGACTCTCAAAGTGATCAGCCATTGCAAGAAACAGGCTTTCTAATTAGCACTGTAGCTTTTTTTGCAGGTTACAGGTTTTACAGGATGTTAGAATCACTAAAACCATCAATCGCTATTCAATACCGCAGTCTAAGGCATGAAAATCGTCACCCCTAACTCGCAATCGTGCAAATCGGCAGTAATTTTGCATTCGCAAATAGAAATCGCACGCGTTACAAGCAAAGTTTGCAAATCGACAATGATTTTCTGACGGTCACGAATATAAGCCGCACCTGCAACTCGCAAGCTCAAAAATCGGAAAAAAGGTGCGGCTTATATTCGGACCAATACAGTAGTTTCTTTAGTACGTTAACAGGTGCTTACAGGTGTTTTAATGGCATTGGGGATTTTCTGGATAAAGTTACAGGGTTTGTAAGCCTTCTGTTTGAAATATTCAGACAGTGTGTTTAAGTGTTTGTCACAGTCCCCAGTGCATATTTAGTGGTATTTACTAGCTTGGGCTATGGATTATAACTTGCTTAGTGTAGGAGGGGTGGAAACTGGAGCTGTGAAGGTAGCTACATCTTTCTGTAGGATTCCTATATACAGATGAGTGAAGTGTGCCATTTGTGATGGATATGGTGGTGTCCAGAAAGTTTATCTGTTCTATAGATAAATCCATTTTAAGTTTTATAGATGGGTGGAAAGTGTTGAATGAATTGTGAAAGTCTCTGGGTTTATTTTCACCTTTTGTCCATATGCTGAACAGATCATCTATATAGCTGCAGTATCTGTAAGGTTTGTGAGTAAATACAGATAAGAATGTCTCTTTCAGATCTGCCATAGATAGGTTGGCATATTGTGGAGCCATTTTGGTACCCATGGCAAACTTCATAATTTTTAGGTAGGTATCATTGTTAGAAAAATAGTTGTGGGTAAGGATGTGTTCTATTAGGCATTCCTCAGTGCCATCTTTATTTGGGATGGTGTCATAAAGAGACTCTACATCCACGGTGGCAAATACTGTGTTAGCAGGTAGGTCCTTAATTTGACTGAGTTTGTTGAGAAAGTCTGTGGTGTTTTGTACATAGCTTCTGGTGTTACTAACTAATGGTTTAAGGATGTTTTCAACAAAGACAGATATCTAATCAGTATGTGTGTCCATACCTGTAACAATTTGTTTGCTTTAGGTTAGCTTAATTTATTTAGTTTAGAGTGTTCATAACAACAACTGCACCACTTTTATTTGCCAGCTTGATGGTGATGATCGGGTTGCTTTTTAAACTCTTTCTGAGGGAGTGAGATTTGTAAGTCTCTTTTATATTGTGTTATAACGGATGCAGCTTTCAGGCAAAAGCTTTCTATATAACTGCCAAGGTTAGGGTTGTGTCCAGGAGGTGGGATAAAATGTATGTTTTTCTTCTTGTTATAATCTAACTAGCGACTTGCCCATTCAAAAATGACGGCAATAAAATGTGAAGTCTTTGTCGTCGTGTATTTTCTAAGTTCTGCGTGCCTAAACTGGCTGAGCCTTGTTTTCATCTTGTTTCAGAATTTTACGTTTTTTCGGCTGCCATTTTCCCCCCCGCTTTGCCGATTTTTGGTCGTTACAAAAGACAAAATATGCCTTCTCACAGGCTCCCTGGCTCTTCACCTATGCTGTGTGTGAGTGTGTAAGTGAATTCAAGGCATATTTGTGTGTTTTTGCCGTCTTTTCCAGTTTGGTGGTTCGGCCGTTAAAGTTTTATTTTTGCAAAAGCGTACCTCAATAGCTCGCCTCGGCTCGCAAAACGTGACAACGCAGTTTGACAACTATTATATGTGATAATGTTGTGGCATGTTCCTTGTTGTAGAAAAAGTTTGCCAGTCTTAGCCTCCTGATGAATTCTTCCATGTCAAAGTACAGTTGTATTTTATCTAGTTTTATGTTTGGACAGAAAGACAACCCTATATAGAGAACATACAGTAGGTCTCCGCTTGTGATAGTTGGTAGTTTGACAGGTTTATTATTGCTGTGTGGTCTGTGTAGTTTTCAGGAAAAGTATTTGTTTGACTTGGTAGGTTTTTAGATGTTTGCTTGTTGGTGGAAGAATTAAGGTCCATGGTTGGATCATTTATTCTCTTTTCATGTACCTGGTGTCTGTTGCTTTGTTGAGAGAGGCAGCTAGTTTTTTTATATTTTAAAAGTTCATGTTGCTGTTGCTTGTGAAGACGTTTTACTTTTTTTCCCTACATGTTCAGTTTCAAATATGTTGTGCTTCCTTAGTTGTTGAAGGAGGGGTCGTTTTTGGTGATTTAGGTGTTTTTTCTTTGTATATAAGTTGATGGATCAGGTTGCATCTGCACATATGCATCATCTAATGTGGTTTACATAATGAAAAGGCTGTTATATTGGGGAAACTCGACAAAAAATGCACCTAAGAAGGAAGCTACACAGACATTCTATAAAAAAGCACAATGAAGACAATTATTGTAACCCAGTAAGATACCATTTTAGTTAGACTAATCATTTTATCCAAAACCTAAAAATCAAGAACATCCAGGAGAGAAAAGTACTCTTCCGTGCTAAAGATACAGGGCCTCATTCAATTGTGATTTGGCCAATTGAATAGGGCTCTATATAAGCACAGAGCATATTTTATTTACAGAAGTTTTTAGTTAGTGAACTTCTATGAAAAAGCAAGGTCTAACTAAAAACTTCTGTAAAAAAATATGCTATGTGCTTATATAGAGCCCTATTCAATTGGCCAAATCACAATTGAAAGAGGCCCACAGACTTTATATGGCCATTTCTAACACAATTTCTCCCATGCTTTTTTTTTTATTTCACTATTACAGGCTTGTCACTCTTAGTGAAGTGTTTGCCCAACAGGAAGAATATCACTGCAGAATACAATGCTCTGTTTTTTCATGTGTATATTGATGTATATGTATACATAGTATGTTTCCTATATTATGGAATGTTGATTCCCCCTATATATAATGTATCTAACTTATGATTTCAGATGCTGTCTACACTGTCTCTGCATCACTGTTTAAATTCAAACAGAACGTTCAATAGAATGTCAGTTTTGCTTCAGACTTGATAAAGAGAGGTCAAACCTCTTGAAAGCTCATCAATATAAATAAAATGTTTCTCCAATAAAAAAAAGGTATCATTATATACTGTAATACTCATTCATTTAGATAACTGAACATCCATGGCTACTTCACTCTTCAATAACCATGGTTATACTTTAGGAAGAGGTTTGATAAAAAAACCTACTCATGACCCCCCCCCCCCCCCAATCACTGGTCCATCCTAATACCCACCCAAGACCATTTCCCAAGATAGATCCCATTACTCCTATGAGTCTGTGGAACACTCAGGGCACCCTTAAAACCTAGGTCCCCAGCGAATACCCAGGATTCTCCTTTAAACCTGAGGTTGTTGTGGTAACTCCCAAGTGCCCCACTAGGTTTAATGGGGCTTATTAAGAGCCTTGGGAATCCCCACTAGACCTGCAGGGTCCATAAAGACCCCCAGGCAGGGATCAGCTGTAGGCCATGATGGCCCATGAAGATCCCCAGCTAGTTCTGTGAGGCCTAAGGATGCCAAAAGGACCCTGGGAAAATACAGGACCCCTTCTATTTCTGGTAGTGGTTATTAAGCCCCCCAGGCCTTATTAAAAACGTTTAGCCTATTAACCCTCCAGGGTAACTAACGCTAGCCATAGGTTCTCTGTGGCAAAATATAAAATCTCAATAATGGTAAGGAAATGTAACTCCTATAAGAACCATAAGGACCCCCATGGTATCACTAAATCAACTCCTATATCATGGGGTCCCCATGGAATGCCTATGAGTATCACTAATGTATAAAAAAAAAGCTACAAAAAATAAAAATAATTAAACTAATGGGGGGGATATACATTAACTATGCTTTAGACAACCTCCAGCTATGATCGCCGATGACCTTGTCCTCAATCTATGGCCTTGGATAAGCGGGCACTTGTTGCTAAAATAATTCATCCTCTTCTTTCCTGATTGTAGCCATGGTTCCTCTTCGGCCCACGGAAATGGGCATCCGCCTAAACAGTGCCAACACTCTAAAAATATGTTTTTAGACAAACAAACATCCCCTTTTCGACAAGCAGCTTTGTCACTGCACCAATATCTTATGTACTATTTTTTGAGATTGTCAGTCATATTTTACCCAATCAGAATAGTATATTTTTAATAGTACCCGCCCTTATCTGATTGATTAACTCATTAACCAACTAGAAAGCATGGATTTCAATCAGTGCATTCTAATTTGTTAAGTAGGTAACCAATCAGTCAAGGGGAGGAAAGGAGGAAACTATTCAAAAATATGCGATTATGATTGATTCATATTTCGGCCAATCAGAATCTGTAAAAGTTAGTATATAAGGCAAGAGCAATGCTAAAAAGCCATTATTATATGAGGAGCTATGTTAGTCTAAAAATTATTTATAGAGCTTTGGGATTTTGGCATCAATCAATTAGGAAGAGGATGGATTCTTCTAGCAACATGGAACTGCTGTCAGGAAAAAAATTACCAATAGCCATCACCCTCACAAAAATCAGGCAGGACACGAAGAACAGACGTCTCTGATATTCGATTTGTTAAACAAGCTTTAGCAAGGAGAAACACGCACAGCATTGGTCTGAGTTGATCTGCTTTTTTTAACATAAACAAACTTTTTTCCCTTTTCATTAATTTTTAAAAGCTTACAACAAAGTATACAAAAATATAACATGTATATTATTACACTCATATCAAACTTTCTGCTTGTATGCCATTATACCAATTATAAAGGACATTAGTGATTTCCATCAACTATAAGTCTAATATATCCTTCATAAAATATACTTCTTGCCGTCATTAGCACAAGCAAAAATATATCCTCAAAACAATATAACCACAATACATAAGATAACAATTACCAGTCTGAGGTAGAGTCACGAGCGAGACAAAATGAGGAAAATTTTTTGTTCTTGAAGGTAGGTTTGAAATAGATTCACATCAAGTTTTCTGCAATATGATTATCCCAAAGTTTCCATTTAAGCAAATTATGTTGTATCAAACCGTTCTCTTGAAGTGAATTCTCGAAAACTCTATTTCTACTCACCACCATAATTATCTCATTCCAACTGGGAAAAAAGGGCTGATTCCACTTAGTAGCTATTAACAATTTGGCTGACATTAAGATCTGTAGCAAAAACCCTTTAACTTCCAAGGAGAACTTCCTAGGAAATATATGGAATAAAATGGCTTCAGAGGGTACATATATCTCAATTTTGAGAATGCCAGATATGGGATCTAATCAATTTTTCCAAAAACTTTGTATTAGTGGGCATTCCCACCAAATGTGATATTGTGAACCTATATGTCCACAATTTCTCCAGCAATTTTTTTGTTCTCTTTGGTTATTTGGAACATCTTGGTGGGAACTATCATTGATTCATAATTTAAAAATACACCTCTCTAAGTGACGTGTTTTTAATATATTTCTCTGTAAGAGACATTGCTTTAAACCAACTTTCTTCTGCCCAGCTTTTTTTTAGGTTATATTCCCAGCTCTTAATTTTACAGGATATTAGCCTGTCCATCTCGGTTCTCATAATATCAAAACACACTGAAACTAAGTGTAGTTTTTCTTTCTTTATAATAAGATTTTCAAAAGTTGTCAAAGGTCTATCTACAAAACGTGAATACTTCGAATTTCTGAAAGCAGATTTCAATCTGTTATATTCCAGCCAAAATTGTTTTGTCAGTTGATATTTCTTACTTAATTCTGATATTGAAGCAATAGAGTCTTTACTAAAAAGATCCTTCAATGTTTGAATACCAAGAGTTCTTCAATCTTTAAAAAATGGTAATTTAAGTTAATCTTCTAATAAGGTAAGAGGGGCAATTGGGCTTGGAAAAGGTAACATTTTCAATCTCAAGTTGTATTTATACCAGAATTCTAAACCTTCTTTAATTATTACAGACCCTTCCAATGATAAATCTTTCCTAATCTGGGGCCTCATTAAATTCTCCCTTGTAGTTCTCTCGGTCCTCGTAAAAGGCAGTTTTTTTGCTGTTTGCGAGGACCAAAACCCTTGCAGCCTGCTTTGCGAGATGACTCAGAAAAATGGCAGACAATAGGCTCCGAGAGAGCATACGGAGTCACACGCAGCCATAAATCTATGAGTGATTCTCGCACCTCGGAAGAATCCCTACAGGCACAAAAAGTGCCCACGAGGGGTTCCTAAAGCCTCTACGTGCTGCCTCGAAGCAGCCAGAGACAGCCGTGTGAGGCTCCCCCTGCTCCCTATACACATCCCAATGCTGCAGGGGTCCCTACAGGGACCCCTGCAGCCCCCCACATTAACCCCTTGCAGCGGGGGTCCACAATCTGCATAGATCAGGCCCCCGCTGCATTTAAAAATTTTAAATTCCCCGCCGCTGCTCCTTAAAGGGTCAGCGGCACACTATTAACAATCCCGGCCGTGGCAATTAAAATTAACCCCCTCTATGCTGGGGGTCCCCATTGGGAACCCCGAAGTGTCCCCACATTAACCCCTTGCAGCGGGGATCCCCGATCTGCATAGATCAGGCCCCCGCTGCATTTAAAAATATTAAATTCCCCGCTGCGGCTCCTTAAAGGGCCCGCAGCACGCTATTAATAATCCTGGCTGCTGCAAAACATTAAAATTATCCCCCCTCTATGCTGGGAGTCCCCATCGGGACCCCCGAAGTGTAAAGGACTTGTACTAAAAAATATTAACCCCAGGCAACTAAAATTAACCCCATAACTCATGGGGGTCAATACAGACCCCCATAAGCCAATAATTAACCCTATAACTCATGGGGGTCAATACAGACCCCCATAAGCCAATAATTAACCCCATAACTCATGGGGGTCAATACAGACCCCCATAAGGCCTTCATTAACCCTGTCACTCATGGGGGTCAATACAGACTACCATAAGGCCTTAATTAACCCTGTCACTCATGGGGGTCAATACAGACCCCCATAAGGCCAATAATTAACCCTGTCACTCATGGGGGTCAATACAGACTCCCGTAAGGCCAATAATTAACCCTGTCACTCATGGGGGTCAATCTTTATTTAAACCAACCACAAGGCGCAGATGCCTTCAACCAATCACAATGGGATACACCCCCACGGAGTGATTGGCTGAAGACATCTGCGCCTTCTCATTGGCTGTTGTCAATGTCAGTCAGTATTACAGCCAATGAGAAGGCGCAGATGTCTTCAGCCAATCACTCCGTGGGGGTGTATCCCACGGTGATTGGCTGAAGGCATCTGCGCCTTGTGATTGGTTTAAATAAATATTGACAAGTGAATTAGCCAATCAGGGCGGGGTTTTGGGGTGTATCCCATCCTGATTGGCTCACACATTGACGACTTCTGATTGGCTGAAATTTGATAGACAGCTTTTTCAGCCAATCAGAAGCCGCCATTGCCAATTTCCTTCCAGAAAAGGCTCTGGGAGGCTCATTAGCATCAGGGAGGTCTGCGAGTGCAAACCTCCGTTAGTTTATTTATTAAATTTTTTTAGAGCGCGGATGTTCCAGGGCCCAGTCGGGGCTGAAGAGGAGGCGGCCGGGGACATCGCGGGGAGGTAAGTTGAATGTATATTTATATGTTTATATTTTATTTTATTTTGTGTGTATATGTTGTAGTAATGTAATGTAATGTAGAGGGGGCGTTAACTTTAGGTGCCGCGGCCGGGATTGTTAATAGTTTGCCGCGCGGGACCTTTAAGGAGCCGCGGCGGGGGAATTTAAAAGTTTTAAATGCAGCGGGGGCCTGATCGGTGCTGATCAGGGAACTCCGCTGCAAGGGGTTAATGTGGGAGGGCTGCGTGGGTCCCTATGGACCCCTGCATCAAGGTGTTAATGTGGGGACACTTTGGGGGTCCCCATGGGGACCCCCGCATAGAGAGGGGTTAATTTTAGGTGCCAGGGGGAGTAGTTGGAGTACCCCCCAAGGCAGTGCTTATGTGGGGACTGTCGAGGAGGTCCCGTTTAGGACCCCTGCACTAATCGATGAGGTGTGGGAGCCTGCAAGATCATCTCACAGGCTGTCACTCCTCATGTACATTTTCTCTGTGTTGATATGGACGGCCCTGCTGCGTAGCTCTCAAGTTGCTCGCAGCAGGGCTAATTTAATAGCGTTGTCACTTTGAGAAATTTTGCAGTATGTAGGATTTAAGTAGAAGCCTCTTATTAACGAGGCTGGAATTTAATAAGGCTGCTGACCTCTAAATATAGAGAACTAAGAGTTCCTTTTTGGACTAGGTTATTTTCCACTTGTATTCATTGAGTTGAGTGTGGCTGGTCAAGTCATTTAATTAAGTGTGCAGTTATTGTTGCAACATGAAAAATCTTTAAGCAGAGTAAGATAAGCCACCTCTGTTATATCGCCTAGCAATAATAACTTTTTTAACTGTCTATTGAAACTGTCTATTTAAAGAGTTGGGTAGTCCAATAGGAATGCAAATCTCCGTAACAGTAGCATTTTAGCTGCTGCAAACCTACCCAACAAAGACAAATTTGTTTGTTTCCATAAGGCAACAATTTCAGATATTTTTCAGAATATTTTTTTATAATTTACCTTGATTATTTGATGAATATTGTTAAAAAATATGATTCCCAGATGTGTAAAGCTTCCAGCTTGCTAATTATACGTGAGTTTGGATTTTAAGCCTTATTAGAAAGAAAGATAGAAACTCAAAACTTCCAATTTGGAGATATTCAGTTCATAGTTTGAAGCTCTGCTATAATTATCAATTAATTATTTAAGGTGATCTTGGGAGTTCACTGGATTACTAACAGAAATTATCACATCGTCAGCATAAAGCATCACTTTATGTTCCAAGTCTCCTATCTAAATGACCTCGATATTTGAAGTGCGCCTAATAGACTCAGCAAGAGGTTCTATTATAAGGGCAAAAATAAGAGGGGATAGGGGGCATCCTTGTCTAGTACCATTCCAAATTTATATTTTATCCAATTTGAATCCAAAATCCAAAATCGCCAAATCCATACTTTAGCAAAACTTGCTTCATAAAATCCAATCTGAGTCAGTCAAAGGCTTTCTCTGCATCCAGTGAGAGAATGACAGCAGGTATTCTCTTCCCTTTAATATATGAAATCAGGCTTAATAATCTATGTGTGTTGTCTGAACGTTGTCTGCCTCGAATTAATCCAGTTTGATCCCTGGAAATCAATTTCCCAATAATGCTATTTAACCTATTTGACAAGATTGTAGCATATATGTTCAAATAAGCATTTAATAAGGAAATAGGCAGAAATTCTTTACATTCTGGTTTCTCTTGAAATTGTTTTGGTATAGTAACAATCAAGGCCTCTGTCATTTCTGGGGGAACTTTCCCCTCCCGTTTATTTCATTCAATGTATTTTTTAGATGAAGTGTTAAGGAAGAGGCAAAAATCCTATTGATTTATAAACCCATCAGGGCCAGGGGTTGAGCCCACTTTCCGTTTAGATATAACCTTTAGTATCTCTCCCTCGGTTTTCTCTTCATTTAATACAGTCCTGTCTAATTCATAAATCTGAGGTAACTTTATTTTGTCTAGAAAGTTATGGATATCTTTTAAAGGGGGTTTCTAACTATTTGGTTGTTCCTCCAAATTATAAAGATTATAATAGCAATCTCTAAAAAGATTAGCGATATCCTTCGGATTAGAAAAGCGTGTCCCTTGACTATATAAATGGTCTATAAATAGCTTTTAATTTCTTTGTGAGTATTCTACTGGCCCTATTTCCATATAAATATATTTTTTGCTTAAGTACCCGTAATGATTTATCAGTTTTAAATTGATAAATATTTCTATTTGAAGTTGTATTTTTTTTATTTGATGTAATTTATTTTTATTTGGGTTGATCTTATTTACTTTTTATGTTTTAAATAATTGTATATATAACTCTCTAAGCAGCATACCTCTTTCCTTTTTTCCTTTGTTACTGCCATTTAATTAGTATTCCCCTGATGAAAGCCTTGTGTGTATTCCATAAAGGTATTTTAGATTGAACTGAATTGGAGTTTAGTCTGAAAAAAATCATCAATTTCTTCTTTTAATTGAGTTATTTTCCTATCTTCTTCAATCAATGTACTATCTAGTTTCCAAGATCTTAAAGGAGAACAAAACTGTAATGATTTTAACGTTAATTAAATAATAGCTTGGTGTGCCCACACAATCTGACCTATATCTATCTCAAATGTCCTCTTGAGAGTTCCTATGTCGACTAAAAAGTAGTCGAGCCTGTAATATGTTTGAAATCTGTGAGCACCCTTCACACCTCATATATCTCAAATTTAGTTAGTATGGTATTAAATTGATTCAATGTTCTCTTTGTCAAAGGATCAGGTATGGGGCATTTGTTCCACTTTCTATCCAATTCCGGGGAGAGCAGCATATTAAAATCTCCACATATAATTATAGAGCCCTGAATAAACTTTCTAAACAAGAATTTAATCTGTACTTTATTTGGCACATATACATTCATAATATAATATTTTTGATTATTCCAATCCAGATGACTGATCTACTCTTTTAATCCAATTCTATAAATTATTTTCTACACTTCAGCTTATTATCAAAGAAAATTGAGGCTCCTCTTTACTTTTTCTTGTATGTTGAGTTATATGTCTGCTTTTTCTCTATGAAAAATGTTAAAAGCAAATTCCTCTTAGCTGAGCAATTAATTCCTTGGACATTTTGACTTATTATTTTCAATGTCATTTAATAAACAATTTAATTTTGTCCAGAATCAGTGATCTCTGTGACTCTCCAGGGACTATTACCTCAGATCATACATTTACATATATATAACAATACAATACATTAATTCTATCTTTCCATTTAAAGGAGTTCAATAACTTATCCCCCATAGGCCAAGCCCCACCCCCAAAGGCAGAATCCATAGGTGACGTCATTGTGAAATGTATACATTTGAATGCCTGGCCACAGCTCATCTAAAGGAGAAAAAAAACAGAACTATTCATACTCATCCCCTTATATTTTAAGTTACAACCTGCTGGATATAATTAACTTTCCTATACATCATTAACACAGGAATTGTTGTGAAGTCTAAATTAACCTCATTGCACCTAGCCCAACAACTCCACCCGCAACCAATTTAAACCAGAGGAGGAGGGAAGGGAAAGAGGAGATAAGGAGAGGGAAAAAAATCTTAGTGAAAAAGGTTTTTCAGTATTCTTGTCGATATCAAATCTCTATGTTCCTAAAATAAGGTGAATTAGATGTTGTAGTGTATAATAATCATGCCTACAGTCTATTTAAGAAGTACTTTAAGTGCATACATTTTGTAAATCCAAGTATTCTGTTTAAAAAAAAAAAAAAAACTTTCTATGATGCAAACTACTAACTATATCTAAATTATTCAACTAATCCTCAAAAGCATTATATTGTGTGGTCTTTGCTGGAATTTCAATAGTGTTTTGGTATAAGAGTGCGTATTCAAGCTAGTGAAGCTCAGTTTGTGACTACTGATACATCTAGACAAAAAAAGGGGTGACAATTTCTTCATCCCTAATTATAAATATATCTCATTCTTTTTTTCTCCCCCTCCGTCTCAAATCCCAAATTCCATTTTACTTTTCTTTCCCCCTTTCCTTTTTCTTTTTGGTTAGTTATTCAAATAGTACATTAGTGTTCAGTCAAATCTTAATTCAGTAATACATGCCTTAATTATATTATTAAAGTTTCCTAGATTAAGTTTGAAGATTTTAAGAATTTCTCTCCCTCCTGCACATTTTGAATAATGTGTCTTTGATTGTCAATCATAATTAACAACTTAGTAGGAAAGCCCCATTTATAAGAAATCTGGTTCTCTCTTAAAGCTTATGACAGACTGACTTTTTTTACGTTGTATCAAAGTCTCTCCTGATACATCATTCTGATGTATTGATCAGTAGGGGGAGTCAAAAGATCTCTTAACGTAGGAAGCCCTCAATATTGCTTCCTTATATGCCAAGTGGTGGAACTTAACTATTACATCTCTTGGTGTTTCTTTATCTATTTTGTTTGGCAAAAGTATACAATATAATTTTTCTATGGGCCTCTCTGAGTATTGATCAGGATTAACAAAGCTTGTTAAAAACATTTCTATAAACTAAGGAAGATCTTTAACTCCAATTAATTCCGGTATTCCTCTAATTCTGATGTTATATTGTTTATTATAATCCAAAATTCTTGACCATTGTATCTTTAATTTCTGTATTTCATCCTTTAAATCCTTAATCTCAAGTTTTAGTTCTTCATTAGTGTTAGTCAGTTTATCCTGATCTTGTTCTAACTCATCTGTTCTAATCACAAGACACCCAATTGCTTTAGAGTTACTAGCGCTTTTCTGTGTTAGTTCAGCTTTAATAGAAGTTTGAAACTCTTTCATCAAAATTTTCATGGCAGATAATGTTAAGGGCTTATCTTTAGTATCTGTTCCCTCTATATTTTCTTCCAAAAGCAAACTCTCATTAGTCAAGACAATTGAGGATTCTAAATATGATTTGGAAAGTGAATCTAATTGCATTATCTCTTTACTACTGTTTTTTCTACACAGGAGAAGTTACTAGTAGGTTTTGGATTATTGTTTCTTTTACTCTCATTCCCCTTGCCTCGTGTAGATTGATTTTTCATTTTAATACCAGACAAAGAAGAAAGATTTTTCCAAAAAATGTCAGGTCTTAGAATGACAATATTCCTAATTTCCTTAAATTTATATTTATAAATACCCTTTTAAAGTCAACAACATAGAGCCAAAACTGTTTAAGAGGCAAAACACACACCAAAGCTCTTAATGAAAATTAAGAGTCTCTCTTTCTTGTTTTAATTGGTGATATTCATATGAGGGTTAATTATAAACTCTTCAGTTGTTACACTCCATATAGAGGTGATTTCAGACACTCCTTTCACCCTTATAATAGTCACCCTTTTATTTGTCACCATAATTCTCTTTGGTTTGCATCCATATAAAATCCCATTTGTATGCTGTAAATACAGTTCTCCTCCTTATTAAACAGGAGCATCAGCAAATAGATTTTCTTATTCAACAAGGGGCTAGAAGACCACTATGTGGTAATGTGTGCTTTGTATTTTAAAGCCACATTTTCTTTTCTGTTAACTTATAGTCAATCGGGGGGTTTAATGCAGGGTTTTATTTAGACAATTGTAATATTTACTGTCTATTTGTTGTTCATTTAAACACCCCTTTTATATATTTACTGTATGTCACTAATTAGCACTATTTCTGTGAACTAGCACTTTCACACATTATGACTAAATCTTCCAACCTCTTGATTTTCATCAAAAATATCCTCGGCCTCTTGTACACCTATAATTAGGAACAGCAGTTCTTGCTTGTCCCCCAGGGGTTTCCTGCAAATATTTGCTTCATACAGGCAGGTTAAAATAAGCAATTTATGCTTCATACATTTTTACCCTTTAACACACCAGCTTTTTCTCTCGGCAGTATGAGCTCTTTTAACTGCACCAGTATAAATGACCAGATTGCTGCTTAGAAATCTCACCCCACTTCAACACTCTGTGTCTGAGGGATCTTTGGTTACTCTCACCATGATTCCCGTTGTCTTGATGCTGTGGGATACATTTCAGATCTTTCTGCCATACCTCGCTCTCCAACGCTGAGGCATCCATAGCGCTTTTTCTTACGGTGTCTATCGGTGCTGCTACAAACGCTGACGCTCCCTTCCTAGTTCCGGCGACATCTCCCGTCTGAAGTTGTCTCTTATGTTGTAGTTACCTTTATGGCCTCGGCAGAGGGCCTACTCACTGTTAATGATGCGGCAGGTACAGGGAAGATTGACAGCCTTGAGTAGCTGATAGGATCAGATTATTGAGTAATCATGTATTCTGATGTGTGTATATATTATATCTGGGGACCAAGATATAATGAGAGAAAATAATGCACAGAAGTCAGAGTGCCATCAGAATAATCTCTGAGTTTAATTTTGGGCAGGCAGCCCATTATATAGCATAAAACACGTCATAGCTAATAGCATATGTTCACATTAGGGTTAAAAAGACATTTGCAAGCAAGTGTCTTTTCCTGTCTAACTCAGCGAAATATTCCATTCCTTATCACAAATACCGGCTTCCTATAGATACTTGCTGTCAGCAATTTGTGAGACAAAGAAAGGAAACAGATGGTAAAAGAATATTACGTCAACATTTCTACATATAACCTTCTTGAACATTCTAGTAAAATACAAGGAAAAAAACAAGCTATATACTTTTATAATTCATGATATTCTTAGCCAATAAACTCATAATGAGGAAATTAATATCTAACAGTCCCTCCTTTTATAAATGTATTAGACAAAGGTCTTAAAGCAAGGTTCAGTTTAAATGGTAACATTGTCATTGACCGTCTGGCAGTGGAACATGCTATACAGTTACTCATTTCCATGGAGGCCGTCGTATACAGCATCCATTCCAAACAGATATTTTTCTGCATACCCAGTCTCAATTTCAAAAGTGTCAATCAGGCGGTCAGGTTCCAAATAGATGACCTGTGAGGGCACAGTCCTATTCACAGGGCTCACCTTGGTGAGATCAATAGTCTGTCTGGGCACCTCTTTTTGCAGTACCTGAATATGCAAATATTCGATGTTGTTACGTCCGCCTGAGGTGTAGATTCCAAGAGTATATCTCCCTTCATCACACTTTTGTGGGTCCTGGAGGGTGATCCGGATGGGGTTGCATAGCTGATTTTGGCTGCAGGAGGATGGCTCCACACCCCGTGTCAGCTTTAAGCATCTCTTTGTACTTTTGCACTTCATGTGATTAGGTGGGGAGTAACCCCAGTCAGCTCCTGTATTCCATAAGGCCAGTTTCCAGCTAGGACATTTCTCATTTCCATACGGAGAGGCTATACACAAGTATACTGGCGCTTTTCTCACCCTTCCACTACGTCCTCCTCCAGAAAGTCCACATCTTAGTACTTGACATAGGTCTATTTGGTTGGTTCCCATCTGCCCTTCCTTGAACACTAGGGTCACTTGGCCAGTTAAATTGACTTCCATCATGTCTCTTTTCATTCTGTGCATCCACATCTCTTTAATAGATTGCGTCTGGTTGCCTCTGGGTCTTGTTACTTCTTCCCATATGATTATGGGTGCTACTATGCAAAGATTATCAAGATGAGGCATGTCAGTGAGATTCTTAGGCCACACCAGTTAGGTCTTTTGAACAGGTGCCAGGACATTTTCTTGGGCCAGTTGAGATCCCCAAACCCGCACCATTCGGTTCTTCACTGGGTTTGAGACGAGTTTCCCCCCGTTTGTAGCCCAGCCTGACTCGCAATGAGTCAGCTAGCAGGTTTTAGGAATCAACTAGCTCAAGCTCTGGCACTTTTACTCTCTTGCAGTGAGTCAGGTGTATCCAGGTGGCTTGTTCGACAACTTTCAAGGCAGTGGGTGTTGACAGCAGAACTTGGTACGGTCCTTCCCACCTGGCCGATGCCCAATTTTTACGCTTGATTACTTTAATTAGGACCCACTGGCCTGGTTGTACCATGCAGGGTCTCTGCTGTTGCTGTGGATGAGAGAGAGAGATGGAGATAATATCTTTCTTACTTAAGATTTTTCTCATATAGTCTGCTAAGTTATCACTCATGTTCTCATCTTCTGAGATAAATGGTCTAAATTCTGGTAGTAGGAATGGTCTCCCATACAATATTTCAAACAGGGTTAACTTCTTCCTGCCTGGAAGCATGTGCATGTTTAGCATGACTAATGGTAAACAGTAAAGCCAATTTCTTCCTGTCGCTGCCATCGTTTTCCTCAATTTATTTTTAATGGTACCATTATTTCTCTCCACTAATCCAGCTGACTGTGGGTGGTACGCACAGTGGTTTTTCAACTCTATGTGTAATGATTTACTCAAGTGGTCCATAATTTTTGTTCACAAAATGTGTGCCGTTATCGATATATATTTTCTCTGGGATACCAAACCTAGGAATTATTTGTGTCACTAAGGTTTTAGCCACTGTGATTGCGTCAGGGTGTGCACATGGTTTCGTTTCCACCCACCTAGAGTATACATCAATTATTACTAGGCAATATTTTTTCCCTTCACACTTTGTTAGTTCAATGAAATCAATACATATTGTTTGGAAGAGGTATGTTGGTTCTGGGAATGTGCCTCTTATGGGGTGATAGTTAACCTGAGGGTTGTGTTGTGCACAAACAAGGCACCCTGCACAAAAATTTGTAAAATAGGTGTTTAATCCATACTCTGAAAATATTCTGCTGACCATGTCTACCATACTCCCTCTTGAGACATGACTAATGCCATGGCTCAACATAGCTGCATATCTGAACAGTGATGGTTTGGTAAAATTGGTTTCCCTTCTGCACTCTCATAAATATTATCATACCTTTAACCAGTATGTGTTTTCTTGTGAGGGTGCGTATGTCTGTATTAGCTGTAGAATACTCTTGTCAATTTGGTCTACGAGATACACAGATGTGTAGCTGTGTAAGAGAAAAAAATGTGTATGTTTCCTGTTAGAGCCGCCTGCTTTGCAGCTGCGTCTGCTCTGACATTTCCTATTGAAATTGCGTCTTTTGTTGTGGTATGAGTCACACATTTACATACCGCAAACTTCAAGGGCAGTTTAATGGCTTTAAGTAACTGCAAAAGGAGTTGTTTATGAGTGACTTGCCTTCCGGTAGATGTGGCCATACCTCTATTCTTCCCTAATTGTGCAAATATGTGCACAGTTGAGAATGCATATTGGCTGTTGGTGCATGTTTACTTTGTCTCAGTTACCCAGTTCAGGCTTTTCCTATATATTTTTGTGCTCGGTGAGTACTGCACTCCGAGGCCATAGAGCAAGTACTCCCATGGTGTTTTATCTGTCTGAGCCTCTTCTACCATCCCTCCTACCTGTACCTTCAAATTTCATAGTGCAGTGTAATGACTCTGTGCTTTGTTTTACACTGGAAGATGGAGCTAGGTCATTAGCCATGGCTACCAAAGTGCTGGATACTTGTCCTGGCCCTTTCGACACCATGTCTAATGTGTAGAAGTAATGTGGTTCACCCATCCCCTGCACAACATTTACACCGACAGGTATGTCCCCCATGTATGCCTTCATGCCTTTCTCTGTAGGAACCACTCTAATGTTGCATTTCAGCATCAGACCTCTACCCAAGAGATTTATCGGGCATCTAGGAGAGAGTATAAAAGGATGCTCAAATGTTTGGCCGTTGAACAATCTCACTGTGAGTGGACATGATATAGGTTCGCTATTTGTCTGTCCTGCTGCTGACCTAACCAATATGTTTTGTGATGACGTGTAACTAGGCCATGTGCCATCATCACTCAACACTGACCTACATGCTCCTGTATCGCATAACATTTTTATCATTACCCCCTCTACATCTAGTTGAATGACTGGTTGTTCTTCTAGAGCCATTAAGTCTATACATGATTCTAAATTCAACACATCATTTATTTCTGGCAAGTTTGCATCATTATTGCCATACTCATACAATTCAGATTCATGCAATTCTTGTTCAGCAAATATTTGTAAAGGAAGGGTACAACCTGGTTCTAGTCATTTGTCAGTCCGGTGGTCATCGTCATCAGCTCCCTCTTCCTCCTGGTACTTTCTGTTTCTGCAGGAACGTGCTAAGTGGCCGGCCTTGCCACACACGTAACAATTTCCATAACATTTTCCTCTGCTTCCACCTCGTCCTCGTCCACCTCCTCTCCCTCCACGTTTTTGATTATTTCCACCATAACCGGAAAATAAAGCAGAAGTTATAGGTTGCGCTTTCCCATCAACAGAAGTCACCAAATACACCTCCTTTGGTTTACTATCTTGCTTTTTCTGTTTCTTTTCTTTTGCTCTTTTACACTGCTCTGCTGCATGTTTAGCATATTCTATGGCTTCCCTAAGGGGACATGTTTTGTAAGTAATTTGGTGCTGTATCACAAAGTCATTTATTTCTGGACGACATCCCCTGAGAAAAGCATTTTTAGTTGCTGAGCATATGGTCCAGCATCATCATATGGGTTAGGTCTGGCCACCCCGCTATGGCTGTCAAATACTACCCGCAACCTCCCCATATATTGTTCCACACTTTCATCATCTTTTTGTACACACTCGTTTATCTTAGTCCAGTCTGCGTGTTCTCTGTGTCTATCAGCTATTCTGCCTATTAGAGCGTCTACTCGTTGGGTCAGTTCCTGTGATCCATATTGCAGTGGTTCCCCCCTTGGGTCCAGTGGATTCCAGTCACCTTCACTAAGGATCCAATCGGACCCTAATATCTGCCTCAGACACCTTGCAGCCTCAACACCATTTAATTTAAAACTTTGCTGCAATCGCTGGAACTTAAGTCTGAAATTTCCCATATTTTCATTTGGGCGGGGGACTCCTTCTACAGCTCTCCTCACATCTGCATCTGTCCATGCTCGGTATACTAGCATTGTGGGTGCAACACATTTCCCCCATCTACAAGCTCTCCCCCCCTTGGATTGGGAACCTCAATTAAGGGATATAATGGCACAGATGTTATTCCCTTACCTCCGTATTGATGATCTGGTGCCCGCCTGGTTCTGGCGGGCTATCCTTCATAAGGTGGTGGTGTTGGAGGAGGTGGATTTGGAGCGGTGGCGGCAAGCAGGTATTTGCGGGCATCATCAAATTCGTCCTCTACATCATCACTATAAGTGACCATATTCCCAGGAGTTGGAGGAGCGGTCAGTCGTGGACGTCTTTTCTGTGTACACATAAACATATCCTCTTCCTCTTTCGAAGGAGAGAGGTGGTTAACATTACATGTCCCTCCCCCTTAGGCACCGTCATTGTTATACACATTTGCCTTTTTTTTTTCATCTTCAACAATTTTTTATTTTTAGTATAGAAAATGTATTTACTTTGTTTATTTTTATTTTTATTTCCTTAATTAAGTAACGTTGCGTTTACTTTTTCTTTCGTATACTTCTTTGTGTATAGTAAAGCTTAATAAAGTTTGAACGTCTCTTATACCTTCCTTTTATTAAGGATTAATATTGCCAAGAAGTAGTGGATACAGTGAACTGATTCCAGCAGAGGTAGTATAGTAGATGCTGTGTATCCAGTGGGTGCGGTGAGCATTGTCATCGCTTAAAAGGGGTTGTAATAACATGCCTTTGTCTCTCTTTACAGCAACCACACTTTCTCCCTTCTGCTATTTTCCTACAATGATACAGACAGACATATTTTCACATAAAAACTAACACACACACACACAGAGAAAATGGGAGGAGGAAGGGGAGTGGTCTGCTATATGGGGGGTTGGCCAGAGCCTGCACGTCTTCTCAAAATGCAGACCAATCACCTCCCTTTCCAAAGGTAAAGCATCGAGTAAAGTTACAAACACACATAAACTTTATATATACACAAATACACATAAGAAAACAATTCTAGAATACAGTGTTCACAATTTCCATACATAAGTGTGTTTTTACCAGACATAAGTTACAGATGCACACCAGAAACCCTTTGCATATTAAACATTTCTTTAGAGATAACCTTGAAAACTGCAGGGTCTAGAAACCACACACCTGGCAGTGCATTTATGCCCTTGAGAGCCTATCCACTTATATATATATATATATATATATATATATATATATATATATATATATATATATGATAGGATCAGATTAGTGAGTAATCATGTATTCTGATGTGTGTATCAATTATATCTGAGTACCAAGATATAATGAGAGAAAATAATGCACAGAAGTCAGAGTGTCATCAGAATAATCTCTGAGTTTAATTTTGGGCAGGCAGCCCATTATATAGCATAAAACACGTCATAGCTAATAACATAGTTTGAAAATAGTGTTAAATACAAAAGTGTCAGCAAAACGATCCTTATCTATTTCCGGCTTCATATAGATATTTGTGCTCCGTAGACCCAGAGACAAAGGGAGGAAACAGGATACAGATGTTTTAAAGAACATTAACGTAAACATTCTACAGATGACACACTTAAACATTCTAGTGAGATAGAGCTGATATACTTTTTATAATCATGATATTCTTACCTAATTATTTCATAATGAGGAAATTAAAATATGTAACAGTCCCTCCTCTTATAAATGTATTAAACAAAGGTCTTAAAGCAAGGTTCAGTTTAAATGGTAACATTGCCATTGACGGTCTGGCAGTGGAACAGGTACCAAATAGATGATCTGTGAGGGCACAGTCCTATTCACAGGGCTCACCTTGGTGAGATCAATAGTCTCTCTGGGCTCCTCTTTTTGCAGTACCTGAATATGCAAATATTCCATGTTGTTACCTCTGCCTGAGGTGTAGATTCCAAAAGTATGTCTCCCTTCATCACACTTTTGTATAGCTGATTTTGGCTGCAGGAGGATGGCTCCACACCCCGTGTCAGCTTTAAGCGTCTCTTTGTACTTTTGCACTTCATGTGATTAGGTGGGGAGTAACCCCAGTCAGCTCCTGGATTCCATAAGGCCAGTTTCCAGCTACGACATCTCTCATTTCCATACGGAGAGGCTATACACAAGTATACTGGCGCTTTTCTCACCCCTCCACTACGTCTTCCTCCAGAAAGTCCGCATCTTAGTACTTGACATAGGTTTATTTGGTTGGTTCCTATCTGCTCTTCCTTGAACACTAGGGTCACTTGGCCAGTTAAATTGACTTCCATCATGTCTCTTTTCATTCTGTGCATCCACATTTCTCCAATAGATTGCGTCTGGTTGCCTCTGGGTCTTGTTACTTCTTCCCATATGATTATGGGTGCTACTATGCAAAGAGTTATCAAGATGAGGCATGTCAGTGAGATTCTTAGGCCACACCAGTTAGGTCTTTTGAACAGGTGCCAGGACATTTTCTTGGGCCAGTTGAGAACCCCAAAAACCCGCACCATTCGGTTCTTCACTGGGTTTGAGACGAGTTTCCCCCCCTTTGTAGCCCAGCCTGACTCGCAATGAGTCAGCTAGCAGGTTTTAGGAATCAACTGGCCCAAGCTCTGGCACTTTTACTCTCTTGCAGTGAGTCAGGTGTATCCAGGTGGCTCGTTCGGCAACTTTCAAGGCAGTGGGTGTTGACAGCAGAACTTGGTACGGTCCTTCCCACCTGGCCGATGCCCAATTTTTACGCTTGATTACTTTAATTAGGACCCACTGGCCTGGTTGTACCAAGCAGGGTCCCTGCTGTTGCTGTGGATGAGAGAGAGAGATGGAGGTAATATCTTTCTTACTTAACATTTTTCTCATATAGTCTGCTAAGTTTTCACTCATGTTCTCATCTTCTGAGATAAATGGTCTAAATTCTGGTAGTAGGAATGGTCTCCCATACAATATTTCAAACGGGGTTAACTTCTTCCTGCCTGGAAGCATGTGCATGTTTAGCATGACTAATGGTAAACAGTAAAGCCAATTTTTCCCTGTTGCTGCCATCGTTTTCCTCAATTTATTTTTAATGGTACCATTATTTCTCTCCACTAATCCAGCTGACTGTGGGTGGTATGCACAGTGGTTTTTCAACTCTATGTGTAATGCTTTACTCAAGTGGTTGATAATTCTGTTCACAAAATGTGTGCCGTTATCGCTATATATTTTCTCTGGTATACCAAACCTAGGAATTATTTGTGTCACTAAGGTTTTAGCCACTGTGATTGCGTCAGGGTGTGCACATGGTTTCGTTTCCACCCACCTAGAGTATACATCAATTATCACTAGGCAATATTTCTTCCCTTCACACTTTTGTTAGTTCAATGAAATCCATACATATTGTCTGGAAGGGGTATGTTGGTTCTGGGAATGTGCCTCTTATGGGGTGATAGTTACCCTGAGGGTTGTGTTGTGCACAAACAAGGCACCCTGCACAAATTTTTTTAAAATAGGTGTTTAATCCATAGGCTGAAAATATTCTGCTGACCATGTCTACCATACTCCCTCTTGAGACATGACTAATGCCATGGCTCAACATAGCTGCATATCTGAATAGTGATTTTGGTAAAATTGGTTTCCCTTCTATATTCTCATAAATATTATCAGCATTCAGTTTACTCCCTTTCTTCAACCAGTATGTTTTTTCCTGTGAGGGTGCATTTGCCTGTAGTTGCTGTAGAATACTCTTGTCAATGTGGTTTCCGAAATACACAGATGTGTAGCTGTGTAAGAGAAAAATGTGTATTTTTCCCGTTTGAGCCGCTTGCTTTGCAGCTGTATCTGCCCTGCCATTTCCTATTGAAATTGCGTCTTTGGTCGTGGTATGAGCCACACATTTACATACCGCAATCTTCAAGGGCAGTTGAATGGCTTCAAGTAACTGCAAAAGGAGTTGTTTATGAGTGACTTGCCTGCCAGTAGATGTGACCATGCCTCTATTTTTCCACAATTGTGCAAATATGTGTACAGTTGAGAATGCATATTGGCTGTCGGTGTATATATTTACTATTTGTCCCTGTCCTATTTTACAGGCTTCAGTAAGGGCCACGATCTCAGCTGCCTGTGCTGAAAAATGTGATGGAAGTTTTTCTGCTCTTATAGTTTCTTCTTGTATTACTACTGCATATCCCGTTGCATTTGTACCATCTTTGTTTCTACTTGATGACCCATCTACAAACAGAGTTAGTGTAGCCTCGGTGTATGCAACATCTCTAAGGCCGTCTCTTGGTGAGACTTCTTTTTCTATTATTTCAGTACATGCATGTGGTGTGCCATCTTCCTGGATGGGAACTAACGTTGATGGGTTCAGTGTTGTGCACCTTTCTATGTGCAAGTGTGGTTGTGACAGAAGTATAGTCATGCATGATAAGTGTCTTGAAGGGGAAAGGTATGAAACCTTATTTTGTAGTAGAATGACAGATACAGCATGTGGTACTCTTAGAGTCAAAGGGTGGAACAGGACTAAGGCTGCTGACACCAGAACTGCCATGGAAGCCGCCACTACAGCCTGTACACAAACCGGAAGTCCCCTGGCTACAGGGTCCAACCTGGTTGAGTAAAAAGCCAAGGGTCGGTCTCGCAGGCCATGTTTCTGAGTCACAACGGAAGTCATATAGCCTCCCCTTGAGTCAACAGTTTGTACAAATGGCTTGCTGTAATCTGGCAATCCCAATACAGATGTTCCCACTACTGTGTTCTTAAGCTGAATGAATGCTGCTTCAGCTTCATGTGTCCACGCTACCTTTTCATTAGCTGACATTGATTGTGCATAAATAAGGTGTTGTATGGGCCCTGTAAGTTCTGCATAGTTGGGAATCCAACTCCTGCAGAAATTTACCATCCCTAAGAAAGATATAACTTGTCTCTTTGTGACCGGCTTAGGGGCTTCTAGTATGTCCCTTTTCCTAACTGGGTCTAGTGATCGTCCCTTTCTGCTCACTAGGTATCCCAGGTACTTCACTTCTGCTTTCCAGAGCTGTAATTTATCCCGACTAACCTTATGTCCCTCTTCTGCCAGGAATGTGTGTTATCTGGCTGCATGTCATTTAGGAGTGTATGTGGATCTGGCACCGTGGGTACTCAGGGGAATTACAGCTTTATTTACTGCTTTTAAATCCTGCACTAATCTTCAAGCTCCGGTTGTCTTCCTGACTGGGTAAAGTGGGGTGTTACATGGGGATCCTGGGCATTCTATTATAATCCCTTTCTCAATCAAAACTTTTATAATAGGTTCTATGCCCTTCTCTGCTTCAGGTTTTAGAGGATACTGTCTCTGATGTGGCTGAAAAGTACTTTTTGGGGTGATTTTTACTGGCTCTACCCCCTTTATAAGGCTTACATCAGCGTGCCCTGTGGACCATAAGGTGTCCGGAAGGCTCTCTAATGCTGCCTCCTGTTCCTGAGTGAACAGTATCTGTGTGTTGTGTCATGGTTCCTCTAACAGAAGAACTTTCTCCCACCGGGATGACTGTAAGTGTATTCCTTTCTTTGTCTCAGTTACCCAGTTCAGGCTTTTCCGATATATTTTCGTGCTCGGTGAGTACTGCACTCCGAGGTCATAGGGCAAGTACTACCATGGTGTTTTATCTGTCTGAGCCTCTTCTACCATCCCTCCTACCTGTACCCACCTTCCACCAGCCGGCATAGCCAGTGATATGTGTGGCACTGTGTGTCCTGCATAGAGTAACTGGTCTTGATCATTCAATTTTACTCCCACCCCTGTATACCCATTTTCTGTCCAGTATATGTAATCCAAGGTTATTCTGGTATTGGTGTGTTTGAAAAATGTTTTTCATAGTCCACATCCCTCCCCGGTGTACTTTCAAATTTCATAGTGCAGTGTGATGACCCTGTGCTTTGTTTTATACTGGAAGATGGAGCTAGGTCATTAGCCATGGCTACCAAAGTGCTGGATACTTGTCCTGGCCCTTTCAACACCATGTCTAATGTGTAGAAGTAATGTGGTTCACCCATCCCCTGCACTACATTTACATCGACAGGTATGTCCCCCATGTATGCATTCATGCCTTTCTCTGTGGGAACCACTCTAATGTTGCATTTCAGCATCAGATCTCTACCCAAGAGATTTATCGGGCATCTAGGGGAGAGTATAAAAGTATGCTCAAATGTTTGGCCGTTGAACAATCTCCCTGTGAGTGGGCATGATATAGGTTCGCTATTTGTCTGTCCTGCTGCTGACCTAACCAGTATGTTTTGTGACGACGTGTAACTAGTCCATGTGCCATCATCGCTCAATACTGACCTACATGCTCCTGTATCGCATAAAAATGTTATCATTACCCCCTCTACATCTAGTTTAATGACTGGTTGTTCTGCTAGAGCTATTAAGTCTATACATGATTCTAAATTCAACACATCATTTATTTCTGGCAAATTTGCATCATTATTACCATACTCATACAATTCAGATTCAAGCAATTCTTGTTCAGCAAATATTTGTAAAGGAAGGGTACAACCTGGTTCTAGTCATTTGTCGGTCTGGTCATCGTCATCCGCTCCCTCTTCCTCCTGGTACTTTCTGTTTCTGCAGGAACGTGCTAAGTGGCCGGCCTTGCCACATACGTAACAATTTCCATAAAAATTTTCCTCTGCTTCCACCTCGACCTCGTCCACCTCCTCTCTCTCCACGTTTTTGGTTATTTCCACCATCACCAGAAAAGAAAGCAAAAGTTATAGGTTGCGCTTTCCCATCAACAGAAGTCATCAAATACACCTCCTTTGGTTTACTATCTTGCTTTATCTGTTTCTTTTCATTTGCTCTCTTACGCTGCTCTTCTGCATGTCTAGCATATTCTATGGTTTCCCTAAGGGGACATGTTTTGTAAGTAATTTGGTGCTGTATCACAAAGTCATTTATTTTTTTAGCTGCTGAGCATATGGTCCAGCATCATCATATGGGTTAGGTCTGGCTACCCCGCTATGGCTGTCAAATACTACCCGCAACCTCCCCATATATTGTTCTACACTTTCATCATCTTTCTGTACACACTCATTTATCTTAGTCCAGTCTGCGTCTGTCAGCTATTCTGCCTATTAGAGTGTCTACTCGTTGGGTCAGTTCTTGTGATCCATATTGCAATGGCTCCCCCCTTGGGTCCAGTGGATTCCAGTCACCTTCACTAAGGATCCAATCGGACCCTAATATCTGCCTCAGACACCGTACAACCTCAACACCATTTAATTTAAAACTTTGCTGCAATCGCTGGAACTTAAGTCTGAAAATTCCCATATTGTCATTTGGGTGGGGGACTCCTGCTACAGCTCTCCTCACATCTGCATCTGTCCATGCTCGGTATACTAGCATTGTGGGTGGCAACACATTTCCCCCCTTTAGGATTGGGAACCTCAATTAAGGGATAAAATGGCACAGATGTTATTCCCTTACCTCCGTATTGACGATCTGGTGCCGCCTGGTGCTGGCGGGCCGTCCTTCATAAGGTGGTGGTGTTGGAGGAGGTGGATTTGGAGCGGTGGCGGCAAGCAGGTATTTGCGGGCATCGTCAAATTCGTTCTCTACATCATCACTATAAGTGACCATATTCCCAGGAGTTGGAGGGGCGGTCAGTCGTGGAAGTCTTTTCTGTGTACACATAAACATATCCTCTTCCGAAGGAGAGAGGTGGTTAACATTACATGTCCCTCCCCCCGTAGGCACCGTCATTGTGATACACATTTGCCTTTTTGTTTTCATCTTCAACAATTTTTTATTTTTAGTATAGAAAATGTATTTACTTTTTTTTATTTTTATTTTTATTTCCTTAATTAAGTAACGTTGCGTTTACTTTTCCTTTCCTATACTTCTTTGTATATAGTAAAGCTCAATAAAGTTTGAACGTCTCCTATTCCTTCCTTGTAATAAGGATTAATATTGCCAAGAAGTAGAGGATACAGGGCACTGATTCCAGCAGAGATAGTATAGTAGACGCTGTGTATCCAGTGGGTGTGGTGAGCATTGTCATCACTTAAAAGGGGTTATATTAACATGCCTTTGTCTCTCTTTACAGCAACCACACTTCCTACCTTCTGCTATGTTCCCTTAAGGTTACAGACAGACATATTTTACATAAAAAAACTAACACACACACACAGAGAAAATTGGAGTAGGAAGCGGAGTGGTCTGCTATGCTGACTGTGGGGGGTTGGCCAGACCCTGCACATCTTCACATAATACAGATCAGTCACCTCCCTGCCCAAAGGTAAAGCATTGAGTAAAGTTACAAAGACACAGAAACTTTATATATATACACAAATACACATAAGAAAACAATTCTAGAATACAGTGTTCACAATTCCCACACATAAGTGTGTTTTTACCAGACATAAGTTACAGATGCACACCAGAAACCCTTTGCATATTAAACATGTCTTTAGAGATTACCTTGAAAACTGCAGGGTCTAGAAACCACACTCCTGGCAGTGCAATTTATGCCCTTGAGAGCCTATCCACCTATACATATCCATATATATACACATATACATATATATATATACATATATATATACCCACATATATACATATCTTGAACTCCTATAGTATCAATTAAAGTTAATAGATATACACAAAAAATAATATCACAGGTACCTGGAAATATACATAGCATTACATATACATACAACAACCAACAGACCTTTTATACATTTTCCAGAAATAATATGTATATCTCCCACACCTTGGACCATCCGCCTTCTCCACACCTGAGTGTGGAAACCTGGTTCACATAGAGAGAGAGTCGTTCACGCTACCTCTCGCACACCACACCTCAAATACCACCACATATACTCGGCACATCAAGGACCCATAAAGCCCGTAGCTTCTGATGGGAAGTCTTGTTGTGCAGTTCCCTTTAGTGTAACCCTTGCCACCCAACCTTCAGGGCCGACAGGTAGACCACTCAAAGTGCAACCTCACCATATACCGGGTGGTGCCTTTGTGGACGTATCCCTTACAAGTATAGCTCCCACCCAGGGCTTCATACACACAATCTTACAGAGTATTTTAGTAAGAAGTTATGAATACACAGAAACTGCAGACAAAATATTTCAACATTGTATAACCAAGTAAAGAATGAGAAAGATGGAAATTCAAGCAGTTATAGATGCCTGTCGTGCTCAACTGCCACAAATTTTGGTTTGTGCGTCTTCCATAAACACAGGCAAGTCACAGGATTAGCCCTTCGGAGACTAGGTGGGTAATGTGTGACCACTCACTACCAAAAGTGGATAGTTTCAGGTAAGAATTTTGAGAACAACACAAAAGAATACATGTATATATATACATACACTCACAAGTACACAGAAATATACAGAATGTTTACAGGTATATATAATAACCAAGAAACTGTTATCCGTGTTACACCCCTCACAAACATACATACACCCGGTACCGGTAATTAAATCATACAAAATGGTAACATGCACACACATACATATTTTCTTGCAAGAGCTCATGTGAAAGTCAGACTCATTTACCCCTTTTTCATGGTAAGCATTCTCAATATTGTTACGTACGGAGAACTTATTTTATAGTCTTTTCCTCAGGATAATGACTCTTTTACCTCCCTATGGGTAAGTTTCAACCCTTCTACCTATTACTAGGCTAGAAACCTAGTTGTACAACTCTTTTACCTAATATCACTGTTAGGCAAGGACCTGGGGACATACACACATATGCAAAATGCAGCAGAAATTCATATACTCACTGTCAGTTCGTTGTAAGCTGTGCCTTGTCATCCCTCGGAAAAACACCTTGCCTCTGTGGTCCAACTGATCGTATATATCAGGCCTGAGGTCTTTCTCAAGGTAAGGGAGTCCTCAGTGACTTACCCCCCCGTGCACGGTAAAAGGAGTTTTGCTTCGTCCGAGGAATGATAAGGGAAACAACCACCGCTCGAAGGACCAAAATGATAGGATCAGATTAGTGAGTAATCATGTATTCTGATGTGTGTATCAATTATATCTGAGTACCAAGATATAATGAGAGAAAATAATGCACAGAAGTCAGAGTGTCATCAGAATAATCTCTGAGTTTAATTTTGGGCAGGCAGCCCATTATATAGCATAAAACACGTCATAGCTAATAACATAGTTTGAAAATAGTGTTAAATACAAAAGTGTCAGCAAAACGATCCTTATCTATTTCCGGCTTCCTATAGATATTTGTGCTCCGTAGACCCAGAGACAAAGGGAGGAAACAGGATACAGATGTTTTAAAGAACATTAACGTAAACATTCTACAGATGACACACTTAAACATTCTAGTGAGATAGAGCTGATATACTTTTTATAATCATGATATTCTTACCTAATTATTTCATAATGAGGAAATTAAAATATGTAACAATATATATATCTTGAACTCCTATAGTATCAATTAAAGTTAATAGATATACACAAAAAATAAGATTACAGGTACATGAAAATATACATAGCATTACATATACATACAACAACCAACAGACCGTTTATACATTATCCAGAAATAATCTGTATATCTCCCACACCTTGGACCATCCGCCTTCTCCACACCCGAGTGTGGAAACCTGGTTCACGTAGAGAGAGAGTCGTTCACGCTACCTCTCGCACGCTACACCTCAAACACCACCACATATACTCGGCACATCAAGGACCCATAAAGCCCGTAGCTTCTGATGGGAAGTCTTGTTGTGCAGTTCCCTTTAGTGTAAACCTTGCCACCCAACCTTTAGGGCCGACAGGTAGACCACTCAAAGTCCAACTTCACCATATACCGTGTGGTGCCTATGTGGACGTATCGCTTACAAGTATAGCTCCCACCCAGGGCTTCATACACACAATCTTACAGAGTATTTTAGTAAGAAGTTATGAATACACAGAAACTTCAGACAAAATATTTCAACATTGTATAACCAATTAAAGAATGAGAAAAATGGAAATTCAAGGAGTTATAGATGCCTGTCGTGCTCGACTGCCACAAATTTTGGTTTGTGCATCTTCCATAAACACAGGAAAGTCACAGGATTAGCCCTTCGGAGACCAGGTGGGTAATGCGTGACCACTCACTACCAAAAGTGGATAGTTTCAGGTAAGAATTTTGAGAACAACACAAAAGAAAACATGTATAGATATACATACACTCACAAGTACACAGAAATATACAGAATGTTTACAGGTATAGACAATAACCAATAAATCTGTTATCCGTGGTACACCTCTCACAAACATACATACACCCGGTACCGGTATTTAGAAACATACAAAATGTTAACATGCACACACATACATATTTTCTTGCAAGAGCTCATTTGAAAGTTGGACTCATTTACCCCTTTTTCATGGTAAGCTTTCTCAATATTGTTACGTACGGAGAACTTATTTTATAGTCTTTTCCTCAGGATAATGACTCTTTTACCTCTCTGTGGGTAAGTGTAAACCCTTCTACCTATTACTAGGCTAGAAACCTAGTTGTACAACTCTTTTACCTAATATCACTGTTAGGCAAGGACCTGGGGACATACACACATATGCAAATGCAACAGAAATTTATATACTCACTGTCAGTTCGTTGTAAGCTGTGCCTTTTCATCCCTCGGAAAAACACCTTGCCTCTGTGGTCTAACTGATCGTATATATCAGGCCTGAGGTCTTTCTCAAGGTAAGGGAGTCCTCAGCGACATACCCCCCGTGCACGGTAAAAGGCGTTTTGCTCCGTCCGAGGAATGATAAGGGAAACAATTTCCGGCTCGAAGGACCAAAATGATAGGATCAGATTAGTGAGTAATCATGTATTCTGATGTGTGTATATATTATATCTGGGTACCAAGATATAATGAGAGAAAATAATGCACAGAAGTCAGAGTGCCATCAGAATAATCTCTAAATTTAATTTTGGGTAGGCAGCCCATTATATAGCGTAAAACACGTCATAGCTAACAGCATATGTTCACAATAGGGTTAAAAAGACATTTGCAAGCAAGTGTCTTTTCCTGTCTAACTCAGCGAAATATTCCATTCCTTATCACAAATACCGGCTTCCTATAGATACTTGCTGTCAGCAATTTGTGAGACAAAGAAAGGAAACAGATGGTAAAAGAATATTACGTCAACATTTCTACATATAACATTCTTGAACATTCTTGTAAAATACAAGGAAAAAAACAAGCTATATACTTTTATAATTCATGATATTCTTAGCCAATAAACTCATAATGAGGAAATTCATATCTAACAGTAGCCTTAGCACATCATAACAGTTTGGGATATATGTTAGGGGATATATAATAGCGTTCCCTAGAGGGCCATGGCGTTGTTGGCCCGGTTAGCTTCTACATGCCAACCTCTTCGTGGGCGTGGCCTCCACTGAAGAGTCATAAGCAAACATTTTTATACCTAAGTACAGTTAATAATTTCTCAGTGGTTCAATTACTGATGCACCTAATTTTCCCAATTAATACACTGCATTCGTTCCACCATCTTTCTAAGAATTTATAATTTGTTGACCTACAGCTTGTTATTTTAGCGTCTTGTTTATTGTCTTTCAGATAACACGTTCTAACCACATAGGCTCCTAGCCTAATTATTTATGTTATTTATCTTGAGCAATTAAAACAAAGATTATATTGTGCTGAAAAAGTGAAAAAAGAGTCTAAAAAAAGTCTTAATTTGACATTTAACCCCTTCATTCTTCCTTTTGATACTAATATCACACCCATCAGAGATATTGTACCACATGGAGTCTTTTACACCCTCATTCTACAACTTTCCTAGCAATGGCTTTGCAGCATGATATGAGTATACATAACAAAATCAAAAATACAATACATATTTAAAAAAATATAAATATATTTTACCCAAGGGAGCCTAGCCAAGAACAATAAGAAAACATTATGCAGAGACTTTTATATAACACAACAATAAGAAAAAATCATGCAGAGCCAAGAAAAAATATATTCCTGAACTCCTCTAGTTAACTTGTTTATTATCCTATTTATGTCTCCTATCTTATCCAGATCTTTGGTTATAGCCTTTGACTCATCAGCAACAATCTTTTTCCACTAATGCACATACGCCTCCTTTTGCAGCAAGAATGTAGTCCAAGGTCATACCATTCTCAAATGAATTTGCTCCTGATTTAATTTCTCTATTGTTGCTACACTAGAATGTAAAGCTCCTACGACCTCAAGATATTTCTCCCATCCTGATTCGGTACTCCTAATATTTCTAGCATGTCCCTGTGGGAGTTTTTTTGAATGATATACATAGGGAACTTTCTGTCCCATAAAACAGGTCCCTATCCAATTAAGGGGCATTCTTTTCCCAGTAATATAGTACACATTAGTTGCTGGGCTAGGAGGTTTGGAATTAAGTACACCAGCAATGGATAAATTAAATGTAGCACAAATGCTGGTTTGATTGAGTTTCAAGCTGGAGTACCCCAATCTCTTAAAGAGATAAGCTCATCTTTTTCCAATACATGAAGTATTTCCAAAAGAATAATAGATATATTATTACAAATTGATTCACCCACAGACTTTGCCACCCCTATAGCTGAAAGACAATTATACCCTTTCATTGTTCCTGCTAATACAAATGCGATGGAATCATTTATACGTTTGGGGTAAACTAACATCAACATCTTATGTGTATTTATGCTTTCTAAGGGTATGGCACCTTCTAGGTAAGTAAAGAAATCCCAGTATGCTATAATGCTATTTCTAGTAAAAAAAAATAGATGTTTCTTCTTAAAGGTTTCAGATGGCATAGCTAAGAGTGGGATTCCCATAGAACCATGTAAAAACATGTGCACACACCCAACAGTTAGTCAATTTTCACATTAGCAGCATATCCAGATACCATATTAACATAACACATTCAGTCCATTCAATATTGGCATATTTATCATTCAATCTATTAATTTGTGGGTTTATATCCTCAACCGTGGTATTTATCCCAGAATTGTCCCAAAAATATACTCCAAATTTCCTTCTAATCCAAACACAAATATCACCAAATCGATCCAAAACACTAGAGTACATTTCTGTCTGATTGATAGCCTCCTGGTATGGCTCTAGGTGAGGTGCAGTGACAATTGTGTATCCAGTATTTTTTATTAGCAAAAAATGACCAGATATGGACCCTCTCTTTTGGACTGTTTACTATTTAGCTTGAAGACCTTTATGTACACTTGGTCTCCTGGTTCAAACAGCTGAGCCCTCGGGTCAGACTCAACAGGTACAGGCTGGGTGTTGTGTACCTACAGATAAACAGATTTCGAGACATTATTTATTTATTTAAGGTAGTCTTTAAGTTCTTGGCTAAGGATGTCAAACTCTGCTAGCAATGAGCTAGTTCTAATGTGGGGAACCTCAATAGGTCTGTCTGTAACTAGCTCATGGGGTGTCAGGTGTGTGACCCTGTGCACTGTATTCCTCATGCTCATTAAGGCTAAAACAAGGTCTGTACCCAAATTAGTTCACTCTGATGACATATTTGGCTAGTTTTGTTTTAAGGATACCATTTGCCCTTTCTACAATTCCAATTCCAATTCTACAACTGTTGATGGTTCCCACAAGAAAACTTGTGCTTAACTCCTACCTTCTTCATCACGTCATTAGCAAAATGAGCCCCATTATCTGACTGTAAATTATGGCATATTCTAAATCTTGGAAACACTTCTCTGCAAAGCTATTTAGCTACACAGCTGCATCTGCATTTTTACAGGGGAAAGCTTCTACCCACATAGAGCCCCATTAAATTCCAATGCCGTAGTGGCCATGGTGCAACCCAAAGCCTGCAGGCTTAAAATTCGGTGGAGTTACAGAGCGATAAAATTAGACAAGGCCGCAACAGACGGGACCGACATCCAAATCCGTAAACCATGCTTCCGCACGTTGCATTTGCGGCTGTGAACATGATCAATTAGTCCATCCCGTGGTAACGGGTTTAGAGGGAGCCAATAGTAAAATAGATCGTCATAATTACGTTAATAAAATAATGGAGGTTAGATTTCAATCACTTTTTTTGTAATAGCAGGCGATAACCCGCCCTCCGCATTTTTTAACCTTCCCTGTAGCTCTCCAAATCCACCTTTTCTTTTTTTTTTCTGTGCTTATCATAGCCCCATTCTCATGGATCTCTGCCTATAAAATTCCAACTCTTCCTAACAAGAAAGTTTGGATTTGGTGTTGGATATATTATCCTCCACGAGTAAGGCCTCTTACACATGTCAGTCATTATAGTCCAACAGTATATATTGTATTATGCTTACAAATTGAAATGCTAAGTAAACATTTAAACTTAAGAAAAAAGACTTAAGAAAAAAAGAATAACATAAAAAAAATGAACCATATTCTAGCATTCTTCACAAGTTGCTCTATTCTCCTGGATAATTCACCTCTGCATGTGAGGCAGTCTTTGCCTCATTAGAAGCACCTCCTGGTCTTCTCCCGGATCTCCTGTCTCTCCCCAGGCCCCCCGTACCTCCCTCATCTATTGGGTAATGGTCCTTTATAAATTATTACTTTGGGGATTTTCTTGCAGTACTAGCCATGGGTTCCAAATTTGTGTAAAAGTTTCAAAAGTGTCATTGAGAATGTGCGTGATTCGTTCAAATACTAGGATGCGATTCAAAGTCTGGATGACCGCGAGGAAGTCTAAAGTTGTGTATTTATTTTTATCGCTAGCATTATGAATTTTGTTAATTTGTTTTGTCTGGGAGACAACTTTTCCAAGGGAATTCCCAATATGTAAAATCTCTAGACTCAGCTCTAATTGGACGTGAAAAAGATTTGAGATAAGGTGAGATCCTTACTGCCATACTCGCTGGACTATTGGACATTGCCACCATGCATGTATAAATGTGCCTCTTCCACCACAGTTTCTAAAAAAAATGGGGCTTTTCATGACTTTCCACTTGGAAAAATGGTCAGGGGTGGTGTACGCCCTGTGCAATATTTTAATGGACGTTTCCATAAGGCTTTGAAAGGATGGCCCCTTTGAAGGGATGGCCCAAAACTTTCTCCATTTGGAGATATCCCAGGTGCTGGCTAAGTCTGTCTCCCATTCCAATGTGCACCTGTCTTTATTTTACCTAACTGGTTCATTGAAAAAGTTATAAAGCATTCCTAGGACCCCTTTAGTTAAGGGTTCATTGCTACAATTTTTTGAAAGCCAAGAGTCTTTGGGCTCCCCTGTCATTTTTGTTATTGAGTATGCAAGATTTATAAGCCTACAAAAGGTAAAGTGTTCTTTAATAGGAATGTTATGAGTGTCTCGAATGTAACTATAGGAAATAATTTTTCCCTTCTGAAACCAACTTAAACCAACCAGCCTATTAAAATTCCTTGAAACGGCTACTATATTAGAGAAGCAAGTTGGGACAGGAAAGACCTCCCCAGCTTTTGTGTCTCAACATGATCTGTTTTGCTACTCTTTGGGGTTTGTGTGCCCAGATAAATTGGAAGTTCAACAGGTCTTTCTTCAGGATAGAGATTGGCAGAGTGCGAAAAGGGTAAAGTATTCTGAGGTTCATCCTAATTGTGTTAATCCTACCTGACCAGGAGATTTTAAATTTGGACCAGGTATGCAGCTCAGATTTAAATTGTGATATTAACGGCATGTAGTTTGCTCTGTACATGTACTCTGGGTTCTGGGTGAGATTAATCCCCAGATATCTAATATAGGATTTAGGCCACATAAACTTGTAATTCTGAAGGAAGGTTTTATACTCTGAGGAGAGGTTGACTGATAAAGTTAAGTCAGTTAAGTCTGAGCCCTGAAAGATTACCAAAAGACTCTAATAAGGACAAAAGTGCTGGGACTGATTCCTGGGGATACATAAGGGTACAGAGCAAAACGTCCGCAAATGAGTTACATTTAAATTGGTGAAGACCCACTTGAATTAATTTGCGCTATAGTCCTGAGTCTCTGAGCCAAAGGCTCCATTGCTAGGGCAAATAACAGGGGAGACAATAGGGAAGCCCTGTCTGGTACCTCTCTGAATTTCAATGTGTAGTTTTTTTTGGCCAGGTAATTTTAAATAGGCCCTGGGTTAGTTATAATATGTTTTAATTAAATCCACAAAGGACCCTGTAATGACGAATTTTTCTAGAACCGCATACAGATATTGCCATTCCACTTTATCGAAAGCTTTTTTGATTCCTAAAGCCAGCATACATAAGGGGGTGTTTCTTTCTTTGGCAATATGGATTAAGTTTAAGACTTTCCTAATGTTATCTCCCGCCTGTCTTGAGGGAACAAAACCCACCTGATCTTTGTGAATAAGGGACGTAAAAAGCGGGAGACTCTGTTGGCCATTATCTTTGCTAGAAATTTGATGTAATTATTTACAAGCAAGATAGGGTGGTAGTTTCTTACCTCTAGGGGATTTCCTTTTGGAAAGAAGACCAGGACCGTCTGGTTAAATTCAGGGGGAACCTGTTCACCCCTCAGAATATGGTTAAACAAAGTGACTAGGTGTGGGGCAAGGAGGGACATTTATTTTTTATAATATAGAGATGAAAACCCTGGGCCAGGCGACTTGCCTACTTTTGCTTTGGTTATGACATCCTGTACCTCCTCCAGAGAAATATAAGCATTTAGACGTGATATTATTGAGGTTGCAAGAGTTCAAGGTCTGAATTCTTCACACTAGCTAATTTTGGGGATGAGTAAATCTTGCAGAAGAAGTCCAGGAATGTATCCTGTATCTTTGAAGCACTATTAGTCCTCTGGCCCGACTGCATCTCAATCTGGTGTACTCTAGATTGGGCCAATTATTTTTTTTATTTTTTGACCAGCATGGATTCCAGCTTATTAGCCTTAGTAAAGTACCTATGCCCCGTCTACCTAAGGGCCTTTTCTGTTCTATCAGAAAGAGTAAAATCTACTTTGTGTATTTTTTGGCGAATCTCCCTGGTGGGGTTTTTGTTAGTTTAATTTCTCTAGTTTTTCTAGTTCTACCCTTAACTCTTCTTCCTTTAGCCTTATTTGTCTTTTATATTTAGAGGCTAGCCGTATACAAGTGCCTCTGATGTAGGCCTTATGAGCTATTCAATCCCAGTCTGAGCTTGATTCCTGGTTGTCATGTAGTGAAAAGTATACTTCAATTTCTTTAGCGATTTGATTGCGTATTTGGGGATTCGTCAAGAGCATTTCACTAAGTTTCCAATTTGGCCTGAATTGAGAATTATGTGATAAGTGAAAGGACAGGCACACATAGGAATGGTCAGACCAAGCACATGGATGAATTTCTATATATTCTGTTAAATCTATTAAAGGTGTCTTAGTCAGGAAGGTGTCAATCCTCAAGTAGGTATTATGTGTCTGGGAATAATATGTACTGTATATTATCTGTCCAACGGATGAAATCTGACTTAAAACTTAATTATTTAAACTGCATATGGATCTGTTTAAGTTTTATAGAGAACTTCTCTTTGGAATACTCCTTAGAGCTGTCCACTAAAGGATTTAAAAGGATATCTAAGTTTCCTAGATTAGGAATGCATCTGATGGAGGAGAATCAGAAGTGTATGAAAAAAAAAGGTTTGCATTAAAAATTACCAAAATAAACATTTAAACACTTGAACCTTGAAATTAGCAAAATGTATAGTCATTTCTGACAGTTTAAAATTAAGGTTAACACCCCCTCCCATTTGTTTTGGCCAATCCGGTTAGATGAAAGATCTGAGACATAGCACTATGTTAGTTGCTATGGCAACAGCCCACAGCATAGACAGGATATAGGAATGAATCATATACCAGCAGTGATTGGGAGGCTGACAGCACTGCTCTCCTATTGGCTGTGGTGCAAAGCAGCATGGGATATGTAGCAAAGGAGCCTGGGAAATGTAGTGTATCACTGACATGTGACAGGAAGATGCAAGGAGGAAGCTGCAAGGAGATTGGCTGAGCTAGCAAAAGCAGATAAAAAGTGGGTTAATATTGCTCCCCTGATGCTGCATGGTGATTGGGTGGGGACCAGGAAGTTGTGTAGACACCCCCTGGGGGTGTCAACATAACCATTAGAGGGATTTTTACATATTAATAACAATACAATGTTTTATGAGATGTGCTGCATACACATAGGCTGCCTTTTGCCTACAGAGTGCAGAATGTATTAATCCAGCTCACTTAGATATCATTTTAAAGTCATATTAAGGTCACCCCCTATTATGACTAACCCTAGATCTTGACTCTCTATGGTTCTCAAGAGGCTAAGCAGGCAGTTATGAGGATCTGTGGTAGGGGAGTAAATGAGGGTGATTTTGTGATTTTGAATCTTACCAGTCAGTAACACATAACTACCCTTTGGATCAATTTTTTTGTTTTCCACTATAAGAGGAAAGTCTTTATGGAGCAAAATCGCTGCTCCTGCTAGTTTGGTCAACTTTTATGTATGTATTTTGAGACCTTGTCTTGTACAAAATGGATTTCATGCAGAAATACGGCTGCTGGGTGATGGGGTAAGTATGTCAGAAAGGCTTTTCTCATTTTGAACGGGGAATTAAATCCCATAACATTGTGAGATATAAATGTGTAATTAGTGTTAGCCATCAGTTATGTGGAGAGAGGAGGGGCAAGTTTAGCTTACTTACTCTTGGAGGGGATCTGCCAGGGGACCATGAGAGACCCAGGAGAGCTGGGGATTGTGAACCATAGTCCTGGAAGAGGCAAAGTTTATGTTGAGAAGCTGCTAGTGAAGAATCTAAAATAAAACAACTAACATTACATTTGTGAATAAAAACAGTTAACATTTTTCCACATTCAGATGCGCAAGTACAAAAGAAGCACAAAAAAATACTCAAAAAGCACAAAAGTGCTATAAATGGCCTAGGCCCTGGGCGAAAGACCTCCATCTGGTATATTTACTGAAAGCTTAATTTCACTAGAGAGTGGTAATACAAAATTCCATAAACATAAACCTAGCATATTAAGAAAGTGCAAACATTAATTTTAATAGATAGGATGATGACAATCATTATACTTTACATTCTGGGATTGCTCCTGTACTAAAGTTAGGGTACTTTTCCCACTTCCATCTTGTCTAAGGAATGTGGGGAGTGGCTCCCGTTTGTAGGACAATCAGGAAAATAAGGGAACAAGAATGTTCAAGGATGTCTTTGCCCTGTTAGCGGGAAGAGGAATCCAGATCTCTCACCAAGGATGGCCGTTTCTGACATTCTTAAAAGGCAGATGATAACGTCTTTTGGCACCTCTGGGGAAACCGAGGCTCCCAGGGCCCTGTGCGCTCTTTCTATTTCCCAATCTGGGACCTTTGTGATTAGGGTGCCTATGGTTACTTTTATATGTGGCATAAGGTCTGTAATAGCTCTGGGGATGCCCCTTATTCTGATGTTATGTTTTCGTCCCTTATTATCAAGGTCCTCCATTTTCTCTTCTAATAATAACATTTGCACAGAGTTTTGAGAGATGTTTGACCTGTCCCTTTGTTGTCTCTCTATTATGTCATCCATTGTGGTTTTTAGTAGGTGAGTACGCTAACCCAGCACCTTGATCTCTTTTTTAAGATCTTCTGAGAATTTATCCAGTTGCAGCTTTATAAGCGCCTCAATTCTGGCTAAAGACCTACCGACTGTCCATATTTTGGGTCATATTAGATTGCTCGCTTTCGGACTCTGAGCTATCCGATTTGCAAGAAATTGAATGTTGGGAGGAAGTTTGTATTATTCTTACCCATGTTTGGTTGAGCAAGTCCACTTGATTTCCCAAGAAATTTCTGTGAGGGAAGACAACAGAGATCTGCAGTATTACCGTATTTCCTGGGGATGATTGTCTTGTAACATACCACTTGCTAGGGTCTCAGGGTCTATAGGGCATGTCAGTACTTTTTCTTTACTTTAGATCATGATGATTTGAATAGGGCCTAGCAGCTAGTTGGGCCAATAATCTTTTAGTCTAGCTCCAATCTCACAGTCCATCAGACCACTTTGGCCTTAAATTTATCCTGTTCTTCTACACAGTGCAGTATGCAAGCGCCTCTTGGCCTGAGTTTATCTGTCCTCACCTGACCCTGACTGATTGTTTAAAAGTTGGAATGTAATATCAGGACACCCGCAGGAAAAAATCCAGTCTGCAGGCTGCCATGAGGCTAGGCCTCAGGCCTATTTGCAGTCTACTTTTTTACCAACAATTGCTGGCGAAAACTCCCTGTTTTTACTGTTCCAATAGTTCCCCCCTTGGGAGTGTGACTGTATAGTGGTCTCTCATCTCCTGTGTTATTTATTCAGCAGAAACAAAATCCAGGCTGCAGGCTGATATGTGGCTAGACCCTAGGTTTTGTTTTCAGTCTGGTGTGACAAATGCCACACTATATGGCTTAAATGTTCCTGGGGTTCTCCCTAACACTGGGAGACACTTCCCTTATCTGGTCTGTTTCTACCCTTGGCAGATGGAGCTGGATTACCAGCTAGATGCCAGGAGATCTCTCTGTGTGCTACTGCTCTGCTGTCAGCCATTTTAATCACTTATGTTTTGGAGTCTGAGTTGCGATCGGACCCGCTTTCCAGAAATAATGCAATATTAAATAATCAATAAATATGATATTCTAGTCCATGCAGGTTCTATTACATGTATTAACACATTGATTGCCGGGATCGATATAACACGGATTTGGGAGCTTGAGAATGTTGTGCTATTAAGTGTAATACCTAACATCACTTTGCATTTAATTTAACAGTATTGTGTTTATATTTGCATTTACAGTGCTACGGACAGGACTTTAACCCCCTTGCAGGTCCTCTCTAGTACCCGTAGGATTTTATGCTCCATTTGCCGTGTATGGGTTTGAACGCCAGTGTGTCCTTGGGGATTTGTAGCAATTTAATAGCAATTTGCGATCATAACATTTACGGCTTGACGGATCAAAGGCTTAGATGGGACAGAGTTCAGATTTTCTTGGCTCGTAGGGTTTTTCCACCTGTAACCCGCAGATGGTTTGCGGGTAGCTGAAAGAGGTCAATTTAATACCCATAACTCTCGCGAGATCCTTTTACAGGCTATGATTTCTAAAGTTGGAGCAATTTAATGGGGCTGCTAGAATACTTGCAAATGACTACTAGTGTGTATCAATAACGTACTTGTCTTTCAGTCATGTAAAAAAAAAAAAATATATCTGGTCCAGTGGAGGCTGGAGACTTTCCGGGTTGGTGGGGCAGAAAACAGAGAACTAGCCCCTTCTTGATGTTGGTAGGGTGGTGCTGGTTCGTGTCACTATTCTTGTGCTGGTAAGTGCCTGCATTTTGTCATGCAATTGATATGACATAAATATTACACTATATGGATTAATATAGTTTCTTAAAATATTACAGTGTATAGATTAATTGAGTTTGAGGATCAACTTATTGACAAGTATACGCTGTGTGCAGAAATAGCATTTATTGGTATAGCAGTAAATATCAAGGATAAACAATTATAAGTGTTTACACTTGTAAGCTTTGATATTTAGTTGATCACAATATACAATTTACCTGATGTTTATTACAATCTATTTTGGATGATTGGATATCAATTAGTCTTAACACACTTTGGGCCTCATTCTATTATCGGCCGTAAAACGGCCGCAAAGCTGCGATTCCTTGCGGCCGTCTTACGGCCCCGTGTAGAGCTACCTTTACCTTGCAATTCAAATAGACGGCGCCACAAGCATATCCCCCTTACGGACGGCCGCATATCATGCAACCGGCCGCAAGGTCAGAAAACTTTAAATGCAAATATAAATTCAAGATGGCACTGTAAAGCTCTGTAAATGCTAGGGATCATAATGGGGGACATGAGGATTAATAGCAACCCCCTCTCAAGCTTGCACATCAGCCCAAATCCGATATTTCATTAACGGTTTATTTTCCGTCCCACAGCCTGGGCGGGTCTGAGGTGCTCCAAGCCCTCTGGACTTTGTCCACGGATATTTGACATGAATTTAAAAAAAATATATTTTCGGATTTGAGTGTAGGGTAATGTTGTGCTATGAATGCTAACACCTCCAATCACTTTATTGTCTCATCAGAGTGCAGGATGGCTTTATTATGTGCTTAATTGTGTGCTTGCGGGACCTTTTTGGTGCAAGTAAGCTGCGGCTCGGTTTTAGCCTTGCGAGAGGGTTCCCGGAGCAATAGAATAGCAACCGGCCGAAACTCTTGCGGCCGTTTAAGTTTAAAGGCTTTCCTGCGGAGCGTGCGGCCGCAAGGGATAACAAGGCGCCGGCCACAAGCCTGCCGGTGCCCCCGGCCGGAAGGGAATATAATAGGCAAATAGCCTGCGGCCGGTCCTTGCGGCCCCGCATCTCCTACGGCCGATAATAGAATGAGGCCCTTTATATTTAGTTAGATCAATACAGAAATCAATAAGTAGTGTATAGAAACTTATCAAATGTGGATTTATAATTTATTTTAATACAATCTATATTTGGTTAGTTCAATATAGGAGTATATAAACAGTGTATATAATCTTATAAAGTTTGGTTAACAGTCTGTCTATATTTGGTTAGTGCAATACAGAAATAAGTGTATAAACAATCAGTTGTCTATTTGATACAGTATACATGATATTAATAATTAGCAATATAACCTATTGCTCTATGAACGCAGTAAATAGCAAATTATGGAATAACAATTTATATGGCAGTCAGAGTATAGAAATATATATTGAAGCAATATGTATCAAGGGTGGTTATATTGTATCAGAGGATGCAAGCTAATTAACATTTGTATTTGGGTATTGGCAAGCTATTATTTGGTTACTGGTCTTACATCAAAATTGATTACATAATTTAATGTATCAAGTCGGTCAATTCAATCAACAATGATGTAAAACAGGTTTTGTTGATTGTGTGATACAATACTATATATGTTGAGTACTGCTGAGTATGATTTGCTGTATAGGTGTTTTTAATAATCAGTTTTGTAACAGAGTTAAATGGTTATATTATTTAATAAAGTCAATCAGTCTGTTTTAGGGGATATGGGCACAGATAGAAATATATTGATTAACACCTACAGACCGGAATGAAGGTGCTAATTAGCCTGCGTTCTGTGACCACTCCCAAAAGGGTAACAGAAGGATTGTGGTATATTGGGCTAATTTTAACCCTACGACAAATTAGAAAGTTAAACCAGTTAATACATACCATGTATAGAATTTTAGGATCCCGTCTCAAGATAGCCTGAAGTAATCCATCTTTGTGTTATTGGTTTGTTAGATTTAATTGTAGAGATAGGATAGAATTTTGATATAGACACATATAGTAGGTTTGTGCCACAGAGTGACAGTCAGGTATGTTCCCAGAACAGAACTGTCAGAAAAGACCCAGGGAAAGAACAAAAGGCAAGGAATAGACAAAAAAAAAAAAAAAACGAAAAGCCACAAGCCTTCTTTCTCTCTCTCTCTCTCTCTGATAATCTCTTTCTTCCTCATTGTCACAAGGTTGGTTTCCACCGATCACAAATAGTTACTCCCCATTTGCACGTATATGTATGAAATAGAATGTATTGATAAACATGTTCAGCCTTATTAAATTGCGATTCGGTAAATTTAAAAGGGCTCTAAATAAGCACAGAGCATATTTTTTTACAGAAGTTTTTAGTTAGTGAACTTCTATCCAAAAGCAAGGTCTTCACTAACTAAAAACTTCTGTAAAAAAAATATGCTATGTGCTTATATAGAGCCGTTTTACATTTACCGAATCACAATTTAATAAGGCTGGTTGTGTTTATGTTTCTATCCGCTTGAGAGCGACAAAATATTAAACTGGATTAATATTAATATGTGTGACATCTGTCCCATATTGTGTGCCAAGTATTTTTGGTTAGACTAGACCATTGTAAGCTTAATCTTAACACCTGCTTGATAATATTTATTTGGGACAATTGAGAATTGAAGTAAGATGTGTATGTCTCAGAACAAACTATCTTGAGACCTTCACAAGGTTTCATCTTGAGGAGTCTTTCTTACCCATGTGAAAATATTTAAGACTTGGCCTGGCCAAGTCTTGATTTGATTGGTTTTGTTTAATAGACCCAGACATGTAATTTGTACACAGGGAAATGCTTTAACTCTTCACTTGTTAAGAGGCATACTATAAGTGTTTGTGTATGTTTACAATGGTAATGGCAAGACCAATGGACAAACATATAATGTAAATAATAGATGGATATAACCTCTTTGTTTTACCCAACCAAATGCATGACAATTTGAATTTGGTGAAGTGGTGCTGGTTCTACTCACTTTTTTATGTTGGAAAGTTCCTCCATTTTGTTGATGACATGCAATAATTAAATAAAACACATAGGAATACATATTAGATCAGGCCGTATGCCCCCTCTCTATCCCCCCTCTATCCCTCCCTCTCTCTCTCCTTCCTTCCCTCCATCTTTCCTTCCCTCTCTATCCCTCCCTCTCTCTCTCTATCCATCCCTCTCTCTCTATCGATCCCTCTATCCCTCCCTCTATCTTTCCCACTCTCCCTATCTCTCTCTCTCTATCTATCTATCCCTCTCTTCCGCTCTCTATCCCTCTTTTACTAATATATAGATTGTGTCCCGGCCACTGGTGCCTTTGGATGTCAAGCTGATGTTTGCATTCCTTGCAGCAAACACTGGGTTCAGATCACTGCCCCTTTGCTCACAACGTGTCTTCCAATAGACTGAGAACATAGCAATATAATATTAGAATTTGTAATCTATCTATCTATTTATCTATCTATCTCTCTCTCTCTTTATCCCTCTATCCCTCTCTCTCTCTAATGCATGGGCCCTGTGAGTATAAAAGAGATCTCCAGGGGTCTCCCTGGGTCTAGCTGTGGGTTTTCCTGGGCCCTGCCAGCCTAGTGCTGATCCCCAAGGGTATCTATACATACATACATTCATAATGTCATGACTGATTTTGTGGCTCCCCTGCACCCCCACAAGTAACTCTGTTATTTGGAACTCTGGCACACTGGGTGCTAATGTCAGGGGCTATTACAGTGGGCAAGAGATTTGTTATGGGGACTGTGACATGTTGTTTGTATGGGTAAAGGATAAATAATTTATGTGTGTTCAGAATGTGGTAAGAATATGTTAAAATCTGACACTATTAGAGAGTGCAGGGTAATTTTCCCATTTTAAAATGTTGTGTGACAGCCTGGACTTGAAGGGGTTAAACCGCATGGAATGTGCAGTCCTGCTAATATAGTTGTCGTAAGTGTGTAACGTTAATGGGAGCGTACACACTTACTTCCTAAGTCCGTATAGAGCTCCAGCCACACACTGGATTTGAAATGTGTGGGAGAAGGAAGACACAGGGGAGAGGGGGAGGAAGAGGGAGGATGAAGACACAGGGGAGAGGGGGAGGAAGGGGGAGGAAGACACAGGGGAGAGGGGTGCGGGAGACACAGGGGGGAGGAGGAGGAAGAGGGAGGGAAAGACACAGGGGAGAGGAGAGGGGGAAAAGACACAGGGGAGGGGGAAGAGATACAGAGGAGGGGGTAGGAGACAAAGGAGAGGGATAGTGGGGGGGAAGAGACACAGGGAGGGAGAAGGGGGAAAGAGACACAGGGAAGGGAGAGGGGAGAGAGACACAGGGGAGGCGAGAGGAGGAGGAAAGAGACAAACAGGAAGAGAAACAGGGGAAGGAGGTGGGAAAAAATAAAATAATGATATCTCGTAATTTATGGCAGGCAAATGACTAGTAAAGTAATAAAACTGAATTGTGAGTTTGATGAAAGGATTTTGGAAGTTTGGTTACTGTAGTTACATTGTGTGGTGGGGAAGGATAATTTTAGTTAAGGATAGTGGTAAATATACTGGGATATGTGGACTCTTTGATGTGTATACCAGAGTCAGCTATATCTGTCCTGATCAGCACAGATTTTAAAACAGGATGCAAGGCTCATTAGTCACCTTCTAGGTAGTCCAGTTCCATTTCTAATATGGGGATGAGGGATGTACCATGGGATAGACAGCACCCAGGTGGTGAGGGTGGGGGCTGAAGAGGATGGGTGGAACTGTGTGAAGAATGGATATATTGTATCATTCAATAAAGGTTGTACTACAAAAAGGTACATGGTGTCTGCTTCTTGGATTCTAAAGAAAAGAGGATCTCATAGTGCCTGCCTCTTCAATCTTCTATACACTAAATACCAGTGTGGTCTGATCCCTCTGCAGTCCCATGACTGATGTCCGGATCTAAAGAGCTGGTGTGCTGAGGTGAGAAGTCAGAACCCATAAAAGGTCCCAGTAAGCTAAAGCAGGAAAAGTGGGGGTGCGTGGACCCCTTCGTTTTTGGGTTGTGACACATACTAACAGAACTAGAAAAGAAAGTGGACTTACATATGAAAACTCCACACAGAGCATACGGCAGAGTAATGTGAAGATTAAAATTAAACAATTTAGAGTGCTCACACTACTACTAATCTGTTTACCCAAAAGTTTAGAAAGAAAGTGAGGATGAGTGGTGAAGCATGCCCTTATATAAGTATTTTTTTTTTTTTTTAAGTAAAACATGCATTCCCTGTCTGAAGCTCCATTTGCTGGGGGCAGTTTCTCTCACCCACCTCAGCCTAATCAAACGACTGCAGCTCCTCCCCTTGATTCTATTCTCTAGATGTATCCAGTTGGCATTGCTGCAGAAATACGGCATATGTCATGAGCAGGCTTGGTGGGTATATAAGGTGACACGTAGGCATTCTGAAAACATATCAACCATTGATGTGATGGGTAAAAAATTTATCTGACTTTGAAATGGGGATGGTCATTGGCTTTTGGGCCAAGAGTGGCAGTATTTTTGAAACAGTGTAGTTTGTGAACTGTTCGCATGCTGCTGTGGTTAAAGTGTACTGTGACTGGTCAAATGGCACCATTACTAATAACAGCGCCTAAATTGATGTCAGAGGTGACCTTTGAAGGGGTTAACATATTCTGCTGATGAAGGGGTTAACATATTTTGCTGACATATTCACGAGATATAGCCTAACCATAATATCACATTCCTGTCCTTGGAACGTTTTTGTGACCTTGCAACTGACTAACAATGAACTGAAAATCGCCTCTAATATCCGCCTTCTTTTGCAAGTATATAACCTATGCTATGACGTGGCAATAAACGGAATTAGTACTGAGAATGATTTTGTGTGTGTTACTTCCAGTACGGTTCCCCAGAATTCTGACTGGGGCCTGTGTGTTCCAAACCGCCAACTACTGATTAGGAAGCCCCAACAAACTGGTGTCAGACGAGTGGGATACAGATATCGAAGTACGACGGAGTAGGTGAGTAGAGGGAATTGTGTCTATTTGCACCTTCCTTTGCTCCCACTCTCGTCATCCTTTGTAAACTGTATACAAGTAAATAAGTTGGGCACACTCCCTGAGGTAGGGAGAATTAAGAATTAAGTCTTGGGTAGACTGCAGGTATAATCCCTGAGGTAGGGAGACTCTCTAAGGAAGAGAGTGTAAAGCCTTGGAAGGCTAAAATAAGGCCTCTGAAGGCCATATATATATCAAGGATATATATATATATATATATATATATATATATATATATATATATATATATATATATATATATATATATATATATATATATATATTGTTCCTAAGGTGGGAATAGAAAGGATAAAATTAATATATATATATATATATACTTGACGGCTTGGTTGACAGTGCCCCAAATCCGCTTTTGCTTGCTCATGAATTTTGCTGTATTGCTGTGCTGTTTAAGATAAGAAATGTTTGTTATTCTGTGTAAAAATCAGGAAGTAAGGTCTCTGGAGACTGTGTCTAGGGGCAACCCATTAACTCGAGAATATCTGTCGGAATTGTCGGAGCTATTTCAGCTCAGTACAGCCGAATCCTGTTCTTTGATTAACAACCGTGATAACAAATAAGGTTACATTGTCTATTGAGACAACCACCTAAAGTTTTTTTAGAAGGATAGTTGGAAATGGGTACTTCCCAGTCTAAACAATACCCACCTCTAAACCCGGGAGAATCATGCAAAGCTGTCATATGATATTATATACACAGAGCAACATCAGGTCCCGTGAAAGAGCAAACGAGATAAGGGATAATAAAAGAAATAGGAACACAGAAATATAAAGGAACTTTTTTCTTTACATACATTTATATAATATTCAGATTGCTTTTGTTTATAAAGTAGATGGATTGTCTTGTGTTTTGCTGCAAATAAATTTGTGAGTGTTTGCTGTACTTTCTTTTCTTTGCAATACAATTGAAAAATGCAGGTTAGAGAATTTTCCTCTGTGTCTTTAAGGCTGTAGAGATCGTGTCCACCACTGAAATATATTTCTAAAGCCGGCATATATATAAAAAAGGGAAATCTTTTTCCCGAAATATGTAACAGTGGAGGATTTATGGTCTATCATGTTTGTAAGTGTAAGACAATGTGTTTTGTTTTCTATTTTAAAGCTTGCTAACACTTATCTCCTCGTCCAGAGAAAAAAAAAAAAAAAAGCTGTGAATTTTTGTGACAGGAATTTCCCCTCCCGGCAGAAAATTCTTAAGGTCGTATTTAGTTTGGATAAGAAAACTGTCATGTGTATGGAATGTTGTTGTTGAACTTTTTAAGGTTGATTCCAGTATTTGTAGTTAAATGTTTGTGGAGAGGTCCCAGGAAGCGGAGTGTTAGTTGGGAATTATTGTAAGTTAAGTACGGAACTGAAGGGAAATAGTTCCTAGAAATGTTTTAGTAATGTTTTAGTAAGTGATTTGAAAGGGACATTTTGTATGTGAATTAATCCAAAATGAATAGATTGCAAATAGTAAATACGGAAAGAGAAAACAGGCAGCCCTCATTATTATAGAGAAATTGTGGTTCATCCCTGTGATTACAATTTAATTTTGTAAAAAGGAATTTTTTTCTAACCGTAGGTGACCAACTAGTTATGAAAGCCCTTAACCCCCGAATTAATCCTTCTACATATATGATGTATCTGAAGTGAATGTGTCAAGGACACTATGACTCAGACTGACATCAGACTTGTTATACAGACTTTTAGACTCTGATACAGAGTCAGGATGGAATTGGGCTAACGTCCCTTCCATTACGTGACAATGACTTTAAATTTGTCTAGGATTTAAGGGCAATTAATTACTTAGTCATCCCAATTGCCCCGATTGTCCCTGATATCACCGCTCTCATTAGGGCCATTCCCCATGACGCCACTATATTTATTATTATTGATTTATCAAACACATTCTTTTCGGTCCCATTGGACTTTGAGACACAACTACTTATGGCTTTCATTTTTGTTGGGCGCCAATTAACATGGACCCGTCTTCCCCTAAGGCTAGGTGGATTCACCAGCTGCTTACTCACTGGTGCTCCAACATACCTTGCGGTCATGGATTCGTGTCATGGTTCTGTCCCCTTTCAGTACATCAAATGACCTACTGTTTGTTGTGTAGTCCTACCGGGGAAGAATAGACAGGATTCACTCAATTTGCTACAGCACCTAGCAGCTGAAGGTCCCAAGGTAACTAAAAACAAAATACAAATGGGGGCAACACATGTTGATGATTAATTATTGCAGGCAATGGATCCCTGAATGCTCACACTATGACTCCATTTTACGTACGGCTGCTAAGGGGGACAGCCCAAAACATATTCAGTGGACTCCAGACATGACTGAAGCTTATGTGACGTTAAAAGTTAGCATTATGCAGGCCCCCGCTTTAGGACTACCTGATTATTGTAAACCGTTCTACCTGTATATGAGGCACATTTGTAAAACCATGGCCGCAGTCTGTGCCCAAGATCACATAGGTAGTATGTGTCCCGTTGCATTCTTTTCCAAAGTAGTCCCTACTCCGGTCCAGGGGATGCCGGCGTGTCTCCGAGCATTGGCTGCTTGCGCTGTGGCCGTACAGAAAGCACCCCCCCTTCAGCTGCTCTGGAAGAAGGACTGATAGAGAGAACACAAACTGCAGCAACAATCCCCCTTGACTTGACTTAACCCCCCCTTGCATCTGGCAGTCTGCATATTAGTACACTGAAAACGAAACTAGTAAAAACTGATAACACATAGCAAGTACAAAGAATCGCTATGATTTTATATCTAGAGGTAATGCTTTAGCTGACCGGGTAGCAAACAGTTGCAACTGTCATTTTGCATCAGAAACTTAAAATGATGTATACAGTGTCTACAGAATAACTCTACAGTACCTAACAAAGCATTACATGATCATTTGCCTCCACCCACAGCTTCATTCACCCATTTAAAAATTGATTTCACTCATATTCCAAAGACAGTATCAAAGAAATTGTACCTGTTGGTGATAGAAGACCAGTTCTCACGGTGGCCTGAGGCCTTTGTAACACAAAGAGAGGATGCTAAGACGGTAGCTAAAATATTAACTACCGTGATAATACTGAGATATGGATGCCCATTGCAAATTAACTCTGATAATGGACCAGCCTTTATTAGTGCAGTAATTTAGGAACTGGTACAATAGCTACAGATAACCTGGAAATTCCATATCCCTTACCATCCTCAGAGTTCAGGCATAGTGGAAAGAATGAACCGCACTATTAAGGAGAAACTTACAAAGGCCACTGCAGGTACATGGGTGAACTGGCAGAAATACTTATCTGCCATTCTAGCAGAAATTAAGCAAAGAAGGTAGGCTTCCCATTCGGACCACCGACTACCGTCCTGATTTATTTGCCCTTATGGACATTTCTTAATTGCCATTATGACCCAGACGAACTGGGACCATTAAAGTCTGTTTGTGGTAAACACAATAACACTTCACTCATATATTACAATGGCAGTACACAACCCCGCAAATGGAATTTCTTTACTTATGTACAATCAGCCACACCACTTAACTCTATATGGATGCAACACCTCATACGCACGCATTTCCCATCAAAATATAATAAGAGTGTATAATTTATGTTAACCCACACTAACCCAGGGTATAACTGTTTTAGGTCCCTAGGAAAAGGTAAATCTGTTGGATGGTCCGCTTGCTCCAATACCACACTTTTTTTTTTATAGGACCTCTTCTGGTTCCTTCCTTTCTGACCTGTACAAGAGTTGTTCACCTTGGAGCTGTAGTGGTCCCGGATGTCCCTACTTATTTTCTCTTTTACATAATATATCAATTAATGGTACTGGTTGTAGCAACACTAATGGGTCCGTGTCTAATCTCTTCCACCTTATGCCACCTTCTCCAGCCACAGATGTATACTTTATCTGTGGCAGGAACGCCTGTCAATGGCTGCCCCCTAATTGAGTGGACAGTTGTTATTTAGGTCAAGTAATCCCATATATATACACAACCCCAACACTTGTACAAGGCCACATTAGGAAAATGAGGGATAAAGAGCGGGTGGAAAATATTCCTAGACACCCTAGGTATAACCTTCCCACATGCACGTGTAGGGAAACTACAGGTAGAACTATCCATCCTTTCTCTACTAGTACAGAAGGCTTGTATTCCTTTGTGTTTTTATTACATGCTTCAAGGCTTTATTCCTAAGAATTTTCAGCTAAATACTGTGACTTAACACCACCTGGTCACAGGTATATCTCATGTACTGATACCCTGGAGGGTTTATCACCTTCCAGTGTCTCAGTTCGCTTCCTATCATATATATACACCACTGCTTACATCCCAAATAAAGATCACATTGTGATCTAAGAGGGGAATGAAGGGGTTAACATATTCTGCTGATGAAGGGGTTAACATATTTTGCTGACATATTCACGAGATATAGCCTAACCATAATATCACATTCCTGTCCTTGGAACGTTTTTGCAACCTTATTAAAACATTTCTAGTTGTTCTAAGAAACAGAAAAACACCTGATTATCTGTCCTTGCAACTGACTAACATGAACTGTAAATCGCCTCTTATATCCGCCTTCTTTTGCAAGTATATAACCTATGCTATGACGTGGCAATAAACGGAATTAGTACTGAGAATGATTTTGTGTGTGTTACTTCCAGTACGGTTCCCCAGAATTCTGACTGGGGCCTGTGTGTTCCAAACCGCCAACTACTGATTAGGAAGCCCCAACAACCTTCAGCTGAGAAGGTATGTGAGGGCAAACTGACATGCTAGAGTTGAGCAACTCCCCATCCAAAGGAACCACAGGGCTACCAGATGTGTGTCTAAAGCAACAGTACATTGAACCCTTTTGCATATGGGGCTCTGAAGCAAATGGCTGGTCACTGCACACATGCTGAGGAGGGGTCATCATCAGAAAGACTTCAATTTGCAAGACAGAACTGAAACTGGACCTATTTTGATTGACAAAGGATTGCCTTTTCTGATGAGTAATATTTTCTGCTCCATCGACTGGACGAACGTTGGCGTGTCAGGCACAAAACCCTCTGAGAACAAACGCTCTGCAACCATTGTTGGAAGAACATAAACTGATGGCGGTAGCATTATGGTCTGGGGAATGTTTTCTTGGCATTGTCTGGGTCCACTCATACCTCTGGAAGACATTCTTAACTGATTGGGTTATCTATCCACCCTTGCAGATCAAGTACACCCATATATGTTACCTGTCTTCCCTGGAGCGGATGGGATTTCCAGCAGGACAATGCAACATGTCATATGTCCAGAATTGTCCAGGAGTGGTTGGAGGAGCATGATGATAACTTCCGAGTAATTCCCTGGCCTCCAAATTCCCTGGACTTGAACCCCATGGGAGCACCTTGAACACCATGTTCGCCATATGTATCCTCCTCCATGCACCATTCGGATGCACTTAAGTCTGCACGGCTCCAGATACCCTTGCCAACCTTCCAGCATCTTATTGACTCACTACCACACTGTCTAGCTGCTGTCCGTGCTGCACACAGTGGTTATTCAGGATATTAGGGTCATAATAATGTGACTGACCCGTGTAAAATCAAATTAAAAAATATTCCCAATTTCTCTGGAGGAATTTACTGACAATAGCAATTATGTTAAAATGTTTTTGATAATGTTCTGAAAATTAATACTAACTCACAACTACTTTTTGTTCAACCAAACCTATTATCTACAACTTAGGAGAACGGGCATGGCATGTGGGCCCATATACACCAACTTATATTTATATGTTACAAGAAATGCACCCATTGGAGAATATCTGTAGGTTAGGAGAAACGGTACTAGGAATGACATGTTTAAAAAAAGGGTGAATTTGTTAAGACAGATAGTCAGAACAAGAGGCTTCTTAGATAAAGCTTTTCAAATAGCTAAAAATGAGCTAAAAAAAAAGTCAGGATTTGGGTATTCTAACACAAAGGGGTCATAATCGAAAATTATTTCAGAGATATCATAACATAAAACAAAAACAGATACAATTAGGGAGATTGTAAAGAAACACTGGCATGTACTAAATACTGATAATGTGCTGAAACAGGCCTTACCAAATCATCCCCTCATCCCTGGCTTCTGGAGGGGTACAAATCATAATGGTTTACAGACTTCTAGCCATTTTGAACAAACAAAAAAGAGAACACTTTTATATAAAGGATGTCTCCCCTATGGAGGCTGCCCACTTAGCTGCCATTTAAAAGGGATACCATTTTTGAGCACAGATTTGAAAATATAGTAAGGGTTAATGACTACATAAATTGTAAAACCAAAAATCTCATATATTGCTTATCATGTCAATGTAAAATTCTTTATGAGGGTATGACAAGACTCCTCGGAAATAGAATTCAGGAACATAAGAGCAATATCAAATGGGCAGAGAGATAGAAACACAATTTTAAGCAAATATTGAGTGTTGCTTGTCAGTTAAAAAAAAAAAAAAAAACATGTTGGGGAATAGAACGTGTTTGAAACAACATGGAGGAGATATAGAAAATAAAATGTAACACTAAAGGAAAATAAATGGATTTTCCTTTTAGATACAATCTATCCAAAAGTAATGAACGAGAACAACAATTTACATGGTGTTTCTATAATTTTTCTTAGTAAAGTTAGTACACTTTAAATCATTCAAGCCCCTCTATTTATATCCTACAGCGGGGGTCCCCAACACCCGGGCAGCGGTCCACCACCGGTCCGCTGCCTGTGTTCAGCCGGTCGTTGTGCTGTGAAGAGTATGGGCCGATCTATCACCAGTGTCTCCACTACGGGCCCCCTCAACAGCCCCCAGCCCACTTCAGCGCTCCCCTCTTATTTGTGCACTGAGCTCCATGGTCCGGTTCCCATTAGTCAGAGGCTGGATATCCTTCCCCAGCCAGCACTTCATACTGCAGGATCACGTGACATCATTAGGAATTCCCCTCCCCTGCAGCATGAAGCACCCACCAGCAGGGGAAGTATATCCAGCCTTTGACTAACGATAACCGGACCACGGAACTCAGTGCACAAGTAAGAGGAGGGGGCTGAATGGGGCAGCTGGGGGTGGAATGGAGCTGCTGGGGGAGAGCTGAATGGGGCTGCTGGGGGTTATGGGGCTTCTTGGGGATTGGGGGCTGCTGTTGGATGTGAATGGTGGTGCTGCTGGGGGGAGGGTTGTGGGCTGGCTGAAAGGTGCTGCTGGGGGCTCAATGTTGCTGCTGGGAGTTAATGGGGCTGCTGGGGGCTAAATGGGGCTACTGGAAGTGGAATGGAGCTGCTGGGAATGGAATGGAGCTGCTGGGGGGGGGATTAATGGGGCTGCTGGGGGTTATGGGGCTGCTGTGGGGTTGGGGACTGGTGCTGGGGGGGTCTGAATGGTGCTGCTGGCGGATGAATAGTGCTGCTGGGGTGAATGGGGCTGCTGGGGGTGGAATGGAGCTGCATGGGGAGAGCTGTATGGGGCTTCTGGGGGGTTGGGGGCTGCTGCTGGGGGTGAATGGTGCTGCTGGGGGCTGAATAGTGCTGCTGGGGGTGAATGGGGCTGCTGGGGGAATTGTGGAGCTAAATGCTGCTGCTGGGGGGAAGTGAATGGTGCTACTGGGGGGTTGTGGGCAGAAAAGTGCTGCTGGGGGTTGCAGGGGTCCACTGCACTACATATATATACTAGTGTATTGCCCGTCAAAAAATGACGGCAATCAGATGTGTATGTTTTAAAAGTTGTTTATTTATTAATATACACATGGAATTGTAAGGTAGCTAATGTTTTTTTTTTGTGTACTACTGAAATATAGAATTCAAATTAATAAATGAATTTACATATTTGTATGCATTGTGTTGAAGAGCTGGCAATTTGAGTTGATGTTGCAGCAGCATTAGTGGTGTGGAGGTGCTGTGTAAGCGTGATGAACGTGTGCAGTGTAATAGTGTGCTTGCACGATCTGAAACCGTTAAGGTAGCTGTGTACTTCCGCATTATCCTAAAATGGCGGATAATGTGTTGTATGCGTCTTACCGGATTATCGGTACGTGTTTTCCGTGGTTATAGTGCTGTAGCCTGCTTTTCGTTTTGTTCGTCCGGCATTTTTAACAACACACTACACACTAATGAACGCATGTAATAACACTATAAGTGCCATGAGGGTCATCCAGGACCCTCATGACACAAAGTGTAAGGACTACACCATTTTACCGGTCACTTATGGGGGTCTATACAGACCCTCATAACCCTATATTTGACCCCATTAGTCCCATAAGGGTATTTAAAGACCCTCATGGGACAGTTAGAAGCCTAACATTACCCCGTAACTGCTATGAAGGTTCTCCAGTACCCTCATGAGACTAAGTACAAACACTACACTGCACTAAACCCACCCCAATAAACCATTAAATCTAAACTAACACCCCTCTACACTAACCTATTAACACCTACACTACCTACTTAAACTACCTACCCACCCCCTTATCAACCCCCCACCACTCTAATTATAGAAAATAAAAAAACCTAAGTCACAAAAAATAAAAAAAGGAACATTACAGAAAATAAAAAAATACATTACAACCCCCCCACTACAGAAAAAAAAATTACACACCTGAAAAGAAAATACATATAGAATACATACAATACAAAAAAAATACAAAACCCCCTATCTAACATACAATCAATACTATCTACCTAAAATACATCCCCCAATCTATCTAATATACAATAAATCCATACCCCATCTAACATACAATACTATATAATATACAATACATCCTTTCTATCTAAAATACATAACCCTATCTAACATACAATAAATACTATATAATTTACAATAAATCCTAACTATATAAAATACATTCCCCTAACATACAATAAATACTAACTATCTAAAATACATACCCCTATCTAACATACAATAAATGCTATCTCTATATAAAAACCCTAATTCTAAGCTAAAATAAAATAATTAGGACCACTTACCTTTGCAGATATCCCTTCAGATCACCAACCTACGGGAAAAAAAAAAATAGTACAACACATTTACATAAAATAAATAATCATTCTAAATATTTTACTCACCTTTCCAGCATGTCCCCTTCCTTCTTCTTTTCTTCTTCTCCGGCGTGGCCCCTGTTAAAAAAAAACATTACATTACTACAACATACATAAACATAAAAAAAATAAAAATAAACATTATATACATTGTACTTACCTGCCCGCAATGTCCCCGGCCTCCTCCTCTTCTGGCCCATCATGAAACTAACAGAGATCCGTACTCGGGGACCTCCCCGACGCTAATGAGCCTCCTACAGAGATTTCCAGAAGAAAATTGTCAATGGCGGCTTCTGATTGGCTGAAAACGCTGTCTATCAAATGCAGTCAATCAGAAGGCGCCAATGTGTGAGCCAATCAGAAAGGGATACACCCCTAAATCCCACTCTGATTGGATAATGCACCTGTCAATCTTTATTTAAACCAATCAGAAGGCTTTATTGCCATCAGACAATCACAATGGGATACTGCCCCACAGGGTTACTGGCTGAAGACATCTTCGCCTTCTCATTGGCTGTAATACTGATTGACATTGACAACAGCCAATCAAAAGGTGCAAATGCCTTCAACCAATCACTACGTGGGGTGTATCCCATTGTGATTGGCTGTTGTCACTGCAACCAATCAGAAAGCGCAGATGCCTCCAGCCAATCACCCTGTGGGGGTGTATCCCATTGTGATTGGCTGAAGGCATCTGCGCCTTGTGATTGGTTTAAATAAAGATTGACAGGTGCGTTATCTAATCAGAGTAGGATTTTCGTGTGTATCCCTTTCTGATTGGCTCACACAGTGGCGCCTTCTGATTGGCTGAATTTGATAGACAGCGTTTTCAGCCAATCAGAAGGCGCCATTGCCTATTTTCTTCCGGAAAAGGCTTCCAGGGCGGGGCAGAAGAGGAGGAGGCCGGGGACATCGCGGGGAGGTGATTACAATGTATATTATGTTTATTTATTTATTTTTATGTTTATGTATATTGTATTAATGTAATGTTTTTTTTAACAGGGGCCGCGCCGCAGAAGGAGAAAAGAAGAAGGACGGGGACATGCTGGAAAGGTGAGTAGAATATTTAGAATATTTAGAATGTTTATTTATTTTCTGTAAATGTGTTGTACTAAAAAAACATTTCTTTTCCCCTAGGTTGCTGATCTGAAGGGACATCTGCAAGGTAAGTGGTCTTAATTATTTTATTTTAGCTCAGAATTAGGGTTTGTATATAGAGATAGCATTTATTGTATGTTATATAGCGGTATGTATTTTAGATAGTTAGGATTTTTTGTTTTTTAGGGGTATGTATTTTAGATAGTTAGGATTTATTGCATGTTAGGGGTATGTATTTTAGATAGTTAGGATTTATTGTATATTAGATTGGGGGATGTATTTTAGATAGATAGGATGTATTGTATATTAGATAGATTGGGGGATGTATTTTAGATAGATAGGATTTATTGTATATTAGATAGATTGGGGGATGTATTTTAGATAGACAGTATTGATTGTATGTTAGATAGGGGGCATTGTATTTTATTTTATTTGTATTGTATTGCATGTATTCTATGTATTTCCTTTTCAGGTGTGTATTTTTTCTTTCTGTAGTGGGGGGGGGGGGGGGGTTGTAATGTATTTTTGGTGGGAGGGTTATTAGGGGGTAGGTAGGTAGTGTATGTTTGTAGTGTAGGTGTTAATAGGTTAGTGTAGAGGGGGGTTAGCTTAGATTTAATGGTTAATTGGGGGGTATAGTGCAGTGTAGTGTTTGTACTTAGTGTCATGATGGTCCTTGAAGACAGGCATGGCACTTATGTGGTTAATGTTAGGGTTTTAACAGTCTGTATTGACCCCCATGAGTGACAGGGTTAATTATGGGTTTATGGGGGTCTGTATTGACCCTCATGAGTGACAGGGTTAATTAAGTGCTAATGGGGGTCTGTATTGACCCCCATGAGTGACAGGGTTAATTATAGGTTTATGGGGGTCTGTATTGACCCCCATGAGTGACAAGGTTAATTAAGTGCTTATAGAGGTCTGTATTGACCCCCATGAATGACAGGGTTAATTAATGTATTATGGGGGTCTGTATTGACCCCCATGAGTGACACGGTTAATTAGGGGTTTAAGGGTGTCTGTATTGACCCCCATGAGTGACAGGGTTAATTAAGTGCTTATGGGTGTCTGTATGGACCCCCATGAGTGACAGGGTTAATGAAGGGTTTATGGGGGTCTCTATTGACCCTCATGAGTGACAGGGTTAATTAAGTGCTTATGGAGGTCTCTATTGACCCCCATATGTGACAGGGTTAATTAAGGGCTTATTAAGGTCTGTATTGACCTCCATTAATGACAGGGTTAATTAAGGGTTTATCAGGGTCTGGGTTGACCCCCATGAGTGACAGAGTTTTTTTAGGGGTTGATGGGGCTCTGTATAGAGCCCCATGAGTGATAGGGTTAATTTTTTTTTCATTACGGGTCCTTTAAGGACCTTTACGGTCCTTTAAGGACCCGTAAGGTGGGAATTTAAAATTTTCATTGCAGCGGGGGTCCACGATTGCGTGCGATCGGGGACCCCCACTGCGAGGGGTAATGTGGGTTAATACGGCTTTCCGGATCTCAGATCCCTTCAAGGTTTAATTAAGGGTTTATGGGGTGTCTGGATTGACCCCCATGAGTGACAGGGTTATTTAGGGATTGATGGGGTTCTGTATAAAGCCCCATGAGTGATAGGGTTCATTTTTTTTGTTTTATTACGGGTCCTTTAAGGACCTTTACAGTCCTTTAAGGACCCGTAAGGCGGGAAATTTGAATTTTAATTGCAGCGGGGATCCCCGATCGCGTGCGATCGGGGACCCCACTGCGAGGCTTAATGTGGGGTTAATACAGGTTTCCAAGCTTATCTTGGATCCCGTGGGGTTAATGCGGGTTTCCAAGCTTATCTCGGATGCCTTCTTGGGTAAGTTGTATGTGGCAGGGCGGTCCGGGGTCGTGGAGCCTCGTTTTCATTTTTTTTTTGGTGGCCATTTTTTCCTCGCTTAGTGCAGAAACGGTGGAATTTGGGGTTTTAATTTGCATTTAACCTCCCTTCCAGATGTCCTGGCTGTCCACCTGTGCTTTGGGTGAGTTTTTTTTTTTTCATTATTGGGTTTTTTAGTGTGTTTTTAGTGTTTTGCTGCTTGCGCGGTTCGGGGGGTTTAGTGCAGTGTTTTGCGAGACACAGGGGAGGGAGAGGAGGAGTGGAAGGAGAGGACTAAGTGCTGCGAGTTAACGGTTGTGTGGGGTGGTTTGGGGTGCCGTAGGACTAGGTGCTGCGAGTTTAGAGATGTGTGGGGTGGTGTTGGTTCAAAGTCATGCGCCGTAAAGCCTCCACCTTCTGCAAACTGCATCCCTTGCTTTGTGTGATATATATATATATATATATATATATATATATATACACACGCATATACTGTATATATATATATATATATATATATATATATATATATATATATATATATATATTGTAACGGTGTCCAGCAAGGACAGATAACCTGAACTAGAATCCAACAAGGGATCTACATAAGCAGAAGAATGAGTAGGGCTGTACATCCATGCTTGAACAGAAGGGGAGCATGTGAGCTGGGGCCTAATCAAGCCAGTACACCTAATCTAAGTCAGGAGGATTTAAAAGGCTACTGTGTGAGCAGAGAGAGGGCTAGCTAAGTTCACATGAGATATGGAGCCTGGAAGAAACCTTGAGCAGAGAGAGCTGTTTTTGAGAAGCTACAATACTGAATGCTGGAGTGCTGGTGTACAGTGTAACAAGGTACCCTTTGTTGGACTGTAAACGGTAGGGACTTCTGGGCTCTTTTTATACATTTTATTGAGCAGTTACAAAAACACAACTTAAATAGCTTATAGTCAGAAAAATAAACATCTACGTAAACGGGCTTACTATACTCTGGAACACCCTGACTATAACCTGAGCAGCTTTTCTACTACAGGTTAAATTATAATTCATAAAGAAAACACCCAGTCTCTGATAGTGCCACCTTGTGGCCAGGATACAAACAATCTCTTGTAGTTCCACCTTGTGGCCAGGATACAAACAGTCTCTTATGGTGCCACCTTGTGGCCAGAATACAGATAGTCCCTTATAGAGCCACCTTGTGGCCAGGTTATGAATAGTCTCTTATATAGTGCCAGCCTGTGGCCTTTCCACGTCTTCACTTAAGAAGCCATGGATGAAGCATAGGGCCCACCCTTCTCTCCCATATGCTTCACCCCAGGGACCCTGTGATATTGCAATCGGAATACTGCAATTTAACAGGATAAGCACTCAGCCTCTTCCCTGGGGTATAATAATTTAAGTAACAGGTTTCTGACCTTATGGTAAAATGGAGTGTCCGTCTCCTCACTAGCTTCAGTCTGCCATGCAGCTTTCTCCAGTCAGGTAGCTCAGCAGTGTCCCACAAGTACTTAATAAGGATCTCTTTGCAGATCCAGCAGACCTTTTACTTGCTGCTCCAGAAAACCAGCACTCCAGCATTCAGTATTGCAGCTTCTCAAAAACAGCTCTCTCTGCTCAAGGTTTCTTCCAGGCTCCTTATCTCCTGTGAACTTAGCTAGCCCTCTCTCTGCTCACACAGCAGCCTTTTAAATCCTCCTGACTTAGATCAGGTGTACTGGCTTGATTAGGCCGCAGCTCACATGCTCCCGTTCTGTTCAAGCATGGATGTACAGCCCTACTCATTCTTCTGCTTATGTAGATCCCTTGCTGGATTCTAGTGCAGGTTATCTGTCCTTGCTGGACACCATTACAATATATATATATATATATATACACATATATATATTATGAGTTTCCATTGGCAGGCGGCCCGGGGGAGGGGGGGGGGTTTAGGGAGGTGTTGGAAACATTGTTTTTTCTTCAATGGAAACAGGCCCCAGTGCCAATAAAGGTAAAAAGGTTAAAAGGTTGGGGACCACTGTCCTACAGGACTGCATATACTAGAGTCTGCTACCTCTGTTCAGCCGGGCCGTGTGCTGTGAAGAGCATGGGCGGATCTATCACCCGTGTCTCCACCCAGGACCCCCTCAGCGGCCCCCTCCTCTTACTTGGGCACTAAGCTCCATGGTCCGGTTCCCATTAGTCAGACGCACTTCATACTGCAGGATCATGGGACATCATTAGGAATTCCCCTCGCCTGCAGTATAAAGCACCAGCAGGGGAAGGATATCCAGCTTCTGACTAATGGGAACCAAACCACGGGGCTCAGTGCACAAGTAAGAGGAAGGGACTGAATGGAGCTGCAGGGGAGGGGAGCATAATTGGGTTGCCGGGGGGTTGTGCGGCTGAATGGGGCAGCTGGGAATGGAATGGAACTGCTGGGGAGAGCTGAATGGGGCTGCCGGGGGGTTGGGGCTGCTGCTGGTGGTGAATGGTGCTACTGGGGGAGGGTTGGGGGCTGAATGGTGCTGCTGGTGGCTCAATAGTGCTGCTGGGGGTGGATGGGGCTGCTGGGGGCTAAATGGGGCTGCTTGGGGTGGAATTGAGCTGCTGGGGGTGGAATAGAGCTGCTGGGGGAGATGAATGGGGCTTCTGGGGGCTGCTGGGGGTAAATGGTGCTGCTGGGGCTGAATAGTGCTGCTGGGGGTGAATGGGTTATATATAAATGTATATGTAATATGGTACATGCATAATAGGTAGCTGTCTAAATATATATATATATATATATATATATATATATATATATATACTGTGTGTATATATATATATATATATATACAGTGCCTTGCAAAAGTATTCACCCCCTTGACTTTTTACCTATTTTGTTACATTACAGCCTTAAGTTCAATGTTTTGTTAATCTGAATTTTATGTGATGGATCAGAACACATTAGTCTAAGTTGGTGAAGTGAGATGAGAAAAATATATACATAAAACTATTTTTTGGAAATAGAAAACAGAAAATGTGCATGTGGGTATGTATTCACCCCCTTTGTTATGAAGCCAATAAATAGCTCTGGTGCAATCAATTACCTTCAGAAATCAAATAATTAGTGAAATGATGTCCACCTGTGTGCAATCTAAGTGTCACATGATCTGTCATTACATATACACACCTTTTTTGAAAGGCCCCATAGGCTGCAACACTTATGTAAGAGGCACCACTAACCAAACACTGCCATGAAGACCAAGAAACTCTCCAAACAAGTAATGGACAATGTTGTTGAGAAGTACAAGTCAGGGTTAGGTTATACAAAAAATATTTAAATCTGTGATGATCTCCAGGAGCACCATCAAATCTATCATAATCAAATGGAACATGGCACAACAGCAAACCTGCCAAGAGACGGCCGCCCACCAAAACTCATGGACCGGGCAAGGAGGGCATTAATCAGAGAGGCAGCACAGAGACCTAAGGTAACTCTGGAGGAGCTGCATAGTTCCATAGCAGAAACTGGAGTACCTGTACATAGGACGACAATAAGCTGTATGCTCCATAGAGTTGGGCTTTATGGCAGAGTGGCCAGAAGAAAGCCATTACTTTCAGCAAAAAGCAAAATGGCACATTTGAGTTTGCAAAAAGGCATGTGGAACTGAACTTTTTGGCCATCAAAGAAAACGCAATGTCTGGCGCAAACCCAACATATCACATCACCCAAAGAACACCATCCCCAGTGAAACATGGTGGTGGCAGCATCATGCTGTGGGGATGTTTTTCAGCAACCGGGACTGGTTGGAGTTGAGGGAAAGATGGATGGTGCTAAATACAGGGATATTCTTGAGCAAAACCTGTACCACTCTGTGCGTGATTTGAGGCTAGGACGGAGGTTCACCTTCCAGCAGGACAATGACACCGAACACACTGCTAAAGCAACACTTGAGTGGTTTAAGTGGAAACATGTCAATGTGTTGGAATGGCCTAGTCAAAGCCACGACCTCAATCCAATAGAAAATCTGTGGTAGCTGTTCACAACTTCCAACTTGAAGGAGCTGGAGCAGTTTTGCATGGAAGAATGGGCAAAAATCCCAGTGGTAAGATGTGGCAAGCTCATAGAGACTTATCCAAAGCGACTTGGAGCAGTGATTGCCACAGAAGGTGGCTCTACAAAGTATTGTCTTTACGGGGGTGAATAGTTTTGCACATTGACTTTTCCTGTTTTTTTGTCCTATTTGTTGTTTGCTTCACAATAAAAAAAAACCTTCAAAGTTGTGGGCATGTTCTGTAAATTAAATTATGAAAATCCTCAAACAATCCATGTTAATTCCAGGTTGTGAGGCAACAAAACACGAAAAGGGAGGTGTCGGAATTTTTTTTTTCTTCAATGGAAACGTTCCCCATTGCCGAAAAAGGTAAAAAGGTTGGAGGACCACTGTCCTAATAACCACTTGCCCCAAATTGAAGCTTCCGTTATAGGAGAGAAAATTAAACTACTTGTCATAAAGTATCAATATAGTGGTTAAATTGACAAACCAAGGATGGCAATGTAACCAGTATGTTACCCTCCTCAGGAAATAAAAATTAAAATAAAATAAAAATCATATAAATCACAAGAGATTACAATGAATTAATATAACAATTGGAGTATCAGATAGATCTATAAATATCATATACTAGTAACTTGCCTGTCATAAATGACGGTATCATAGAATGTTATCTTGAATTGTATGTGCTGTCTCTCTCTCTCTTTGTACTGTCTCTCTCAGTCTGTGATGTCTCCCTCTCTGTGTTATCTGTCTGTGTGCTGTCTCTCTGAGGTTTGTAATGTTGGCTGTTATGTCACTTGCTGTGGTGTGCTAGTCTGTGCTATCTCTCTCTCTGTGCTCTCTCACTATGAGGTTTGTAATGGCAGCGATCATGCCACTTGCTGTGGTGTGTGGCATGTGACGGCGCTTGCTGTATTGTGTGGCGTATTCTCGCTCTCACTCTTTGCTGTCTGTGTGCTGTCTCTCTTTGTGCTGTTTGTTTGTCCCTGTTCTGCCTGTGTGCTGTCTTTCTCTGTGCTGTGTCTCTTTCTCTCAGGTGTGTAATGACCGCAGTTAATCCACTTGCTTTGGCGTTTGGTGTGTTGCATGTGGTAGAGCTTGCTTTATTTTATGATGGGTTCTCTCTCTCTCTTTGCTTTCTGTCTCTCTCTCCTCTCTCTCTCTGTGCTGTTTGTCTGTGTGCTCTCCCTCTCTCTCTGAAGTGTGTAATGTAGGTTTTTATGCTCCTTGCGGTAGTGTTGGTGGCCCTTGCTGTGTTGTTTGCCAGGTCCTCTCTCTTACTACTGTCTGTCTCTCTCTCTCTCTCTCTCTCTGTGCTGTTTGTCTGTTTGCTGGATTTCTTTGTGCTTTCTCTCTCTCTGCCGACTCTCTCTCTCTGTACTATTTATTTGTGTGCTGGCTGTCTGTATGCTTTCTGTCTGTGTGCTGTCTCTCTCTCTTTGTGATTTGTAATGGCGGCTGTTATGCTGCTTGCTGTGTTGTGTTGCATGTTCTCTCTCACTCTTTGCTGTTTCTCTCTCTTTGCTGTCTCTCTCACTCTTTGCTGTCTTGCGTACTCTTTGCTGTCTCTTTCTCTCTTTCTTTATGTCTCACCATCTTTCTGTGCTGTGTTTTCTCTCTCTGTGTGTTTTGTCTGTCTGTGTACACTCTCTACTGCCTGTGTACACTCTCTATCTCTCTCAGTGCTGTCTGTTTATGTGATGTCTGTCTGTGTGCTGTCCCTCTCTCTCTGAGGTGTGTAACGGCGGCTGTTATGTCGGCTCTCAGGCCCTGCCTCACTATGATGACATGGCTTTGCCTCTTGGTGATGTCACGGTTCCGTACAGCATGACAGACAAACTGCTAATTATGTTACAAGATTAAGATCATGGCAATGTATCTATTCCACTAAGAGTAGAAGGCAAAGTGGGTATACATTAAAAAAGTGTATGCATCCAAGTATAAATCAAGTTAAGATAATCAAAATAACAGAAATAATTTGTTCCAAATAATCAATCTTCTAATCAAAAGAAATGGATGAGAGATTAATCTTTTAAGGATATTTTGGTTTCCATTAAATGTGTTTATTAAAGGAAAATCAGAAAAGGATAATATAAACCTTTTTTTGTTTATTAAAGCAAAATTGGAAATTAGATTAATACATTCAGATTTAGGAATGTTTTGAAAATATTATCACATATATAGTTGTGAGCATACGAGCTTGCTTAAGCCGTTGCTCACGCTTGCGAGGGCCGCAGTTGCTGGCATGGAGCGCCTTCGGCGCTCCATGCCAGCAACTGAGGCCCTCCTGGTCACCAACTGGATACTCAATCACTGTATTTACCTGAGCCCGCGGCCCCTCGCGTCGCGCTAATAAAAAAACGGAAGTGGGTGTACCAGAACTCACTGCACAAAACTTCAAGTCCCAGAATGCTCAGCAGCACAAGCAGTAGCCACTCAGCACATTAGGGGGCGAGTCTAATATATAATATAGCTGTGTATGTAAATCTGTCTCACTCTGCAAAAACAAATGGAAAGATAGAACTGTTTTTTTAAAGTTTATGTGTCACATTTAATGTATATATATTTAAATATTGTGGTAGGGAGGATTATCTCTGAGGACCTGGACTTTTATGTGAAATCAATATACTCTTGATGGCTTCTTATTTACATTATACAACATATATATATATATATATATATATATATATATATATATATATATATATATACACATTATATATATATATATATATATATACACATTATATATATATATATATATATATATATATATATATATATACACATTATATATATATATATATATATATATATATATATATACACATTATATATATATATATATATATATATATATATATATATATATATATATATATACACATTATATATATATATATATATATATATATATATATATACACATTATATATATATATATATATATATATATATATACACATTATATATATATATATATATATATATATATATATATATATATATACACATTATATATATATATATATATATATATATATATATATATATATACACATTATATATATATATATATATATATATACACATTATATATATATATATTTATATATATATATACACATTATATATATATATATATATATATATATATATATACACATTATATATATATATATATATATATATACATATATATATATATATATATATATATATATATATAATATATTTATTTATTTATATATACACACATTATATTATATATATATTTACACATTATAGATATATATATATCACATCACATATATAGTTGTGAGCGTACGGGCCGTTGCTCACGCTTGCGGGCTCGCGTAGCGAGGGGCGCGGGCAAGGGCCTCAGTTGCTGGGATGGAGCGCCGAAGCGTACAGCCCGTTGCTCACGCTGAGGCCCTGCAGCCACCTCCTCCCCACAATACCCCGCCGCTGGAGAGAGGGAGCAGAACTCCATGCCCCATTACACCCATCAGACTACTTACATTAATTGAGGCATCTCAATTCACCTCCGCCATGTCTCCCCTGCCTGCACATTTTCTGAACAGCTTCGATGAATGTAAGTAGTCTGATGGGTCTGATCGGGCCCATGAAGGCCTGGCCTTGGGGGACATGAAGGCTTAGCCTGGGGGGACATGGCATCATGGGCTGGAGGCCATAAACGTCGCAACGCAAATAACACGGCACACACATTACGACACTCGCAAACACCATACCACACACGTTCACACGCATTACAGCCTCGCAACACTCGGACGCAACTCGCGAACATTACAAAATTAAAAACACAATACATACACACAGCACATACATAAAAAGCATCCAGGACCTCAAAAATGCAACTTACACCTTCGTTTCAATAAAAATAAAAGAGTTTGGACAATAAAAAATTTGATATGCGAGAGAAAAAATGGCCGCCGAACAAAACGAAAACGAGGCTACAGCACTCTCAACACGTAAAAAACACCACAACACACTTGCAAAACAACACCCGAAACTCGAAAAACACCACGAAGCACCGACGGCTAATCCGCAAACACCCATAACACAGATAACCCGCCATTTTACGCCAATGCGGAAGTACACCACTACGCTAACGGTTTCGTCTCGCGCACGCACACTCTTACACTGCACGCATTCATCACGCTTACACAGCAGCTACACGCCACTAATGCTGCAGCAATATGAAAACAGATTGTGAGCTCTTCAACACAATGCTTCAAAATAGGTAAAGTATATTCATTTATTCATCTACTATATATTTTAGTATTACACACCAAACAGCATTAGCTACCTTACGATTTGATTGCCGTCATTTTTTGACGGGCAATTCCCTAGTATAATATATCAGCGATAATTTATTAAGAACAGTTATATAACTGAGACATATAGAAATTGCCAAGCTTGAACCAAACCACTCAGGGCTTCTGTTTTACTGAGTAGACAAAGCAAGAGGAGTAATTCCCAAAAGGCAGGTTTCCATGTTTGGTTTAAGTTGAATCTTGAACAAGTTTATTGCTAGGCGCATAGTGTCTTGCCAGAGACTTTTCCGCAGTGGCTTTTTTCTAATATAGGTTAGTAAAACCATTTGGTCCGGGTGATTTACCTAGTTTTGCTTTTTTAATAACTTCTTCTAATGTTATTTTTAAGTTGAGAAAAGTAAGTTACTGTTCTGTTAGAGGGCTGAAATTTTATGTTGTTTCGTTGCTACTTTTATTCCTTTTATTTCCTCAGAGTTCTTAATCGTGACTAATAACGGTTCAAGTATCGATGCAAGTTTTGAAGGGGACAGGGGACATCCCTGTCTCGTCCCATTGGAAAAACCACAATCACTTGAAGAGTAACCTATCCCTCTGACAGAGGCGGTTGGGGATCCATATAGAGCATGTATGGCTCGTGATCCAAATTCGCCAAGTTCAAATTTGGACAGTGTTAAATCCATGAATCCCCAACCGACCCCGTCAAGGCCTTCTCTGCGTCTATACCAGGAAACACTGATGTTAGCTGTTTGCTCTTAATATAGGAGATTAAGTTAATTAACTTATTAACTCCATCTGGTCCTTGTGTGTTGGGGACAAATGCCTTTTGTTCTATTGACACCAGTCTCCCCAACACAGATCCCAATCTCTTTGCCAATATTTTTGCATATATTTTGACATCTGTGTTGAGGTGAGAGATAGGAGAAAAATGTTTACATTTGGGCTATTTTAACTCTTCCTTTGGTATAGTTACTATTTCAGCCTTCAACATTTCTGAGGGAATAAAACCTTAATCTTTTATTTGATTAAAGGCATCTTTTAACGGTTCAGCCAACCCTTCCTGGCATATTCTGTAGTACAAATTCCTATAACCATCTGTGCCTGGTGAGGACCCCAACTTTAAGTTAGCCATAACTTCTTGGACTTCTTTAGTTGATACTTCTTTGTTCAAGTTTGCAAATTCTTCTTCTGTTATTTTTGGTAAATGTACCTTATCTAAAAAATGTTTTATGTCATCTTTAGTTGGGTTTATAAATTATTTTGTCTCTTTTAGATTATACAATCTCAATCTATTAGCCAACATTCGATAAGGCTTGTTGCCAAATGTATATAATTTTTGTTGGGTCACCCATTTAGAATTATATACCGTATTGGTCCGAATATAAGCCGCACCTTTTTTTCAGATTTTTGGGCTTCTGAGTTACAGGTGCGGCTTATATTTGCGACCGTAACAAAAATTGCCGATTTGTGGGCTGGAGAGGCTTGTTGTGTAACCATGGTGTTGTACGGAGGAAGTGTTTGCTGGTGTCGCCATCTTGCCGTACTGCAAAAGGGTACCGTAGTACGCTGTGATCTGTGCAAGGAGCGGCTGCCTGTCACACACCAAGATCCTGCTTAATCGGAAGAAGGTGGCGACCGGGTAAGATAAGGAGGGAGAGGTCGGGAGGGAGATAGGAGAGGTCGGGGGAAGAGGAGTAGGGAGTGAAGGCTGGGAGTAAGATAGAGGCAGAGAGGCATTGGTTAGAAAGAGGCCAGGGTGGATGGTGAAAGGGGAGTAAGATAGAGGCAGAGAGGCATTGGTTAGAAAGAGGCAAGGGTGGATGGTGAAAGGGAGAAACCTGGAAATGGCAGAAAGGTCTGGGCCAAGAAGGAGAACAGAGAGAGAGGCCAAGGAAAGAGTTGCCAGGGGAGATAGTCCAAGAGAGGGAGAGGCCAGGAGAGATATTCCAAGGGGGAGGAAGGAGAAGGGGACGTCTGTAAAGCAATGAATGACATTAGAATTGTGCAACAGTCTCTTTTCTTTTACATTTGCCGTTTTATGGGTGTAAGTGTACTATAGGTAAGTTGCGGCTTATATTGGGGTATTATCTTTTTTTAATTTTTACTTCTTGAATTTCATAGGTGCGGCTTATATGCGGGTGCGGCTTATATTCGGGCCAATACGGTATATGCTCAATTATTTTAATCTTAGTTAATCTTAATTGTTCTTGTGTACGTTTATCAAGATTACTCTTCACTTTATAATCCAATTTAGCCAATTCGATATATAATTATTTTATCGATTTTCCTTTTTGTTTCTTCCAAAAATGTTGCCAACTTATTAGCAAACCTCTCACATAGGCTTTTTTGTGCTGCCCATATCATTATCTTTGATTGGATTAATGTATTATTTCATTAAAAAACTTTGCAACCTCTTTCTTATGCTTTTCTTTAATTTAGTGGTCTTGTACTAATTTTATATTAAACTTCCATGAGGTTCTTTCCAAGGGAAGTTGTTTCTTTATAATCTTCATGGACCCTTGACCATGATCAGACCAACTATTGTGAGCTATTTCTGTATTTACTATTTTTTTTAGAATCATTTCTGAAACCACTATGTAATCTATTCTAACAAAGGGTTGGTGTCTGTGGGAGTAATGGGTGAAGTCTCTTTCCTTGGTATGGAATCATACAAACCATTATTTACTAGAAATTCTTGAAAATTTGTAGCCTTTTGTTTAATCTGGCAGTCCGGGTTTGGACATTTCTCTGATATTCTATCCATTTCTGCATTTAAGCAGAGATTGAAATCTCCACAGATTATACATTTGTTATTTCCATATATTTTAATTATTTCAATTAATCGGTTAAGGAAGCTTATCTGGCCAGTATTTGGGACATAGATATTAGCTATTGTGTATTTTTCTTCTTCAATTAGCCCTGTCCAGATAATATAGCTTCTATTTAGATCCTTCAATATTAGTTCTTCTTCTAATTTTAATTTTTTATTAAACATAAATTGTAACCCCACGTTTTTTTTTATATGTTGCGTGAAGGCCTTCCCTAAAATGTTTAATGCCACAGTTTGGGACCCTACCGGTTACCCAAAGGGTTTCTTGCAAACACACAATATAAAATTGGCTTTTACCAAAATATCTATCAGTCAAATATATTTTAAAAGGCACATTGAGCCCCTGGATATTCTGACTAGCAATATTTTAAAGTTGTCATCTTTCTTTTTTCCTTTTTTTTTCTCTTTTTTTATTTCTCCCTATATCCCCCTTCCTTCCACGAACCACTACAACCCCCCCCCCCATTGATGGTATTCCCCCCATCCTCCATGTTTCCTCTATACACATACTTAATCTCATTAAAAAAAAATATTGTTGAGGTAATAACACTCAATTCATACGCACCTTTTCCGGTGATTCATCTCTCCCTCCTCTCTAGTGACGCAGCAAAATTCTGCCCCCCACGCGGGGGAGGGAGAAGTTGAACTTCATTGTTCAAAATTCAGACCTAGGCGGCAGAGCCTCTCATCATGGATGCTAAAAATAGGATTACTATAACCAAAATCCCAACAGATGTAATAGAGTATCACAGCAAACCAGGAACCAAACAAAAGAGCCTCTATTCTTTAACTGGACTTCCCAAATACAGTGATTCGTTACTTATTTCCTGATGTTTATCTAGGGGGTGAGGGGGAAAAAATATTTCTTCAAAAGGCAGTTACAGTGTACTACACTAAAGTGTTCAAACTTAATAATTATAATACAAATTCTCATGAAATTCCAAATGATTAAGTATACACATGTACTTATTTAATGACATTTAAGCATTATCTCTATTTCCAAGATAGAGTCATCCTAAATTGGTCTACAATCTACCTAATGTGTTATTGTTCTAGTAAAAAAGATTGCAGTTGTTCCACAAACCAACTTTACCTTTAATAAATTGTATTATCCCCTTTGTGACGATCTAACAAAGATTATATTTCTAAAGTGCTTTTCTATAAATTTTTGTTTAAACATAATTATTTTCACTTTTCCTTCCCCCTTCCCTTCCTCCCTTTCCCCTTCTTCCTTTTTCCCCTTTTGAATACATTTTGGATCTTTTAAGACCGCTCAGACTATACCTCTCAAGAATTTATACCTTAATATAGATCACAACAGAGGTCTTTAAAGCCCCCCATTTCTCTTTCCCCTTTTTAATATCAATTCCTTGTAAGAATCTGCCAGCTTTCTATTCCCTCTAATCATATCCATCCTATAATATTCGTACCCCTCCCCTTTTATCAGTTGGCCAAAAGTCCCGTAATAATTTTTCACCCTCTTTTACTTTATTTACTATTGTTGTTTTATCCCCCATAGTTATGATAAGTCTTGTTGGATAACCCCACCTATATCAGATTTGATTATCTTTTAAATTCTTTGTAATGTCTTTTAATTCTCTCTTTTTGTGCAAAGTATCAGCTGAAATGTCTGAAAATATTTTTAAGTTTTCAAAGGGTATCATACATTTTTTCCCAATGATTTTCTTATAATTTGATCTTTAAAGTTCAAATGATGTAATGTGATAATTACATCTCTGGGAGAATCTTTGGGTACATTTTTAGGTAGCGGGAGTCTGCGAATACTATCAATCAAAATCTCAGTTTTCTGATCCGGGGTAGCCAAGGATAGTAAAAAAGCAGATAAGTAGTTTGTAAAATGTCTTCAGTAATTACTATTATACGTATATTATTACGACTTGTATAATCGTCTAATTTAGAATTACGACCTCTAAGCGTCTGTAGCTCTAATTAAATTTTTTCCATTTCTTGGGCCAAAACTTGATTTTTCTACCTCATAGCTTTATTTTTTTTAAATCTAAATCTTCTGTTTTTATTGAGATTTCACAAATTGTTTTAGTATTCTGTACTATTTTATGTCAGTTCTGAAACTATTGATGTCTTACATTTTTTTGTGAAAGTTTAGTCCTTAGTTTTTTGCCAAAAGGGAATCTGGATTATTAATGTTTACAAAGAATCTGTGGTTAGTCCATCTCATAGCTTTTTCAATTAGATCGGAATAAAATAGGTTTAGTTCCAATCTAACCTTCTCAATTTTTTGATGCATAGTGAGGAAAGGATGTCGTTGATTTAATTTATCTAGTTTATTAAGCTCTTTGGTTAATTCTGCTTCATGTAGTCTGTTTTTTCATGTAGGAACCTGCTAGCTTGATACAAGTGCAACCTTTCTATGCTTGATTTTGAAGAAAAATTCTTAGCTCGCATAGGGATGGGTTTGGCAGAAGCATCTCATTACTCCTCCACGAGGGAGGGGAACATGAATGGAGAACCAATTGTAGAGTTAGTTTTATAGCTGAGTGATCAGACCATGGGCATGGAAGAATTTCTACTAAGTTGGTATGATGATGATCTATTAGTGCTGTTCTGATTAGGAAAGAATCAATTCTCGAGTAGGTGCCATGGGCGGGAGAATAAAAGGTATACTCCCTGTCTTTAGGGTGGAATTCCCTCCAGGCATCTAGTAAGTGTAGTCTTTTTAGAAGGGAGTTTCAATTTTTAGAGAATTGTTGTGTTCTTTTGATCTGTCCAACTTTGGGTCTAGTGCTAAATTGATGTGTCTGCCTATAATTATTAAGCCTAAATCTTGTTGATCTAGATTTTGAAGTACCGTATATACTCGAGTATAAGCCGACCCGAGTATAAGCCGAGGCACCTACTTTACCACAAAATACTGGGAAAACTAAGTGACTCGAGTATAAGCCGAGGGTGGGAAATGTGCTGCCCCCTGTGTCCCCCTCTTGTGTGCCCTCTGTGCCCCTTTCTTATGTCCCCCCTCTCTCTCCCCTATGTTACTTCACCCCTCTCCCTCCCCTGTGTCTCTACCCCCCTCTCCCTCCTCTGTGTGTCTTCCCCTCTTCTCCCTCCCCTGTGTCTCTTCCCTGCCTCTCTCTCCCCTGTGTCTCTTCCCCCCTCTCCCTCCCCTGTGTCTCTTCACCCTACCTCCCATGTGTCTCTTCCCCCCCCTCTCCCTTCCCTGTGTCTCTTTCCCCCCCTCTCCCTCGTGTCTCTTTCCTCCCTTATCACACTCCTCAATCCCCCTCCTCAACAGCCCTCCTCATCCTCTCTCCTCAAACCCCCTCCTCATCCTCAACCCCCCTCCTCATCCACCCTCCTCAACCCCCCTCCTCATCCCCCCTCCTCATCCTCCCTCCTCAACCCCCTCCTCATCCTCCCTCCTCAACCCCCCTCCTCATCCTCCCGCCTCAACCCCCCCCTCATCCTCCCTCCTCACCACCCTCCTCAACCCCCCTCCTCAACCTTCCGCCTCAACCCCCCTCTTTAACCCCCCTCCTGATCCTGAACCACCCTCCTCAACCTCCCTCCTCCTCCTCAACCCCCCTCCTCACTTTACCCCTCTCTAATTACCTCCCCATCTCCTTTTCCCCTCACTTATCTTCTTCCATCAGCTGCTGCTCCTCTGCGCGTCTCCCGGCTGCGTCAGGATCTGTCCAATGCTAATGACGTGACGCGCATGTGACATCACGTCATTAGCATATGCTGGGTTCCCGACGCAGCCAGAAGACGCGCGGAGAAGCAGCTGCTGATGGAAGGTAAGTGAGGGGAAAGGAAGAGGGGGAGTTAGTTAGAGAGGGGAAAAGTGAGGAGATGGGTTGAGGAGGGGGGTTGAGGATGAGGAGGGGGGTTGAGGATGAGGAGGATGATAAGGGAGGGGGAGGGAAAGAGGGGAAAGAGACACGAGGGAGAGGGGGGGAAAGAGACACAGGAGAGGGAGAGGGGGGAAGAGACACGGGGGTGGAGAGACAGGGGGGTGACTCGAGTGAGGGACATTTTGGTGTTTAGGATTTAGGCTGTTGAAATAATGAAGTTACCTTTGGGATCCATTCTCTTATTTTCTAGTGTGAAGGGAAGGTCCTTGTGAGGAAGTATAGCTGTCCCTGCTCTTTTGGAGTTCTGGCTAGTTGCGTAGAAAGACTAGTAGTGTTTATGCATGAATTTTGGGATTTTATTATGGACAAAATGGGTTTCTTGTAGAAACAGTACTTCAGGGTGGTGAGTTTGGTATGTGAGGAAAGCCTTGTGCCTCTTAAATGGTGAATTAAATCATTTTACATTGTGTGTTAGGAAAATCAAATCTGAGTTACTCATTTAATAGGTATGTATTAGCTATCATTTTGGTACGTACCCATAGCAAGAGATGGTACCGAAGACGGGCCGTCTTAAGGAAAGCAAAATTGCAGAGTCAGGAGAAAAATGCTGTAGTTCCTCATAATCTAACTATATGCACTAATGTGCGTAGGGTAGAGGGAAGAGGCTATTGTCCCTCAGCTCTCCCCTATTAAGAGGAAGGTACTGTGAGTTGACGGTAGAAGGTATATTAAAGAGTTAAAAGTTTTTATTTTTCTATAATATACTATAGGCCCAAATATCAAATATATTAATTTGTTTAAATAGACTTGCACATACAAATTATATAAAAGTTTCACTTCTAAAATAAGAAGATAACATTAAATCATATATGTTTTTTTTTTGTTTTAATATATTTTTCATGTGTGTACAGGATGAGATAGTGAGCTAGATGACCTATCTTTAGTTTTATCCTCATTAGTTTAAGAAAGATAAGTTAGGCATAGTATGCAAATATAAACAACAAGTTATTTATAATGACTGGTGACTGGCTTTTCAGTCTGTTTTAGAGAGTCTTTTGTGCTGGGTGTATTGTCTGCAATGGTAGGTAAAGTTGCATCCTTGGTTTTCGTTGACTTCCTCAGGCTCTTATTTTTTGGTGCTTCTAACCAATGTCTATAGGGTCTTGGAACTTGGCTTGGTTCTTGTTTAGTTCTCCCTCAGAGATGAGGTTTAGGTGGTTATAGCATTCTTCTAGGGTTCGCGCTGAGTATGAGGTTCCATTTACTTGAAATAGGAGTACAAACGGGAATCCCCATTTGTACTGTGCTCTTTGTTTCTGTAAGATGGTTAATGCCGGTTTCATTTGCCTGCATTTGGCCAAGATGGTCGGGGAAAGGTCTGTGAAAAGTTGTAAAGGAGAATTGTCCAGTCCAGTGACCGAGGCATGCTGCCTGGAGGCTGTAAGAATCAAATCTCTTGTCTTTTGTCTAAGGAAGTGTACAATAACATCTTTTGAGATATCAGGTGTTGAAGAAACTCCTAAGGCCCTGTGAGCTCTCTCTATCTTCCAATCTCTTTCAGGGAAGTCAGGTAGGGCATAAGATCCTTAACAGTCCTCGGAATGCCTCTGATACAGTACATAGGTTGTGTTTGTGGGATCTGTTTTCAAGGTCTTCTACAGAGATTTGTGAGGAGTTTTGGGATATGTTCACCATATCTCTCATTTGGGCCTCAACTATTTGGTCCATAGTAGTTTCAAGTATTTGATTCCATTGGTCTAGGTCATGTAACTCCTTTTGGAGTTCGCCAACCATCAAAGATAATTGTGTTTTTAGGAGATTTTCAAAACTGTCCATTGATTTTCTGAGAGATCAACATTTTGATTTGATTCTGGGTGTTCTCCTTCGGTGTCAGAGCCTTCCGAATATTTGCAGAGGTGAGTGCCTAATGAATTTGTCTTGTTTTTCGTAGCTTAGTTTTCGTCATCAGAGTAATAGATATAACCTGATATACATTGTTTTCAGAGAAAGTAATTTTATAATTATTTCTCTTTGTAGTATTCAGCCTGTGTTAATATCAAGAAGCTGTATATTCTGTTTGCATATTGTTACTTGTGTATAATCCTGTATGGCCAGCAGGTGGAGGACTGGTGCAGAGTATCCTATTTAAATAGACTGCGATTTCAAGCTAAAAACTTCAACAAAGTTGAACATGTAGATTTATTTAATTATATGTTTATTAAACACTCTTTGACTAATATGCAGCAGTTTCAAGATCACGTTTGGGTTTATAAGAGATGTGTTCTGTCTTAACTTATGTTTCTTGAGCAAACTTTGTTCAAACTATCAGCTCTATTTAAGCACAGAGCATATTTTTATAGAAGTTTACTAACTAAAAGCTTCTGTAAAAAAAAAAAAGCTAAGTGCCTAAATAGAGCCCTATTCAATTGGCCGAATTGCATATGTGTGCTAGTATTGCTACCAGTCTCTTCTTTTTATATTAAAAGTTTGTACCAAGCAGGGTATGCTTATTTAGGATTAGCCCCTTAAGCCTGAATTGGGTCAGGAGGTGGTGGGATGATTAAGGCTAATTGTCAGCTTTAGCTTGTGTTGCTGTTAACACTGTGTAGCTTTATACAGTCTTATGAATAAAGGAGCCGCCCACTTAAAACAGTGGTCTCACAGCCTCTCTGTTTGTTTTCCCCCATGTGTGGAGTTCTAAATTATGTATTTTTTTCCCCCCTTTATTTATTATTTTTAACGAGATTGGAAATTCTCGTTTACCCTCCTGAATATTATGTTTTTTTAAAGAAGAGATTGTTGTGCCACAAAGATTTGGAGGGTAATGAGTGGTTTAATATCTGCACTGCAAATTGGAGTGATAGTAGTCGAGTGTAGTGGTGTTGCAGGGGCTCTCACATATCCAGACATACTTTTTTGGTGCATCACATGCAGCCCTTAGGCTGCCCTTACTGCGAGTGTGTGCGCAAGATATGCATGTACCCATTTTTTCCCCTTTTCTGTGCATGTATATTGCTCTCTTGCTGTGTGAGCAAATCACAGCCATTTCCCCATAACAGCAATTTTTACAGCAAAGCTACTCATACAAATGCCAAGCTATTACTTGTTAATTAAATGCATTTGATGGTGGGGCATATTCTTTATATGTTTCTGTGGAAGGGGAACGAGCATATGTTACACAAACACATACAGTGGATATAAAAAGTCTACACACCCCTGTTGAAATGTCAGGTTTCTGTGCTGTAAAAAAAATGAGACAAAGAAAAATGATTTCAGAACTATTTCCACGTTAAATGTGACCTATAAACTGTACAACTCAATTGAAAAACAAACTGAAATCTTTTAGGTGGAGGGAAGAAAAAAAGAAAAGAAAAATAATGTGGTTGCATAAGTCTGCACACACTCCTATAACTGGGGATGTAGCTGTGTTCAGAATTAAGCAATTACATTCCAAATCGTGTTAAATAGGAAATTTTCTTAGTCGCATCCCACAGCAAAAGCCATGGTCCACAGAGAGCTTCCAAAGCATCAGAGGGATCTCATTGTTAAAAGGTATCAGTCAGGAGAAGGGAAGAAAATAATTTCTAAGGCATTAGATATACCATGGAACACAGTGAAGACAGTCATCATCAAGTGGAGAAAATATGGCACAACAGTGACATTACCAAGAACTGGAGCTACCTCCAAAAGTGCTGAAAAGACGAGAAGAAAACTGGTCTGGGAGGCTACCAAGAGGCCTACAGCAACATTAAAGGAGCTGCAGGAATATCTGGCAAGTACTGGCTGTGTGGTGCATATGACAACAATCTCCCGTATTCTTCTTGACTGGGCTATGGGGTAGAGTGGCAAGACGAAAGCCTTTTCTTACAAAGAAAAACATCCAAGCCAGGCTACATTTTGCAAAAACACATCTGAAGTCTCCCAAAAGCATGTGGGAAAAGGTGGTATGGTCTGATGAAACCAAGATTGAACTTTTTGGCCATAATTCCAAAAGATATGGTTGGTGCAAAAACAACACTGCACATCACCAAAAGAACACCATACCCACAGTGAAGCATGGTGGTGGCAGCATCATGCTTTGGGCTGTTTTTCTTCAGCTGGAACTGGGGCCTTAGTAGAGATAGAGGGAATTATGAACAGTTCCAAATACCAGTCAATATTGGCACAAAACCTTCAGGCTAGAAAGCTGAACATGAAGAGGAACTTCATCTTTCAGCATGACAACGACCCAAAGCATACATCCAAATCAACAAAGGAATGGCTTCACCAGAAGAAGATTAAAATTTTGGAATGGCCCAGCCAGAGCCCAGACCTGAATCCAATTGAAAATCTGTGGGGTGATCTGAAGAGGGCTGTGCACAGGAGATGCCCTCGCAATCTGACAGATTTTGAGTGTTTTTGCAAAGAAGAGTGGGCAAATCTTGCCAAGTCAAAATGTGCCATGCTGATAGTCTCATACCCAAAAAGACTGAGTGCTGTAATAAAATCAAAAGGTGCTTCAACAAAGTATTAGTTTAAGGGTGTGCATACTTATGCAACCATATTATTTTATTTTTATATTTTTTCTTCCCTCTACCTAAAAGATTTCAGTTTGTTTTTCAATTGAGTTGTACAGTTTATAGGTCACATTAAAGGTGGAAAAAGTTCTGAAATGATTTATCTTTGTCTCATTTTTTTACAGCACAGAAACCTGGCCAGCGTGGAGGCAGCCCAGGCACGCCGGTCTGACGCAGCGCTGCGTGACCCGGTGGTGCCTGGGCGATGCTGATTGGCTGGGAGGAGGAGGAGGGACTTAAGCCCGTTTCGCGGGCTTCCTCCTCACTCCGCGCCGGCCATTGAGCTGATCTGAGGTCTGCACGCTGCGCTCTCTGCAAAATCGGGAAAAAGCAAGTAAAATAAGGGGCCTCAGCTTATGTGGCCCTTGATCCCTCTCACACCTACCCTGTCCCCTTAAAGTTGCCCAGAGCACACCACTAGTAGCCCCCCCCCCTGTCACTTGGTCCTGGCAATAGGGACCCATGCTCCAAGCATTAGCCTTTAATTCCCCATAGCAGCATTCCCTGCTCTGTAGGTCCCTGGAGAGGGTGTTACATTTGTCACAAGTAGGGTGGCAGCTTAATATGGACCCTGGGGAGTTAAGGGCCTTGCTGACCATTGTCAGAACTAGGGCATTGAGACATGGGGTTAGATGGGTCCAGGACAGAATGAACTCAGGCCGTCTAGTGGGGGAGGCTGACGCCACTGAGGCACAGGCCCGGCCTGCAGTGACCGATAGCCTAGGCCAGGTGGGCAGGCCTCATAGCCTAGATAGCCTGGCGGAGCAGCGTGCTACCTCTGATCGGAGCAATAGGGCTAGGAGCAGCGTGTAGGGCAAGGATATGGTTATTGAGAGTCAGGAGCTTTTCCCTCCCACCGCAAAGAGTGCTGGTGCCAGCGGGAAGCGCGGGCGAGGGCCTAGACATCCGGCCACCACCCAGTGTCTTGTCCCATGGCACACAGCAGAACCAAGGTTCCAGCGACACCCCTAATCAGCTCAGAGGCTCCAAGGGGAACAGCAAAAGTACAAGGAGCTCTAAAAAAAGCTCCTACAGGTTCTCACCGGTTGGCTCCTGCGGTCCCCACTGCCGCACCCACTGCCAGCGCTGCAGGTGTTTCGCAGGGACGACGCAACGCCAAGGGAGAGGACGAGAAGAAAAAAGAGACGACCAGAGGAAGAAGGGATCAGTTGATGGAGGAGATGGCTGCAGACGACAGCATGGTGATCATCGACGGGTTCAAGTAGCGGCCAAGGTGGCATGGCAGTCGCGCCCCACCAGGGTCCGGAAGTCAACAAGCAGGTACAGTACTTTGATTTTCACCTCAACACCAGCCAGGAGACATCATTACGGATACAGGGACGCCCATAGTGACTCAGGGGCAGGAATGGGGTAGGGATAGCATTGACCGCCATAGGCCGCCGAGCCGGAGGGAATCCTTACGCCCTAGCGTAGCCGCCGAGTCGGAGTACTCCTTTGGGGGGAGCGAACTGCGCGTTCCATAACGAGGGATAGACGCAGGAGAGCTAGTGATTGTTCTTCATGCTTCCCCAGAGCCAGAGCGAGATCCAGGTCTCGGAGCAGATGGTCTTGCGGCTGCAGCTGTGCTTGCACAAGAGGGGTGAAAAGAGCCCACAGCGGTCGAGATGTGCAGGGACGCCCGCTCGTCCAGACCGGCTGGTCACACCCAGGATGGCAGCCGCACCAGGGCAAGGAGAATCAGGTGAGAAGCTGGCAAATTTCAGGGAGACGGGGGTGGCAGTACATGGAGCCTCTCCCAGGGAATCTCAATTCTTGTTGTCCCTAAAAGCTCTTATAGAAACCCATAACATTGCCGTCTCCGATGCGGAAGTTGGGGCTTGGGTGGGGGGCTTGGCTGGGAAGGCGTGGGCGGAGCTATCCCTTCCCGCTAGGTCGCCCCGAGCGGAGCTTACCAACCCCACTACAAACACGACTAGCGTGGCGCCGCACACCAGAAGGAGCAGAAAAGGACAGGAGCAGAGGAAACGTGCGGAATGCCTCTGCACGGCCGTCCATCGTTTGCTCCCAGGACAATCTAGGGGCGCATTTAGCCTTGGACGTCAAAGAAAAAATCTGGCGACGGGAGTACATAGAGATATTTTCCTTGTTGCCAATGTCACGGATGAACGAGAATCCAGAGAGGTTTCACAGGGAAGGAGATGACCGGAGGCACACTTTCAGGCCCGTGTTCGATAACTGGTTACAGGCATTTGCTATCATGGCCTGTGTCATGGGAGAAAGACACCCGGAACAATGCTTCGGGCTGTTCGTGTACACGGAGGAAATCAGGAACGCATATTGGAGATATGGTGGAATGGCGTGGTGGCGATATGACGAGGAATTACGGCAATACATGTCCTCCCGTCCAGAGATGGCATGGAGCGACAAAGCGGTGGCCTATTGGCTAAACATAATGACACCAATGCGGGCAGTGCCGCCCTTTCGCGGGAACCCAGGCGGGGCTAGAGGCCCTGCCACTACGAGCACAGCTGGTCGAGGCGTCTGTCACTCATTCAACGAGGGCAACTGCAAGTGGGCACCAAACTGCCGTTTCAAGCACGTCTGTGCGAGTTGTGGAGGGGATCACGTGGCCTCAAGATGCACCAGACAAAAGGACGGATCCAGGGCTGGAGAGCCCGCTCAAAAAGGGCCAGACCCCCATACAGCTGGGTGCAATGCTGCCGTGGCTAGAACGCTACGGTAGGTTCGCAACAAAAGCCGTGGCGGCCACCCTACTACGCAAGAGTTTCCAGGAAGGGTTCAAGATTCCATGCTCTCTCGTCCCGCTCGAGTCACGTCTTAGAAACCTGAAATCGGTAAAGGAGTTTCCTGGGGTAGCGGCGAAAAAAATCCGGACCGAGGTAGAACTGGGTAGGATGGCGGGGCCCTTTCCCTTCATCCCCTTCCAGGGTCTGGTAATTTCCCCTCTGGGCGTAGTGCCGAAGAAGGAAAATTCTGCCTCATCCAGCATTTATCCTATCCTCCAGGTGGTTCCGTCAACGACGGGATTGACAAACATTACTCGTCAGTGTCGTATGCCCCTTTCGATCGGGCCACGGACCTGGTCAGGCGGGCAGGCGTTGGGGCTAAGATGGCGAAGGTGGATATCGAATCTGCGTTTCGTTTGCTCCCGGTACATCCTCAGAGTCATCGGTTCCTTGGTTGCTTCGTGGACAGTACTTTGTGGATCTGTGTCTCCCCATGGGATGTTCTATTTCTTGTTCCTACTTCAAAGCCTTCAGTACCTTCCTGAAATGGGTAGCACACAACGAGTCGGGCTGCCAAGGGATTACCCATTACCGCGATGATTTCCTTTTCGTGGGACCAGCGGGCTTAGACACATGCGACTTCATACTGCGGACCTTCTCAAGGATATGTCAAGATTTCGGTGTTCCACTGGCAGAAAAGAAGACAGAAGGACCGACCACGGATTTGACTTTCCTGGGGATTCGGATCAATTTGGACAAGATGGAATGCAGCTTGCCGATGGAGAAGGTGTTGGACCTGTCTGCAGAACTGGCGGCCCTGGAAGGCGCAAGGCGAGTGTCACTGCGGCGGCTGCAATCCATCTTGGGAAAGCTGAATTTCGCGTTCAGGATCGTTCCCATGGGCCGTATATTCAGCAGAAGAATGTCATTCGCTACAGCCGGGATATCTCAGCCACATAATTTTATAAAGGTATCCGGGGCCATGAGGGAAGATGCACGAGTGTGGACAGCGTTTCTACGGAACTTCAATGGGAGCACCCATATCCAGCCGAGCAGGGTGATGAATGGGCAGCTAGACCTCTATGCGGGTTCAAGTGTGGTCGGAATGGGAGCCTATTTTAGAGGCGCATGGTGCGCAGCACCATGTCCCGAATCATGGGTCAAAGGAAGGCTTACAGAAGATCCTACGGTTCTGGAGATGTTCGCCATTACCACGGCGGTTCATCTGTGGGGCAGGGGCTTCAGGAACCGGCGGGTCCTTTTTCAATCAGGCAGCCGGAAAATGGTCCGGGTAGTTAATAGCTTGACGGCTGCATCTGGGCCGTTGATACGGGTCATACGGCACTTGGTTCTTTGTTGCCTGCGGGCTAATATCTGGGTGAGGGCGGAGTGTATTCCTGGCCTTAACGTAGGGATGGTTGATGCCCTTTCTCGGTTACAGGGAACCCGGTTTTGCACACTGGCACCGGCGGCGAAGGATCAAGGAGAGGACATACCTTCAGAACTCTGGGAGCTTGGAGTGGTACGGTAGCTGGTTACATCAGGCAGTCGGTAGCGCCTAAAGACGTGGGTGGCCTACAGGAAGGTGTGGAACATGTGGAGCGACATGGTTGAGGAGGCCGGTGGCGAGGGTTCAGAAGAGAAAGCCATAGGAATTCTGCTGTGGTTTTTGCTTCGGAGCGCAGAGAGAGGTGCTTCCAGGGCAACGGTGGCTCGGCAGTTGCCGGCCCTAGCATTTATGTTCAGGTTGGCAGGACGGAAGGACCTAACAAAGGAGTTTGTGATTTGCCGGGTGGTAAAAGGCATGTTCAAAGGGAAGCACCGGACGGGTAGGAGGCGCCCAATCACTTTCTCCCTGTTACTACGCCTGGGGGAGGCATTGGGTGTGCTATGCAGGGACTCCTTCGAATCCCTGCTTTTCTGTACGGCCTTTTCCTTAGCACTCTTTGGTGCTTTCAGGATTGGGGAACTGGTCTCGGAAAACAGGCACGGTTCGGGGGGGGCTGCTGGTGGAGGACATCTGTTTGGAAGGTGACAGATTGTTGGTATGGCTGAGGAGGTCAAAAATGGATCAGGCGGGAAAAGGAAGGGAAGTGGTCATATACAAAACTGGAACGGAGTGTTGCCCCCAGGCAAATGTGAGGTTGTACTTGGAAAAAAGGCCAACGGGGCCAGGCACACTGCTATTGCATGCCAATGGCCAGGCCTTGTCACGATTTCAATTCAAAAGGATGCTGATGAAGTCCTTACGGCACTTAGGCCTGGACCCAGCGGACTTCGGCACACATTCGTTTCGGATCGGAGCCGCTACGGAGGCGGCAAGGCTAGGTCTCCCCAAGAGAATGGTTAAAAGGATTGGGAGATGGGAGTCGCATCGTTTTAGGTCATACATACAGCCAGAAAGGGATGTCTAATTGGAATTTGTTTTATGTGTTGCAGAAGTTAAACAGCTGTGGATCGTCGGCCATTCCTACATGTATTGGGCTCACAGGTTAGCCGCAGTCACTGGCGACAAGGTCCAACTGGGCTTTCTGGAGACGAGCATGCAAGTAAGATGGTTCGGGTTTCGCGGCTTGAGATAGACACAGGTGAATGGCCTGTTGGAGAGCAATGCTCAGCATCACGGTAGCCCACACATTTTAATTATACACGCCGGGGGCAACGATTTGGGGGTAAAGCCTATGAGAAAAATGTGGAAAGAACTGAAGAGGGATGTGAAATTTTGGCTAGAACGGTTCCCAGGCTTGTTCATAGTGTGGTCCGAAATGATCAAAAGGAGATCTTGGCGGAACGCAAGGGATCCGGTTTCGGTGGATAGAGCAAGGCAAAAGATAAAGAAGCAGATAGCTAGTTTTGTAAGCAGTTTGGGTTTCATTACCATTAGACACCAAGAATTCGAAGGTGTATGCGCCGATTACTTCTTTTGCCCAGATATGGTCCATCTAACGGAGACAGGATTAGAGCTGTTTAACCTGGAGCTTAAGGATGGGGCTAGCAGGGCCTTGGCTTTATTAAGAGAGCAAGAGGGGGGATCACAGCTTCAGGAGGTATCCATCGCCTGCTCTGTGGCGGGAGGTGAGGCACCCGGCCCACAGGCTTAAGTGGGCGTTGCCCTGCCTCATGGGCGTGCTTAAGAAAAGCACTGGGAGGCTCTGGGCGCGGGCCCAGGGCGTGAGGTTACTGACCGGGCCGGGATCCTCCTTCGGGATCTTATTTGAGCTGTGATTTAACAATGTTAATTATGTTAATTGGTTATTGGTTTATGGTTGCTTTAAAAAAAAGCTGTGGCCCGTAATTTTCCCAAGAAACGCTGTTTCAGTGTGTTTATTTATTCTAAAGCCCATTGGATCTTGCCAGGGTCATGGCCGGTGCGGAGGCAGCCCAGGCACACCGGGTGTGACGCAGAGCTGCGTGACCCGGCGGAGCCTGGGCGATGCTGATTGGCTGGGAGGAGGAGGAGGGACTTAAGCCCGTCTCGCGGGCTTCCTCCTCACTCCGCGACGGCCATTGAGCTGATTCCCTACCTCCCCTTAAATGGTGGTCAGATAGGAAAGTATCAGATAAGGAAGTAGGTTACGCCTAGAGGGCGAGGCTGGTTTGAGCAAAGTTCAGGAAGCTTAAGCTATATTTAAAAAAAAAAAAAAAAGGGGGGGGGGGGTGTGTGGTGGAAAAAGAGTTGAAGGGTTAGGATTCTGTGAATTCTAAGTTAGGATGCAAAAAGGAATGTCTTTGGTTGGCGGGAGGTGAGGCACCCGGCCCAAGGGCTTAAGTGGGCGTGGCCCTGCCTCATGGGCGTGCTTAGGAAAGCACTGGGAGGCTCTGGGCGCGGGCCCAGGGCCTCAGGTTACTGACCGGGCCGGGCTCCTCCTCCGGGATGTTATTTGAGCTGTGATTTAACAATGTTAATTATGTTAATTGGTTATTGGTTTATGGTTGCTTTAAAAAAAAGCTGTGGCCCGTAATTTTCCCAAGAAACTCTGTTTCAGTGTGTTTATTTATTCTAAAGCCCATTGGATCTTGCCAGGGTCATGACATTTAAACAGGGGTGTGTAGACTTTTTATATCCACTGTATCATGATCACTTGTATCACACACAAAAAACTGAGTATTTATGAGAGTTAAAGGGCCACTGCACAATGAAAACAGAAATTGTTTGAAAAAATTGAATCTAAGAGCATAAGTGGGTTCCCTGGAGGTCCAGTGGTTAGGATTCTGTGATTTACCACTGTTGACCTGGGTTCAATTCCAACTCAGGGAACCAAGAGGTCACACCACCCTGAAGCTGAGCAGGGTTGGGCCTGGTAAGTACTTGGATGGGAGAACACCTAGGAATGCAATGAGCTGTATGCTGTGGCCCACTGGAGAAGGAACTGGCAACCCACTCCAAAATCTCTACCATGAATACCAAGTGGATTAGCATAACCATGGCCATAAAGATGTCCTGGTATGATACGGTCCATGAGGTCACAGAGAGTTGGAAATGACTGAATGACGGAAAAAAAGAGAGCATAAGCAGTCAGGAAATTAGATAAAATAAATGTTGATGTCCTTGCTGGCCCCTGGTGAAATCCATGATATATATATACTAGCGACTTTCCCGTCAAAAAATTACGGCAATAAGATTGTAAGGCAGGTAATGTTGTTAGTGTGCGAAATTAATTTTGTTGGTGTTCCAAGATCCTTCGGCACTCATTGCGAGCCTCGCGCTGAGCGCCTTTGGCGCTCATTGCGAGGCTCTTGATTGGTTGTGTGCTATGAGCAGCGTTGGTGTTTTTTTTTTGGTATGGCAATGAATAATTAATAAAATAAGAAATTAATATACTTTACCTATTGTGAAGTAATATATGCAGCATTGTGTTTTCATGTTGCTTCAGCATCAGTGCTGTGGAGCTGCTGTGTAAGTGTCATGAATGTGTGCAGTGTGTAGTGTAAATAGTGTGCGTGTGCAAGGCAAATCCGTTAGGGTAGCTGTGTACTTCCGGATTGTGTAAGTTAGTGTTCTAAAATGGCACGTAATGTGTGGTACGTGGCTGTGGCTGATTTTGCGTCCTTGTTTTTGGATGTCGTCCGACTTTTTTGAAAAATCTGTAGGTGTTTTGCGTGTTTAGGGTCCTTTAGCCTCGTTTTCGTTTTGTTCAGCAGCCATTTTTTCTCTCGCCTAGGTGATTGTCTAAACTCTGTCTAAAATGAGGTGTAACTTCATTTGCAGAGGTCCTGGGTGCCCCCCCCCTTGCTGTGGGTAAGCTTTTTATGTGTTTGTTGTGTGTATTTCTTGTGTTTCTAATGTTTTTCGGGTTGCGCAGGTTGCGTCCTTGTTTTCGGATCTGGTACGTCTTTTTCTGAAAATACGTAGGTGTTTGGTGGTGTTTTGCGTCTTTAGAGTCCTGTAGCCTCGTTTACTTCGGCGGACATTTTTTCTCTCGCTTAGGGGATTTTTGGGTGTCTAAACTCTTTTATTTCAAGTGAAATTGAGGTGTAAGTTCAGTTTGAGGTCCTGGCTACCTCCCCTTGCTGTAGGTAACCTTTTTATGTATTTGATGTGTGTATTTATTGTGTTTTTCATGTGCGCGGGTTTCGGGCGGTAAGGTGTATTTTTGCGAAGTCGTAACGCATCTCGTATTTGTTTGTCGTAAGTCCGTAAATTTTGCGAGGTCCGCAGTTGCTGGCAAGGAGCGCCTTTGGGCTTCGCAAGGGCTGCAGGCTCGCTACGCGAGCCTGCATTGTTAGCAACAATCCGCCTGCTCACAACTATATATGTGACTAGCGACTTGCCCGTCAAAAAATGACGGCAATAAGATTGTAAGGCAGGTAATGGTGTTTGGTTGAGACATTCATTTTGTTGGTGTTCCGAGAAGGCGCTCAGCGCGTGGCTCGCAATGAGCGCCAAAGGCTGTTGGTTGTTTGTGTGCTATGAGCAGCTTTGGCGGTCGTTTTTTGTATGCTAATGAAATAATTCATAAATTAATAAATGAATATACTTTACCTATTTTGAAGTAATATATGCAGGAAGCATTGTGTTGAAGAGCTGACAATCTGTTTTGATGTTGCTGCAGCATACAATGTCGGTTTTCCCTGTTGTGGAGCTGATGTGTAAGTGTCAGCAATGTGTGCAGTGTGTAGTAGGCTGCATGCGCGAGGAAAATCCGTTAGGGTAGCTGTGTACTTCCGCATTGTGTAAGTTAGTGTTGTAAAATGGCTGTGAATGTTTGTGGTACGCAGCTGTGGATGATGTAGCGTCCTTGGTAAGAGTGTATCTTGGACCTCGTAGGACTTTCGGAAAATCTGTATGTGCTTGGTGGTGTTTTGCGTGCTTAGAGTCTGTAGCTTCATTTTCTTCGGCAGCCATTTTTTCTCACGCTTAGGGGATTTTTGTGTGTCTAAACTCTTAAATTTGGAGTTAAATTGAGGTGTAACTTGAGTTGCAGAGGTCCTGTGTGACCTCCCTTGGTGTGGGTAAGGTTTTTATGTATTTGGTGTGTGTATTTATTGTGTTTCTATTGTTTTCATGTGCGCGCGGGACAGGCGTTAGGGTCGTATTTTTGCGTCCTTGTTAATAGTGTATTTTGCATCCCGGTACGGCATCTTCGGAAAATCTGTATGTTTTTCGTGGTGTTTTGCGTGTTTAGGGTCCTGTAGACTCATTTTAATTTTTTTTCGGCCGCCATTTTTTTTCTTGCTTAGGGGATCTTCGTGTGTCTAAACTCTTGAATTTGGACTTTAATTGAGGTGTAACTTCACTTGCAGAGGTCCAGGGTGCCCCCCCTTGCTGTAGGTAAGCTTTTTATGTGTTTATTGTGTGTATTTATTGTGTTTTTAAGGTTTTCATGTGCGCGGGTTTCGGACGCTAAGGTCGTAAAGTCCTGCGGCTCGTATTTGTGGATGCTAACTCCGTAAATTTTGCGATCGACGTGGGAGCCTCCACCTCCCAAATGCGGTCCTTCCCAAATGTGGCCTAAAATCCGCAGTTGCTGGCAAGGAGCACCTTTGGAGTTCTTTGGCAGCAACTGCGGCCCTCGCTTCGCTATGCGAACACTCAGCGTTAGCAACAACCCGCATGCTCACAACTATATATATATATATATATATATATATATATATATATATATATATATATATATACACACACACACACACAGGTATACCCCGCTTAAAGCTACCCTGTTTAGAGCTAATTCACTATAGAGCTGTTTTTCCTGCCAGACCCCTTTAAATGCTAAACCGTGCTATAGCGCTGTTTTTGCCTGCCAGATCCCTTTTAACGCTATGATTCTCTATAGCATTGCCCCGATATAGAGCTGTTTTTGCCTACCGGATAAGAAACAGAATCCAGGATGAGCCAGAAACTTCAACATCAATAATTTTAAGTTAATAGTTCTGCTGTTTGTTTGAAGTTCATAAAAAACTAAAAAGTTTCAATTGAAATTGGTGTTTTTTTCATGAGTTCCCCTATCCTTATCTTCCCCATGTTAAACTGCCCCATTTAGAGCTGTTTTGTCTGGAACCTATCTACAGTGTTAAACGAGGAATAGCTGTGTATATATATATATATATATATATATATATATATATATATATATATATATATACACACACATACACATACATATATACACATACATACATACACACATATATATATATATATATATATATATATATATATATATATATATATATATACACAGTGGATATAAAAATTTTAAACACCCCTGTTAAAATGTCAGGTTTCTGTGCTGTAAAAAGATGAGACAAAGGTAAATCATTTCAGAGCTTTTTCCACCTTTAATGTGACCTATAAACTGTACAACTCAATTGAAAAACAAACTGAAATCTTTTAGGTGGAGGGAAGAAAAATAAAAAATAAAAATAATGTGGTTGCATAAGTCTGCACACCCGCTTATAACTGGTGATGTAGCTGTGTTCAGAATTAAGCAGTCACATTCCAAATCGTGTTAAATAGGAGTCAGCATACACCTGCCATCATTTAAAGTGCCTCTGATTAACCCCAAATAAATTTCAGCTGCTCTAGTTGGTCTTTCCTGAAATTTTCTTAGTCGCATCCCACAGCAAAAGCCATGGTCCACAGAGAGCTTCTAAAGCATCAGAGGGATCTCGTTGTTAAAAGGCATCAGTCAGGAGAAGGGTACAAAAGAATTTCCAAGGCATTAGATATACCATGGAACACAATGAAGACAGTCATCATCAAGTGGAGAAAATATGGCACAACAGTGATATTACCAAGAACTGGAGCTCCCTCCAAAATTGATGAAAGGACAAGAAGAAAACTGGTCTGGGAGGCTACCAAGAGGCCTACAGCAACATTAAAGGAGCTGTAGGAATATCTTGCAAGTACTGGCTGTGTGGTGCATGTGACAACAATCTCCCGTATTCTTCATATGTCTGGGCTATGGGGTAGAGTGGCAAGCCGAAAGCCTTTTCTTACAAAGAAAAACATCCAAGCCAGGCTACATTTTGCATAAGCCCATCTGAAGTCTCCCAAAAGCATGTGGGAAAAGGTGTTATGGTCTGATGAAACCAAGGATGAACTTTTTGGCCATAATTCCAAAAGATATGGTTGGTGCAAAAACAACACTGCACATCACCAAAAGAACACCATACCCACAGTGAAGCATGGTGGTGGCAGCATCATGCTTTGGGCTGTTTTTCTTCAGCTGGAACTGGGGCCTTAGTTAAGATAGAGGGAATTATGAACAGTTCCAAATACCAGTCAATATTGGCACAAAACCTTCAGGCTTCTGCTAGAAAGCTGAACATGAAGAGGAACTTCATCTTTCAGCATGACAACGACCCAAAGCATACATCCAAATCAACAAAGGAATGGCTTCACCAGAAGAAGATTAAAGTTTTGGAATGGCCCAGCCAGAGCCCAGACCTGAATCTGATTGAAAATCTGTGGGGTGATCTGAAGAGGGCTGTGCACAGGAGATGCCCTCGCAATCTGACAGATTTGGAGTGTTTTTGCAAAGAAGAGTGGGCAAATCTTGCCAAGTCAAAATGTGCCATGCTGATAGTCTCATACCCAAAAAGACTGAGTGCTGTAATAAAATCAAAAGGTGCTTCAACAAAGTATTAGTTTAAGGGTGTGCATACTTATGCAACCATATTATTTTATTTTTATATTTTTTCTTCCCTCTACCTAAAAGATTTCAGTTTTTTTTTCAATTGAGTTGTACAGTTTATAGGTCACATTAAAGGTGGAAAAAGTTCTGAAAGGATTCATCTTTGTCTCATTGTTTTACAGCACAGAAACCTGACATTTTAACAGGGGTGTGTAGACTTTTTATAACCTCTGTGTATATATATATATATATATATATATATATATATATATATATACACACACATATATGTTGATAGATTATATATACCATATATACGTGAGTATAAGCCGAGTTTTTCAGCCCTTTTTTTAAGGCTGAAAAGGCCCCCCTTGGCTTATACTCGAGTCATTCTCCACCCTGTGTCTCTCTAACCCCCCCGTGTGTCTTTTCCTCCCCCCCTCCTCATCCTCAACCCCCCTCCTCATCCTCAACCCCCCTCCTCATCCTAAACCCCCCTCCTCATCCTAAACCCCCCTCCTCATCCTAAACCCCCCTCCTCATCCTAAACCCCCTCCTCATCCTAAACCCCCTCCTCACTTTACCCCTCTAAATACCTCCCCCTCTCCCTTTCCCCTCACTTACCTCCACCTGCAGCTGCTCCTCTGCTCCTCCACGCTCCTTCCTGCATCGGGACCCGGCATATGCTAATGACGTGACGTCACACGCGCGCCACGTCATTAGCATTGGCCGGGTCAAGACGCAGGAAGGAGCATGGAGGAGCGGAGGAGCAGCTGCAGGTGGAGGTAAGTGAGGGGAAAGGGAGAGGGGGAGGTATTTAGAGGGGTAGAGTTAGGAGGGGGGTTTAGGATGAGGAGGGGTAAAGTGAGGAGGGGGTTTTAGGATGAGGATGAGGGGGTTTAGGAAGAGGATGGGGGGGTTTAGGATGAGGATGGGGGGGTTTTAGGATGAGAATGGGGAGGGTTGAGGATGAGGATGGGGAGGGTTGAGGATGAGGATGGGGAGGGTTGAGGATGAGGATGGGGAGGGTTGAGGATGAGGATGGGGAGGGTTGAGGATGAGGATGGGGAGGGTTGAGGATGAGGATGGGGGGGTTGAGGATGAGGATGGGGAGGGTTGAGGATGAGGATGGGGGGTTGAGGATGAGGATGGGGGGGTTGAGGATGAGGAAACAAAAACACGAGAAAAGGTAGAAGGAGCCAAAAAGAAGACACGCTTTGAAATTTCTGAGCTAAAGGAGAGGTTAAAAGCAAGTCGGGAAACTATAAACTCATTTAAAAATGAAATCAAGTTACTAAAACCCCCTCCTCACTTTACCCCTCTAAATACCTCCCCCTCTCCCTTTCCCCTCACTTACCTCCATCTGCAGCTGCTCCTCCGCTCCTCCACGCTCCTTCCTGCGTCTTGACCGGGCCAATGCTAATGACGTGGCGCGCATGTGACGTCACATCATTAGCATATGCCGGGTCCCGACGCAGGAAGGAGCGTGGAGGTGCGGCTGCAGATGGAGGTAAGTGAGGGGAAAGGGAGAGGTATTTAGAGGGGTAAAGTGAGGAGTGGGGTTTAGAATGAGGAGGGGGGTTTAGGATGAGGATGGGGGGTTGAGGATGAGGATAGAGAGTTGAGGCTGAGGATGGGGGGGTTGAGGTTGAGGAGGGGGGGTTGAGGTTGAGGAGGGGGGCTGAGGAGAGAGGTTTTGGAGGAGGGGCTGAGGAGAGAGATTGAGGAGGGAGGTTGAGGAGGGGGTTTAGGATGAGGAAGGGGGGTTAAGGATGAGGATGGGAGGGTTGAGGATGGGGGGGTTGAGGATGAGGATGGGGGGGTTGAGGAGGGGGGGTTGAGGTTGAGGAGGGGGGCTGAGGAGAGAGGTTGAGGAGGGAGGTTGAGGAGGGGGGGTTAAGGATAAGGATGGAGGGTTGTGGATGGGGGGTTAAGGTTGAGGAGGGGAGTTGTGGTTGAGGAAGGGGGTTGAGGAGGGAGGTTAAAGAGGGGATTTAGAATGAGGAGGGGGGTTGAGGATGGGGGTTGAGGATGAGGATGGGGGTGTTGAGGTTGAGGAGGGAGGTTGAGGAGGAGGGGGGTTGAGGAGGGGGGCTGAGGAGGGGGGCTGAGGAGGGGGGCTGAGGAGGGGGGCTGAGGAGGGTGGTTTAGGATGAGGATAGGGGGTTGAGTATGGTTGGTTGAGGATGAGGAGGGGGATTGATGAGGGGGTTGAGGATGAGGAGGGGGATTGAGGTTGAGGATGAGGAGGGAGGTTGAGGATGAGGAGGGAGGTTGAGGATGAGGAGGGAGGTTGAGGATGAGGAGGGGGGTTGAGGAGAGGGGCTGAGGAGAGTGGTTTAGGATGAGGAGGGTGGTTTAGCATGAGGATGGGGGGTTGAGGATGAGTGGTTGAGGTTGAGGAGGATTTTGAGGAGGGGGTTGAGGATGAGGAGGGGGGTTGAGGAGGGATGTTGAGAATGAGGAGGGAGGATGAGGAGGGGGGGCAAGAGACACAGGGGAGGGATAGGGGAGAGGAGACACAGGGGCTTGGACGCTCCTTCCTGCGTCTTGTCCAGGCCAATGCTAATGACGTGGCGCGCATGTGATGTCACATCATTAGCATATGCCGGGTCCCGACGCAGGAAGGAGCGTGGAGGAGCGGCTGCAGATGGAGGTAAGTGAGAGGAAAGGGAGAGGGGGAGGTATTTAGAGGGGTAAAGTGAGGAGGGGGGTTTAGAATGAGGAGGGGGGAGGGAAAGAGACACAGGGGGGTTAGAGAGACATATATATATGTATACATATATATATATATATATATATATGAGTGCTGCTGGCACTGGGGAGCTACAGTTCATTGAGGGAACCATGAATGCCAACATGTTCTGTGACATACTGAAGCAGAGCTTGATCCCCTCTCTTTGGAGACTGGGTCGCACAGCAGTATTCCAACATGATAACGACCCAACCTTTGGCGTTCATTGCGAGGCCTGCAAGACTTAGAAAAATCGCAGGCAATGAGCGGCGAAGGTAATAAGGAAGACTTTGAAAAAGGCTCGACATGAGCACCAAAGGCACTCATGACAATGCCAGCGATCAACCCCAAAGGCTGCTAGACTTTGAAAAAATTGCAAGCTAATTTGATGTTTAATTGGAGTTTTTGGGAGGTCTGAAATCGGCTAAGCGAAAAAAGAAATGGCAGCCGTAAAGTCGTAATAAAAAAAAAAGGCTTACAACGAGCCCGAAGCCTGTAAAGGTGCTCATCACGGTGCTCATCATGATGCCCATAAAGTAGACGGTGGGAGAGGCTCACAATGAGCACTGAAGGCGCTCATCACGAGACCAGCAAATTAGAGGGGGGGGGGGGGGGGGGGAGAGCCTTGCATTGTGTGGCAAACAGCATTGCCAGCCTTCAAATGTTATTGCCATCATTTTTGACAGGCAAGTCGTTAGTATATATATATATATAACATTCCAAAGGCTACCTCCCTCCCAGTGTAACATTTCACCAGCCGCCTCTGGGTTCCCTACATATAATTGTAATCATATTCAGTCAGGATCATTTTTACTTATACAATCTAAACATATTTGACCAGGGCACCTTAATATTATATCAGAATTCACTAAGGGCCCACTATGATTATAATACAAATATATACATAATCAGCTAGGATTTCCTACATTGAAATAAGTATACACATATTCAGCCATGGTCCTGTGCAATCAAATAAATATGTACTGTAACAGAGCGCCCCCTTCTGGCGGGGTTTGCGTCCTGTTTTCTTTGCTCTTTTGCTTATTTAGGGAGGAAGACACAGGACAGCAGATAGGCCTCTATATCATCCTCCTTGCTCAGTCTCTGGAGGGGTTGACTGGTAGGCAGTCCCGTAACAGGTCCCGTAACAGGTCCTCTTGTTGCCGCTGCTGAGGGCTGTGTGGACCGAAGTAATATCTCCTGTAAACTAGCGTGGTTCTGAGCCAGCTGGCTTGCCAACAGTTGGTTAAACTCCTGTTGTTGTTGTTGTAGTTGTTGCTGTTGTTGCTGCAGCAAGGCCTTCAGTATGTCTTCCATCATTTGTACTGTACTGTGGGCTGTCCTCTTGAACTCAGACGATTAAATCCCACCACTGCCACCAGTGTAACAAAGCGCCCCCTTCTGGCGGGGTTTGCGTCCTGTTTTCTTTGCTCTTTTGCTTATTTAGGGAGGAAGACACAGCAGGCTTGTCAGAGGTTTAGTTTGACTGCTGTTTATTTGTCAGCGCCAACAGAAAGAAAAAAACAGTGCTTATATTCAGCAATAAAATAAAATTCTACATAAACGGGCTTACTATGACCTGGAACGCCCTGACTATCCCTGAGATCGCTTCTCGGCCTGCAGGTAAAATAATACAGTCCACAGTGTAGCTCTCTGCTTTGATCTGGTATCTTTTAAGGACTCTTCCTCTTGTCTCTGTGTCAACAGTGGGTGAAGCATAGGGCCCACCCTTCTCTCCCTTATGCTTCACCCCAGGGACCCTTGTCACCCTCTTGTGATGAGGGACGGTTACGCTTACTTAACACTCTCTTCTCCCTGGGGCATTTGTAATCCTTTTATCTGGGTGTGATCAAAATATATGCATTTGGCACCAACCTTTTATCCCTTATTGCATCCGGCTTATCAGGAATGGGGTCTTTTAGGTGGCTCCTTGCTCAGCTTGATTTCTCCTGAACTGTAGTGGGCCGCTCTCTTCTTTGGAACAGTCTCTTAGTGACACCCTCCTCCTCAGACTGCTAGGCAGAGACTGCAAACTTCACTGAGCAGCCTTTTTAACTGCTCATGAGCAGGGTCAGGTGTTGGCTTGATTAGGCTGAAGATTTTGGATTAACCCTTTCTATGTCAGTTCAGGGTATATGGCTCTGCTCCATCTGCGGCTTATATTTCTTCCCTGATGTACTCTGTTGCTGGTTATCAGGGATTCCTGCTGCACTTCATTACAGTACATATTTGCATATTTAGGTCCCCTCTAATACTATATATCTACACATATACAGCCAGGTTCTTCTATAATCATAATAATGTTTAAATATTCAGAGAGGGTCACCTATAATCATCATAGTAATACAGTATATAAATATATAATCAGTGTCTCATACAAACCAACACTTATTCAGCCAACTTATTCTATAGACATCTATGGGACATAAGGCTGAGAACATTATAATATAAACCACAATTGTCAATTATTATATTAATGTACACATATTCAGGTAGGGTCACCTATAATTATAATCACATACATATTTAACCAGGGTCATCTATAATCATAATTGCTCCAGGGTGTCCTATTATTATGTTCTAAACATATATTCGGCCAGGGATCTCTAAAATCATATACATTTATACATATTCACCCAGGGTCAACCATAATTATTATATAGGCACATATATATTTAATAGGAACTAATATTAAACAAATGTACACACATTCAGCAAGGGTCATCTATAATTAGCATAACAATATATAAATTTACAGTCAGGTTCTCCTGTTATGTAATATAAATATATAAATATTAACCCAGGAATAACTGTAATCATACAGTATAAATAGCCATTCACACAGACTACCTACTTTCTACCAATATTTCCTTACAAAAAAACATTTTAGTGAAAAAAACATTACACTATATAAACTTAATTATGCTGCTCTGGTGGACATCCTTCCTCTACACTATAGTAGGAAACGCATAGGCAGAGGGAACACTGAGCTCTACACTTTAGTTCAAGGCGGGTGTCTAGTGGCCAGTCTGTGCCCTGCAGCATTTAGTTTTTTAAGCCAAAAGAAGTATATTAAGGGGATTTTAAACCCCAAAAAACAAGTGCCCCTCACAGGGACGAGCCCTTAGGCAGCTGCCTAGTTTGCCTAATGGGTAATACGGACATGGGTGTTTATATAAAAGGAAGGCCTTACATCTCTTAAATGTTGACTTGAAGCCCTTGACATTATGGGATATTAATGTAACAGGTGTATCTGTCATCCTACCTTACAAGTTAAGTATGCTTGTAGTGGTGTACTTGGGATGACTGGAGGAGAGGGGGCTTGGGTGTATGTGGGAGGTCGGTCGGCAAGGCCTCGGAAGTCCGGTTTGCGGTCGCAAGTCGCATTGCATTTCAAAAGAAATCTGAGACAAGAGAAAAGGGGAAAAATTGACATACCAAAAATACAAAATTAACATGTTAAGTCGTGGAATAAACAGTAATCCTGAATTTAAACTAAAAGCACAAATGTGCCAGAAATTCCCACCCTTGAGGAAGATACAAAATAATATGTAAAAATAAAAATAACACACTTCAGAAACCAAATTCGCTGGGTAAGTATGGGAAGCGGGTTTTGTATAAACTAAGTAAAATTTACGATATATAAATGTCAACCATTACTCTATACATTTCAGGCTCTGTTTTTGGCTTTTAGAAAAACAGTTATGCTAAGTGCAAGACCAGGTGCATAAGCCCATATACTAGCTCCTTTTGAAGGGCTTATTAGCTAGTTGCTAGCTCCTTTTGAAGGGCTTATTATATGTTCCCCAGAGACCATGTGCATAAGCCCATGTAATAGACAATAGTATTAACCAGCATACTATTAGTCGATGAGACATTATGAGTTACAAGCCTCTGTTTTCCTTTTTGTTTTACCTGTATAAAAAAGAGTAGGAGATCCTGTAGAAGATGTTGAGGGGTCAGATGGGGTGGTCTGGGTTCTCCTTTGGTGTTCATTCAGTGTGACTTCAGTTTATCTAGTATGTCTAGGTTGCGCATTAGGATCAATAGGTTCTTCTGAAATGAGGTTGAGCTGGAGGAGATGTTTACGGCATTCTTCCATGTTGCGAGCAATGTAGGTGGTTGAGCCTGCTTGTAAAATGAGACTGAAAGGAAACCCCCATCCATATCTTATATTGTTTTTAGTCAGGATAAGAAGGGCAGGTTTAAGTAGTTTGTGTTTCTGTAGGGTTGAGAGGGCCTGGAGCCCTATTCAATTGCAAGCCTGCTATTCACAGAATACAGATGGTATGTCTGCGGGCGGGCTGCGGGTTCCTGTTCGTCTCTGATTCCTGTGATTGCAGTAAGCTTTCAAATTGAGCCAGAGTGAGGTTCTGTTAAATTTGCAGCCTGATTAAGGTTGCTTTTGGAACCCCTCTGAGTCCGACCCATCTGTAGAGCCTGCAGTGTATTTAGGTGGAGGGATATGACCTTGGGTTTGTGATTTAAAATGTTCAGGGATACTTTTTGATTGAAGGTTCTTTTTAGGCATGCCCATGATTGTGAAACATGGTTAGTCAAGGGTTAATATTAGTCACTAGCGATTTCTGGGCTCCCAGCTTTGAATATAGGCTCTCTTTACAACTGGTTAGAGCATAAGTAAGACCATAACCCTTATGTTAGAGTTACATTTCGCTGTAGAATTGCTTGTGATTGAGGTTGGCTCTGGCATAGTAACATTAGCAGTGCAGTGCGTTTCCATCTTTGAAAGAGTCTGCAGATGGCACTGTAGAGGTATAAAACACATTATAATCAGGACAGTCTGGGGCTTCACAATAGCCAGTGTTGAGCTTCCTGGAGTACCGCAAAAATTCTTTTGTTTCACACCCAGCATTCATGAGAGTGGTATAGCAGGTAAACCGAAGGCGCTGTGTGCCTGAGAAAAGTTGCTATATGACAAACTCAGCTTTGTCCTTCATATACAGTTTAATTTGCATGTGAATCTACACATTTTGCAGGTGTTATTACAGTAGACAATACCAGGTGAAATAATATCAGCATTCAGAGAAAACCTGCCAATCAGGTTAGGTTCACAGCAGCTTGAGTGATTTGCATAAGGCTGGGAGTCACAAGGCTGCAGGGGACATTTTGGACAGTCCAAAATGTAGTCCTGATATTATAAAATGAAAAATATAGGATAAATATTAATATTTTTTTGTTAGCTAGTTGCTAGCTCCTTTTGAAGGGCTTATTATATGTTCCCCAGAGACCAGGTTGGTATATAGATAAGCCTATATTTATATGTAGATGGGAGGGGGGACCCCTAGAAGGCGCATGTATCAGCACCAAGATGTGGTATAGGGGCAAATAAGAGGCTTTTTGCCCAGTTGTTGTGTCAAAGCGATGGTAAAGGGAGCTATTTGCCCAGTTGTGGTGTCAAAGCCATGGTGAAGGGGGCAGGATTGTCCTACAATGTTTTCCCCCACCTAATTGATGATTTGTTTCCACCTCCACAATATCCCGGTACATCAGGGCGATCCTCCTCTCTGTCCTGTCTGCCAGCTGCTAGATGTGCCAAGGGGTCTGGTGCATCTGTATGTCATTTGAACGGAGTGAGCCCAGCATGAAGTGCTGCCGTAGGCAAGATGGTGCAGGCCCAGATTGGACTCCCACAGCCCCCCAGCATGGCGAGGCTCCTCCGCTTGGATGGTCCGGCAGTCTCCTCAAAAGCGGCGAGGTGGCTTCTGGGAGAGAGGCGTCCCGTGGACACGACGGATGCCTAATCAAGGCAATGTCTCAATAGGCGTACAGGCTCGCTGATGAGATGGGGTAAATCCCCCAGGGTGCCAGTATAACCCGTCCTCGACCTCCAGGGAGAGTCCGCTGATAATAATAATATTTTGGGGTATAGGCAGTCGAGTTTGTGGCCACATTTTTTGTGGATTTACCACGGAGCCAAAGCTAAGTGCGTCTGTGTCCTTACTTTTTCGGGGCTGTTGTTTTGTTATAACTGCGGAGCTCTGATGGCTTTCCTCCTCATAGCGCGAGTGCTAGCTCAGCCCTCCATAATTGTTCATTTTTAACTGTATAGGTGCACTAATATCCTAATAGCATAGGGCCTCATTTTATTACGGCCGCAGCCGCTGCGAGGCCGCAAGGACCGGCCGCATGCTTTATGGCTATTCTATTCCCCTACGGCCGGGGACTCCGGCAGGCTTGCGGCCGGCGCCTTGCTATCTCTTGCGGCCGATCGCGCCGGAGGAAAGCCTTTGATCTAAAACGGCCGCAAGGAAATCGGCCGTAAGAAAAGCCTGGTTGCGATTCTATTGCACCGGGAACCCTGTCTGCAAGGCTAAAAACGAGCCGCAGCTTACTTGCAGCAAAGAGGTCTCGCTAGCACCAATTAAGCACATAAAATAGCTCAAATAAAGCCATCCTGCACTTTGAGAAGACTATAAAGTGATATTCGGTGTTAGAAAAAATAGCACATAATTACCCTATACTCAAATCCGTAAAATATTTTATTTTTAATATCCGTAAAATATCCATGTAAAAAGTCCAGAGTGCTTGGAGCACCTCAGACACGCCCACGCCACAGCCGGAAAATAAACAGTTAATTTGAACTCGGGTTTGGGCTGATGTGTAAGCTTGAGAGTGGGTTACTTTTAATCCTCATGTCCCCCAATATGATCCCTAGCATTTACAGAGCTGTACAGTGCAGGCTTGAATTTATTTTTGCGTTTTTAGATTTCTGAGCTTACGGCCGGTTCCAAGATATGCGGCCGGCCGTAAGGGGAGATCCTTGCGGGGCCGTATAATAGAATCGCGAGCAAACAGAACCCCCGCAAGGAATCGCAGCCTTACGGCCGATTTACGGCCGATAATAGAATGAGGCCCCTAGAGTGCAGATAAATTACATTTATTCTCTTTTTCTGTTTACAGGTATAACATTTGTGAATTAAACCAGCAAATAAATGCTAAGAAAACTTAGTGCACCAACAACAATTTCTCAGCTGAAAAAAAAAATGCCTACAATATGGCTAGCTACAATACATAAATAAATGCTGTAGTAACAGATACATTTTGTGGTCAGACAGGAAGTGGAAAAGGTCCATGCTGACAAAGTTCAAAGACTGAATGCAGAAAAAAATCTTGTTAAATTAAAAGTGTATTTAATGGGAGGGTGGATGCCCATTAGTCCAAATACATTAGCTGCCCCTGGTAAAACCACAGCTGGAGTGTAGTGAAGTGGAGGCAATCCAAAATTAGCCACATCCTTTGAGGAAAACCCAAGCAATGATCTTTCTGGGCATTGTGGGGTCCTGTCAAACTTTAATTTCCCATTTCCCCACAAGAGTTGCTCCATTGACAGATCTGACTAATGCTAGTGCTAAAGTGGAGCAAAAAAGCTTTTAAATACCTTTTAAATGCCCAATGGGGTTCAAGTGCAGGGAATTTGGAGGACAGGGCAGAACTTGAAAGACTTTGTTGTGTTTCTCCAACCACTCCCAGCTAATTCTGGCAATATGACATGTTGCATTGTCCTGTTGAAAGATCCCATCCGCTCCAACAGTCAACATGTATGGGTGTGCTTGATCTGCAAGGATGGATAGGAAAACCCAATTTGGTTTAGAGTGCCTTCCAGAGGTATGAGTGAACCCAGACAATACCAAGAAAACATTCCTTAGACCATGACACTGCCGCCACCAGCTTGTATTCTTCCAACAATGGTTGCAGAGTATTTGTTCTCTGAGGTTTTGCGCCTGACAGGTCAATGTCTGCCCAGTCAATAGAGCAGAAAATGTGATTCATCAGAGAAGGCTACCCTTTGTCAATCAGTGGAGCTCCAATTTTGGTATTGTTGTGCAAATTGAGGTTAATTTCTGACAATAAACCCTCATCTGCATCGGTGCAGTTATCAGCCGTTTGCTTTGGAGGCCCATAAGCAACAGAGGTTGCTGTCCTGTTGGTTTAGACACAACTCTGGTAGCCCCCTGGTTCATTTGGATGGTGAGTCACTCAGCTGTAGCTTGTCGGTTAGCACTCACGCTGTTTATTCTCAATGGTGCCATTTGTCCAGTCACAGTACACTTTAACCGAACAGTTCACAAAAAAAAACGCGCTGTTTCAGAAATGCTGCCTACCTTGGCCCAAAAGCCAATGACCATGCCCTATTCAAAGTTGGCTAACTCTCAAATTTTACCCATGACAGCGATGGTTTGTATGTTTGCAGAATGCCTACATGTTACCTTATATACCCACCAAGCCAGCTCAAAAACATGTGCCATATTTCATTAGCTATGCGGTGCTGATGTCAAAAGTAGGAAGTGGTCATAAGAATGTGACTGGACCCTGTAAATTTCTGGGCCTGAATAGCGCCACCCCTTCCTGGAATCTTCACATGATTGTTTCCAGTTTGTCTGAGTATGAGAGAATGACACACAGTGAGATAGCACTTGGAGCAGAGTGGAGACCTGACTATCTGAAGAAATATACAGGCCAGTGATTCTTCAAAATATTGGACTGTTTGTTTTGTTCCACCCAAGTTTAGTTGGATCAGAGCTGGGTAGTGGAGAAAAAAAAACTTTGTGTCAGTTAAGGTAGTGCTTCAGTGGAAACAAGGCCTATTACTTTCTTCAATTTATTTTAGTTTGTTATGTTTGTATCACTGGCTAAAATGTTTGTAAAATTTGGAAAAGTATTACAGCCTCTTACATTGTGTCACCATTTCCTAACCTGCAACCTCACCACACCTTCCACTAACTGCCTTTCTTCATTCCCGGCTACCAGAACCCACAGAAATCTGCAAACACTTGACCCTCAATGAGAATGTGCTACAACACAGTCTCAGCCCCCTCACCACCATTACTTGCCCTGACATTGCAACCTCACAGTGCAACATGACTAACTTCCACCCTTGACACTCTTGCCACCCTAACCACAAGCAGACGCCCTCACTCTCATCCACAACCATGGCACACCACACAAACATGCTACATTCAGAAGTGAGCCTGCACTGCTGAAAGACTTTGTAGGAAATCTCACACATCAGCACACTTCCTCTATTACAACTTTATTTTGCTCTCCTATCATGATGCCCTCAATCTTGCCAAACAACACTACTTCTTATTGTTAATATCAAATCTGTCCTCCAACCCCAAACATTTGTTTGCTACATTCTAAACTCTCCTGCCCACCTCACTTCCTGCCCCTTGCTGTCTCACAGCTAAAAACTTTGCCAGCCACTTTAAAAATATATTTGAAACCAACCAAAACAAACTCTTCTCTCAAATTGCATCAAACACACCCCTTTCAACAATCTGAAAATAACCAGCCTTTACCTTTCCCCAATCTCCTTTAACCCTGTAATTTAGGATGAAGTATCTGCCCTACTATCACCCTCCCGCCTTACAATTACTCCCCATGATCCTATTCCATCACAGCTTATGCCTCTCCTCTCTACCACACTTATCTCAGCTCTCACACATATATTCAACCTCCTTAAACACTGGCAAGTTTCCATCATCTTTAAAACATGCCATAAATACACTAGTTCTTAAGAAACCCTCATCTAACTTAGCAGTTATCTGCATCTTTCACCCTACCTCTCTATTTCCCCTGGTTTCAAAACTGCCCTCTTCTAATCCAAATCCTCCTCTCTCTTGGCATCTGTGGCACAGCTCTCATGGTTCACATCCTACCTAGAAGACTGTACATTTAGTGTCTCTTTCTCCTGTACCTCTTCTCCTCAAGCACTGTCTGCTTAAGTACCCCAAGGTTCAGTTGTAGTCCCTCTCCTATTCTCCATCTATACATCCCCCTAATAGAATATTTTGCATTTCAGCATCATCTATATGCAGATAACACTCAAATCTATCTATTCAGCACCAGATCTATCCCTGTCTCTTCTAGCATGAGTTGCCAACTACATCGCAAGCATCCTCATGGATGTCTGCCCGTCAACCCAAACTCAACATGTCAATGACAGAGCTACTAATCTTTCCTCCCTCTACTACAGCTTTCACTCCTGAAACATCTCTCACTATTGACAGTGTCATCATCACTCCCACCTCCCAGGTCCATTTTCTTGGAGTTCTACTGGACTCTAGCCTCTTTTTTATTCCTCACATACAATCAATAACACAACCTTGTTAGTTTCACATAAAAAACATCTTCAAAATACGGCACTATCTTACACAAGACACAACTAATATTCTAATGCATTCTCTCACCATATCTCGCTTCGACTACTGCATCTCTCTCCCTGCTTGCTCCCCACCACTCTAATCCAAATTGAATGCCTCCACTAAACTCATCTACCATACCCAAAAGGTCAGTGTCTGCAGCACCTCTCTGTCAATCTCTCCACTGGCTTCCCATAGTCTCCAGAATGACATTTAAAATCATGACCCTAAAGTATAAAGCCCTCAACAACCATGAACCCTCTTATATCATTGCTCTCATCTCAAAATACTCCTCCAACCACCCTCTTCTATCTGCTAATGACGTTTTTCTTTCCTCCTCTCTTCTTGCCTCCTCTCATTCCCACCTGAAGGACTTTTGCTGCCCCATCTCTGTAGCACTCCTTGCCGCACTGTCTTCTTGCCTAAAAACCTTTACAAAAAATAACAAAAAATTCAATTGTTTAAAATAGCTAATCACCTTCAGCCTTAATATGCACTACTGCAAACTCTACAGCATTATATCGCTCACACCCAAAACCTTACAACCACTACTATCTATACCTGTATAACCCCTGTATAGTGTTATGGAATATGTTGGTGCATTACAAATAAAGGATAATAATAATAATTGTGTTCCTCCATTAAAGTGGCAGAGACAGGGGCACTGGCTCACCGGGGAGCTGAAGAAAGCTGCATTTCATAAATATTGGTTTCAAATTGTGTCCTTATTCTTTATACAAGTGTATGTAATGATTGTATCGTTATATAATACAAATGTGATCATTTAAAAAGCAAGTATGGACAGTGTTATATGTACATACTGTAAGTATATTTATTGTGGACTGAACATACCATCAGATAAAGTAAGAGCATATATCAGTAGTATTAGAGTAAAGGTGTAGTGTAGCTATTTATGTTTACCATGTGCCACTACAGGAGATGTTTTAGGAGTCTCTGCAAAAGCAATTACGAGTGCCGTAGTAGCACAGTAAATCCTACTTAGCTATGTTAATTCCCAATCCCTAAAACATTGTGAGAGAACTACTACAAGTCACTGCTACTAGTGAACTGCACGACAAAGCCGAGAAGCAAGGCAAAAATCTCCACTATTTTGCACTGACAATAAATCACTAATTACTCCCTTACATTTGACACCCAAACCATATGCTAATAAGATTTTATGGATCCCTCGCAAATCAGAGCACTGTTGTAACTGCAAATAGCAGAAGAAAGATTAACATGTACCAAAGACCACATGCAAGTAGTTTTCAAACCCTTGCTGAGTCTTCCAGAAACATTTAAAGTGACAGTATCGCACAAGAAGCACTACAAAATGATGACATTTCAACAACATTTGACACTTAACAATCTGGTAGCAACATATGTGTAATTAAAACATAAGATATGTTAGTATTAAGCCTGATTTATGATACAAAATATATTAAAAGATGTGACAATTGCATTTTAGCTTTAATAAATAAAGATGCGTTTATTTTGTGTTAAAATATGATATATGCATAGACAATGCATTAGAGTGTTTGTTCCTAGGCAACATGGTTTTGTAATGTGTAATAATCCCTTGAGTACTGGTTTGTTTGTAAACCTGTATTTTTTTTATCACAAAACTGGCTTAAGACCATTATATCATATTTGTAAATTACACATATGTTGATATTGGATTGTTAAGTGTCAAATTATGTTAAAATATCATTTTGCAGTAATTTTTGCTCTATACTGTTACTTTGAAAACCTTTGCTGAGTCTCCCACAAGTTTTTAATGTATTTGCGAGTGGTCTCTGGAACACGTACATCTTTCTTCAGTTTTTTCAATTATGGCAGTGCCCTGATTTGCGAGTGATCTGTGAATTCTTATTAGCATAGGGTTTGGGTGTCAGATTTTCAGGGAGTAACCTTAATTTATTGTCAGTGCAAAACTCAATGAAGATTTATACCTAGCTTTGTTTGATGTTCACTCCGGGCACTGACCGGGAGCAGTTTGCTTGCAGTGTTTTAGGGATGGGGGATTAGCATAGCTAGGTAGGATTTACTCTGCAGTTACGGCACTCATAAATGCTTTTTCAGGGATTTGCATGGGCTTGTAACACACACCCAGAGTTCGAAGTAAGGAATAATTACCAGCTTTAATATAAGGCTGACAGGCTATCTTTATTCGTTCTTTTCCTCACTCACTTGGAGAGTACACGTCTGAGTAGTGGATGGATTTGCCGAATGACCACATGATGGCGCTGGATTTCACTAAGCACACTTTTATCCAGAGAATTAGCAGAAGACCATATATGGTATTCTTGAACGCATGGGTGTGTGTAACTTTGAGAACCGGATATGTCTAGTTTTACATGTGGCCGAAGGAATCCTTTGTGTGGACAGCTGACCAGTGAGGGGACTTTGTGAAGGACATGTGACCTAACTGACCAGTTGGAGCTAGGGAGGAGTATAGGGGTGGAATTTAGATTACAGGATTTATAAGGCCATACCAGGCCCAGACAATCTCTCTCTTTGCAATCTACAACTCTCTCTGTTCCATCTACAGCTCTCCTCACTACACTGTGAAGGCCTGGTAAAGTATCTTACTATCATACACACACATGGATATAATTGGTAGCTTTAGAATGCCTTTCTGCTAAGTTAAGAGATGTTGTTTCCATACTATTATCATATATTATTAATGTATTTGTATTAATTATGATGATCTATTAAATGCACATTTTGTAACCATAAATCTGTAACGCCTCTTGAATATATATATATATTTATTAATTTGTTATCTGTAGAAGGCAAGATCTCAGGATGAGATAAGAATAATTATTACAATCAGAATTAATATGATTATGAATAATAATATTGTAATTAATTAATTTAACAGTTTTTATAACAGTTAATGGCGAGTCAGCCCATTTTTCTTCCGTGTACATTCACTTGCATTTGGGGGGGATTTAATCCAAAGTCTCTTTGATATTACAAGAGAACTTAGCGGACGAAAAATTTAACCTGTGATAATTGGTGATATTGTCGAGCGTTTTCTACGAAGAAAGTCGCTGGCCACAAAGTTTTTGGGATCCAGGCGCACCAGAGTGAGACGCAATTGGAGTAAGACGGACGTCATTTCTGGGGATCCATTGGTATCCAGACGGAGACATCAATTTGGGGTGCACACCTTTTTTGATTAGGGACCATGCTGAAGACACATCAAAGTGTAAGTAATGGAGATAATTGCTAAATATGCTGAATGTAGCGATTTTGAACCAGTGACTGTTGAAAATGATAGTATGCTTAGCAGAATACATGATTTATGGTTACAGTGTGAAAAGCAAAATAAGCAAATTGATAAGAAAAAATGGTGTTTAACCAAGGAGAGAAATAAGTTACAGAACTGTATGAAATTGTTTATGTGTATTAAGAACCAGATGAATATGGCTATAATGGGGAGTATTCCATTTGCAGCAGTTACAGAGACTAGTCAAGAAACAGACTGTTGTCCAAAATGTGGCATAGGTGCAGAGTATGTGAATACTTTAGAGGATAATTATCATGCAAGGGGACAATTAGTAGCCTCACTCAGAGAATGTTTATCTGATCAACAACATCCAATTGCAGTAATTGATAGTAATGAGCCAGCTTTGTACATCAGCAGAGGAAGAGGGTGGATTACATCTTGTAGATGAAGAGCAACAAGTAAGAGAAATAAATTATTTAAGGGACAGTTCTGATGTTAGTAGGACAATACCAGACTTAACCCCTCACATAGTAAGATATCACCCACTAAGTTTAAGTCAAGTACCAGACGCTTCACATTCAACACCATGTGAGAGAAATAAAGAGAGGAATTCTATAGCATCACAAGCCTCTACAATAATCAGACAACAAGACCGAGATAAAATAGTGAAACAGTTAATAAAGTTTAAACCACTATTCCCACAATATGATGCAAAGATAGATGTGTTGTCCAATATGTCTAATTTTGAGTCATCTGTGCAACAGTACATGCTTTCTCCTAAAGAGGCATGTGTTATGTTAAATTGTGTCTTCCAGGAAGTCTAGCATCTAGATTAGAGGCCACAGTTAGTGGTCCAAATGATAGCAATAGAGATTGGTTTAAAGAACACAAATGGGGTACAGAAGGGGACAGGCTGAGAGCTGTATCTAGGTTAGTCACAGGGAACAGAGACTTAGATAGCCATTTCCTTGCTGAGATGAGAGTAACTGTACAGGATGACCCATGGGTGTTTGCTTCTAAATTTGAGCAAGTGTACAGACTCACACATAGAGTGCCCCCAGATCAGACCCCATCAGATATGTTACAGTATCTAGTAAGAAAATTTACTTATTTGGACCCTAGCATACAAATGATGGCAGAAGAGAAAGACACCATGGAGGCTGTGTTGTGTATTATTGGTAAAGCACGGCAAAACATTTTAAGAAAAGGAGTCACAGGGCCACGTAAAATTGCAGTTGTGACTACTAATGAAGGAAAACCTAATCCCTTGGAAATTTCCTTCAGAGGGATTTGTAATTATTGTAATAAGCCTGGACACAGATTCAGATATTGCAGGCTGAGGATAAGAGAGCATAGGCAGGCACATACAGGCACAAGGGGGGGATGGCAGGCACATACATCAGATCCTCCAAAACATAGGCATGATCAGGCATACTCAAATACTTCAGGGCCTACAAAGGATAGGCAGGATCAGAAGTTTTCCTTTAGACAGGACAGGCATAAACCTCCAGATAAATCAGGCCAGGAATTTGCTCCAAAGACCAAGCCTGGGAATAATTTGTATGGGCCAGCACAGGAAGCTTTAAGGATGATGATGGTAGGGATGGATAGGAATCAAGAGAGGCAGTATGAGAATAATTCCTCTCTGACATCATTATGTGACTGACTAACACCGACCCTGGGAGACATGGTTTCTATTTGTGGTACATTTAGGGATCATTCTGGACCCCCCTATGTCAATTGTGTGATTGCGGGCCATCACACAAAATTGCTCATTGATACAGGTGCTTCAGTGACTTTGACGGATTTGCCACTAAGTCCCCCATATGGGGCAAAACAGACATTTTCTAGTGGGACTTGGGGGATCCCAGTCCCAGGCTTTTCTAATTCCAAAAGTAACTGTGACATTAGGACAGCAGTGGATTAAAGAAATTCCAATATGGCAGAGTAGAAATACAGAAGGTACTATACTTGGTGCTGATGTTATGAGAGCAGAAGGGATGATAGTGGATCTTTGTAACAATGTACTGTGGAGGGACACAAGAGGAAGGAAACCTGTTATGTTAGATGAGTCTTCCCTGAGTCCAGTGGCATCCATTGTATCAGTTCCTTCAGAACCACTCTGATCTGAGGAATTTGGTTATGGATTTCCCTGACATGTGGGCTCAACATACAAAATCATTGTGGAATATTGAGATATGTAGAGATTAAGATTACAGGTCCTGACCCTCCTCCACAAAGACAGTACCCCTTCCCAACAGAGGCTATAGAACCAGTTACTAAAATTATTGATCAGCTTGAACAGCAGGGTGTGATTAGGAAATGTTCTTCTTCCAATAATTCACCTTTGTGGCCAGTAAAGAGGAGTAATGGAAGCTGGAGATTAACTGCAGATTTTAGGATGATCAACAAATCTACTCCTCCAGTAACAAACTTAGTTGCTTCCACTCCTGAAGTTATATCTAAGCTGAGCGCCACCTGCTTATGGTATTCAGTGCTAGATGTAGCCAATGGATTCTGGGCTAGTAAACTTACTCCAGAATGTCAATATAAGTTTGCCTTCAGTTTCAGAAATATTCAGTATACATTCAATTCTCTCCCACAAGGCTTCCATAGTTCCCCAACTTACTTTCATCAGGCCCTAGCAAAGGTTTTAGAAATGTTCTCTGTCCCAGACAGTATCATACAATATGTGGATGATTTCTTGTTACAGACAGAGACAGTTGAGGAACACATTGAATTGCTAAGAGAATCGTTTGGTTTAATTTCCAAATCGGGCCTGAAGTTAAATACTGCAAAGGTTCAGTTTATGAAAGAGAAGGTAACATTTTTGGGGGTGTCAATCCAAAGGGGAACGAAATGTCCTACTAAGGATAGAGTGGTAGCAATACTACATGTACCCAGACCTTTCAATAGACAGTCATTAAGACATTTTTGGGGATTGGTGAATTTTTCACGAGACTTTATTGAAGGTTTTGCTGAAAAAGCAAAGCCTCTCTATGATCTCTTGAAAGGAGAAGAGACAGGACTGATTACATGGGGTAGTGAACATGAGAATTCCTTCAGGGTGTTAAAGGAGGATTTAGCATCAGCTCCAGCTCTTGCCACTGTCGATAGTGAGGCTCCATTTGCCCTAATAACATGTACTACTGACACTTCAATGTCTTCAGTTCTACTGCAGGAGAAGGCTGGGGAATGGAGGCCTGTAGGCTAATTTTCCAGACTCCTTACTCTAGTAGAGAGAGGATATGATTTGTGCATCAAAGCATTGTTAGGGGTACATTGGGCAGTTCAAGCTACAGAACATATAGTGGGATTTAGGAAGCTGATTCTCCAAACACCTCATACACCACTGAAGTTGTTGTTCGAGAAAACCTTAAGTGGAGTCTCAACTCAGCGCCCTACCAGGTGGCTGACAGATTTACAACACCGTGACATTACTGTACAGCATAATGCAAAATACATCTTGCCACAGTTAATGTACATACAGGGAGAACCACATGATTGTGTAGAGACCCACATTCACAGAGAGTCACCACCTAAATTATTTAGGGACAAAACCATCTCCCAAGATCTACAGATCTATGTGGATGGATCAAGATTTTGGCAGGATGGCAGATTCCATACTGGATTTGCAATATGGGTCCCTTCTATGCAATTGGAAGTCAAGATTATGTTGCCACGTTCATTATCAGAACAGAGAGCAGAACTAGAAGCCATATCTATGGCATGCCACAGGTTTGACACACAACCTATTAGTATTTACAGTGACAGTGCCTATGTTACTAGGTCACTGGCAGAGTACCTACCAATATGGGATCTAAGGGGAATGGTGGATTCAGCAGGAAAACATTGTCACATGCAATGGCTTTGAGGAAGTTAGTTGACTGGGGAACACAACACCCACTACAGGCAGCTATACTTAAGGTTAAGGCACACACAAATTCCACTGATGAACATTCATGTGGAAATGCACATGTGGATATGTTGGCTAAACAGGCAGCCTTAGAGGGGGAACCGTGGCAACCAGGAGAGGCAGATACAGAAGCAGGGGATGCATGGAGACAACACCATGTATCTAAGGAAGTGACACATATAGCAAAAGTTACAAAAGAGACATCAGAAGTACCAGACCTACAGAGAGAGCAGGCTAAAGATACAAACCTTTCTCTTTTGTTACAGAACCAGCAAAGTCTCACTAGTTGGTACTCTATTCAGGATGGGTTAATTTGCTATAGTAGTCCTACAGAGCCACAGGCCAAATTTATTTTTGTAGCCCTAAAGCATTTACAGAGACAAATTACACAGCAAAGTCACTCTCTTTTGGGACACATTGGTCACAGTGCCTTAGAATACCACCTTAGACAGAAATATTTTTGACCAGAGTTAGCAACATCAGCTCAACAGTGTATCAAAGAATGTCTTATCTCTGCCCAGATAAATCCACACCCTAAAGGACAAAGACCAATTCTCCAGAGGGTACCAGTAGCTGATGGTCCCTGGAAATCTACTCAGATTGATTTTATAGGCCCACTTCCACTATCAAAGGGGGGTCTTAGATATGCCTTAGTCATTGTGGATATTTTTTCTAAATGGGTTGAAGCTATTCCTTTTAGGCGTGACACTGCACAAGCTACTGCAAAAGCATTATGGGAACATGTGTTTTCAAGGTGGGGTTTTCCTGAACTCATTGAGTTAGACAGAGGTACACATTTTACTGGACAGATAATGCAAAGCCTCTGTGCCCTACTGGGAATACAGCAGAGATTCCATGTTCCGTATCACCCACAATCCTCGGGTATAGTAGAACGCATGAATCGAACCATTAAGTCTAGGTTAGCCAAAATGCTTACACAATATGGTAATTCTTGGGTTACACACTTACCAGCAGTTCTAATGGCTATTAGAGCTACACCTGCCACTGCTACTAAACGTTCTCCCTGTGAGCTCATGACAGGGAGACAGATGGCACTAGGCCACCCAGGTGATCCTCAATTGTCCACTCCACTGATAGAAGCCTTGTCAAGAGACCACTATCTATCCCAAATTCAGGAGCAGTTAAGATTACTGCTACATTTTGCTGCCTCAAATATGGCCCCAACTGATTGTAAAGTGTCATCTAAAATTCAAACTTTGTTTGAAAAGGGGGGAATGATCATGATTAAAAATGTTAATAAAAATTCTCCATGGGATGCAAATTGGGAGGGTCCCTATGTCATTCTAGATACATTAGGTACTACAGTGCTTAAGGTAATGAGATCAAACCCCAGAAAAACCAGAAGGCAGCCTGGTCACAAATGGGTCCATGTGGACCAATGTAAATTGTATAAAGGGACAAAAGTCCCAGATGTAGATATTTCTGCTAAGAACTGATACTTGTTTGATCTTTTCAGATTTGGCAACGAGAAGTCAACAAGGAAGATGATAATGCATTTGTTTTTGGGGATTGTATGGACAATGATATTCACATGTAAAAATCAGGAAATAGATGGACCACAAACTACCCCTTCGACAAGACAAAGAAGATCAAGTCATACACTGACGATCAAGGCATGGACAAAGATATGTAGCAATGACAATTTGGAAGAACCATGTTTTGATCAACTGACTTTAAGTGGTGGTGGGACTGTGGACATTGTTGGGACAAAAAGCCATAATAATATTAGTGGGTTTTGGAGAGACAATCTAGGAAATAAAAGGAACTGGGAATGTGAATGGACAAACTGGGGAAAATGGACAATAGGTCTGATAGGTGAAGGTTTTAGGTTTTCCCTTAATTTTCAAAACCCTGTTATGTCCATGAATCAGCAAGGGTATAGCATAACAAAAGTGATCACTGAGAACATGACCAAAGAAGGTGTAAAATTGGAGGTAGTGGGATCCAACTGGGGTGGACAAGTGAAGGTCACATTAACAATAGATGAGGGGAGGGAACCTACAACAGGAGCCCCTCCTCTGACCTATTATACCACACTTGCTCCACCAAGGGTGGATAACTATGCTGACAATCCCATGTGTGGGGATAAGAAAGTACTTTCCAGTGGTCCCTTTCAAATTAGTGCTATGAACCCCACACCAATATTGAGGGATGCTACATTTCAGCTGATTTCATGGAGAATAAGGTTGACAGATTGGCTAGTTTCTAAACACTTTCAAAATTGTTCCACAATTACAGCTACTATGGAAAGGTCTTTAATTAGATGGGTAATGGGTACCAGAAAAAGAAGTAAGAGGGATATTGTGGATACAGTGTTGGGAGGTCTAGGAACTGGTCGAGGGGTTGTGAATTCTATCGATATTTCCAGTCTGACTACAACCTTACAGTCTGAGGGTTTGTTAAATTCCAAAGGGTTACACACACAACAAACCATAAATACACTTGTAGAGGAACTGACAAAAGCAGTGATAGATATACAGGGCCCTGCTGTTCAGCATATTCAGGAGATATTGGTAGGGGTAATTGGGAGGTTAAGGGAAGTGTCTTGGGATTTTGTATGTCTTTCCATGCAAACCGAGCTATCAACTGATTTTAAGATCCTGGCGCAAGCTATGGATAATAACCATACCCCTTTGGGAGGTTGGCAGCAAGCTGAAATTAACAGGTTCGCTTCTGACCACAAAGAGTTATGGGTGAACAGTTGGCTGGGTTGCAAGGGAAATATATGTAGAGCTAATTCATTAGTACCAACCAGGGGAACATACCAAAACATCTACCATATGACATCACTGGGACTCCAGTAACAGAATCACATGTTTTACATCATGAGTTAGAGTTTCCCAACTTCATAGTAAATGGTACCACGATAGAACAAGTAGATGTGGAAGGTTGCATGAGATTCCCCACCAAAATCTTATGTCTGCCCAATCAGGTTAGAACAGTATTTGATTCATGCTGGCATAACCATTCATACTGCCAAGGGTTTGTAGAAAAGGTTAAACCCCAAGATATGATATTCCCCTTAGGACATGGAAAGGTGTGTTTTGTTTCATTGAAACCAAGGGATGAGATAAACATATGGTATAAACATTGTATATCTAGGGAACAGATTACTCAGGGAATTTACTATCCAGTGAGAATAAATTCACAGCAGTTTAATCTCACAGTGCCACAGATATTAACCTACAATAAAACTCTGGGGTCTCCTCTGATTGTACCAATTGTATCAGACAACACACCTTGGCAGAAATGGGTAATGCAACGTTAAGATGATCATATACTGCTCAAACACCTACAAAATTTTGGAGAAAGGGTACGCATACATTTTCCCCATCAATAGCAAGAACTCCAAAGGATTGAACATAGATTTTCTGATCTGTCAAGTGCATCCTGGTGGCAGAAATTAGTTAATTCCTTTTCAAAACGTCATGGGGTTCTGCTTTTGGAAATATGATATTACACCCATTCATAATTGTGCTAATATTGTCTATATTATGTATTATTGTTCAGCTATGCATGTGTTGCTATCTAAAATCCATGATAGCACGTATATATCATTTGTACTATGGTATACGTATTGAAACAGCTCTAGTAAAATAGCAGAAACACACACACATAGCGGCGTATAGCAAACTTTTCAAATGAATCATATACTCACTCTTATACTCTTCTTAGGCTTCTATTGGAATGAAAATGTTCATATGTCTTTCATTGCCAAAGGGGGATGTAACACACACCTAGCGTTAGAAGTAAGGAATAATTACCAGCTTTAATATAAGGCTGAAAGGCTATATATATTCATTCTTTTCCTTACTCACTTGTAGAGTACACGTCTGAGTAGTGGATGGATTTGCCGAATGACCACATGATGGCGCTGGATTTCACTAAGCACAGTTTTATCCGGAGAATTAGCAGAAGACCATATATGGTATTTTTGAACGCATGGGTGTGTGTAACTTTGAGAACCAGATATGTCTAGTTTTACATGTGGCTGAAGGAATCCTTTGTGTGGACAGCTGACCAGTGAGGGGACTTTGTGAAGGACATATGACCTAACTGACCAGTTGGAGCTAGGGAGGAGTATGGGGGTGGAATTTAGATTACAGGATTTATAAGGCCATACCAGGCCTAGACAATCTCTCTCTTTGCAATCTTCAACTCTCTCTGTTCCATCTACAGCTCTCCCCACTACACTGTGAAGGCCTGGTAAAGTATCTTACTATCATACACACACATGGACATAATTGGTAGCTTTAGAATGCCTTTCTGCTAAGTTAAGAGATGTTGTTTCCATGCTATTATCATATATTATTAATGTATTTGTATTAATTATTGTGTTCTAATAAATGCACATTTATTAACCATAAATCTGTAACGCCTCTTGAATATATATATTTATTAATTTGTTATCCATAGAAGGCAAGATCTCAGGATGATATTAGAAAAATTATTACAATCATAATTAATATGATTATGAATAATAATATTGTAATTAATTAATTTAACAGTTTTTATAACAGGGCTCATATTCTGTAGCACTGTACAGGTGTAAATACAAAGAAAAAAATAAATACTATATTAAACACATTGCAGAAAGGGCCCTTTCTTTGAGTTTAATATCATGTGTTTTTTTTAAAGCACCTTAAAAAATTGAAAACTCATAAACTTCTGAACAATCTAAAGGGGTAAATAAAACATAAGGTGAAGTAATAAAAGGAAATGCAACCGAGAAATGATAGTTGAAAAGTGAATCTGCAGAATGGATGGTATCAGGCCCAATGTTGGCTGAATCTCTGCAGAAATGGTTGCTCAGTCCAGGTGGAAAATGCATACTCCTCGGAGCCTGAATAGTATGCTTATCTATCAATATCTAAAGGGGTGAAAAGCAAAGATGATTTGTTATATAATTGGAGCTTATAGTACTTTTAAAAAACAGAGATAAAAAAATAGGGACAACATCATTTACTCGTCTCTTATAGCATAATGCCCACTCATGTTGCCCACTTTTACCATTACAGATGAGAAATCTCAGCCCATAAGGAAAGGACAGAACTGAAATAGTAGTCAATTCTTCTCTACATGGAAGAAACAACAACCCCCAGATGTATATTTCAGTTATAAATGGCTTCTATCGGTGGCATAATGATCAAGGAGTCTATATCTAAACCTTTGTATATTGGTAATTAGTTTGGTTTTTAGTTTAGGACTTGTTTAACCAGAGTATTCAGTTCATCCAATAGTCTGGACCTTTTTTATTAAGTCCTTCCATTTTTTCTTCTCAAAATAGTTAATTCTATCTACACTCTCTAATACTTACCTTAGTAACCGTTATGCTACTATGGCAATGGAAATACTTAAATAGCCTGCTCCAACGGCTACGTCCATTTGTCCCTTTGGGAAAGAAGTTTGTAGTGATGTTGAAACGCGTCAGGCTTACGAGTGACGCTACGCATTTCCTTATGTGGGGCATGCGCATACGTCTTCACACCCTGTAGTGCAGTGTTTTTAGTGCCCGTGCACCCAATAGTTGTATCCAGCTTAATAACATTGCCACTTTGTTCCAACCTATCCCAAATGGTCTGAGGAGCCCTTATTATTAGGAATGATTGTACTAAGTCACATCTCCTTTCCCACTTGTGGTTAAAAGCCCTTTCCATTGTAAGTTACTGTAGATGTTCTCTGTCACAGGTCCATATAGCTCCTCATTCATTACAAAGGGATTAATATAAGCAAAGGTTGGATAAGTGCTCATTTATTTGGATTCGACTATCAAAGATTACTAAAATAATTTCTATCTTCCTAGCAAATACTAGGGACTAGACAAACGGGCAACTATATATGAACCTGATAGTTCTTTGATTTATGATACACTGTTTAAGGGTGGGAATATTAGTATCCATCCATGGTGGAGTTTATAATATGAATAATTTCTATCTAAAGGATCACTCAATTCCCTGCAAGCAGCCTCATTGTTTAATTCCCTTTCCTATTTAGGATTTTAAATGTTTTTAATCTTTGTTGTCAGCTAAAATCATCAATAAAGTTTAGATTATTATTTTACCACATTATTCCCTAAATTCGCACACCAGAGGGCAGATATCATTTATCCACTTGAAACTATTTTCATACATTTGAGTTCGGAACTTTTCACAACCATGCTCCAGGAAAGCAAATTATTGAAAAACAAATGTATTATTAAACTGTATTATTAAACTATTCCTCTGATCTACTGAAATCTATATTCCCTGCCAAGTCTGCTAATCTTATTACATAGTTAGAAATTGTCACTTTGAATTCCCTTGGAATATTTAAACCAAACTAACATGTTTCATAAGCAGACAGGCACAGAGAAAAATCAAGGATGTTCCTGCAACTCAAAGTACCTTGTTACCCAACTCACCAGTATCTTCTGAAAATCAATGCAAAGAAGAGGTAACAAAACACCATCAAAAAAAGCTACCCACATGTCTTCCTAACCATTGAGAACCTGCTCCCAATTGTAGAGAAGAAGTACTCAGGTCACAGGGAATATTGTATTGGAACTGTACTGTGCAATGCAAAAAACAAAACCGATATCATAGCAGACCTTGTAAATTCAGTGGACATTACTTGCCAAAACTTAGCAGCACTACCCACAAATTACGGAAGACAATGAAAGGCGAGAGGAGTAGTGATGTTCTTAAGCTATTTTCTATTGAACCACATAAATCCTTTGAGTGTTTGGCAGTAAGAAATGCAACAGGACTTTTTGTTTACCATCCACCTCAAGATAGAAAGCTATTTCTTGAAGATTTCACAGAACTGGTCACTGCACAAGTGATAAACGTCTCCAAGTGAATTAGCCTTGGCGACTTCAATGCCTGGGTGGATGATAAGCTCTAATTTTTGGGAAGATGTGCTGTTCTTTATGCATGTTCTGGATGTTATACAAGCTGTTCTCTCTGCCATCCACAAAAGAGGTCACATATTGAATTATCTGTTCTATATTGATCTAAATGTGTTGCATCTTATATTAGGTCCAGTTGTGTGGTCTACTATCAAATTGTCTAAAACAACTCATGCAAACATTTCTAGAGATGTCTACATACTGTGCATTAGAGGTATCACTCGCCCCCAATGCCAGAGTTGTATTCCTCCTATGTTATGAAAGACAGAGGATATTGTCGCCAAGGTTTATCAAGTAGCGTATTGGAATATGCCCTCTATTCTTTGCAATGTGTTAATATTGTTTTGCCTTGAACGTAACCGCACTATGGAATATGCTGTCGAGTTACAAATAAACGTTAATGATAATAATGCCATAAATGATATCACACAATTGGCCACCCTATACTCAAAATAGTATTTACCAAGTACCAAACGTACCTATACGACATTGAGTACAATAGAAAATACCTGCATCCTTTTCAACAGCACAATTAGTGGCGAACAGTTTAAAAAGGCCTATTAATAAACAAGCAATAATATTCAACGCATTTGCACTATTTATTTTCTTAAACTGTTACAACTTAATAGTGCAATGAGCATAGGTTAGAAATAATGGGGAAATAATGGGATTCATTTAATAAATAATAAAAATGTATGTTAATAGGTATAAATAACAATTCAACAAATAATAACACAAAACATAAAATAATATATAACAATATTATTATTATTATTATTATTATTATTATATATTATGTGAGATAGATATAATCTGTATTTGGACCAAGAAGCCACAGTCAGAACAAACATGGAGCAACCAAATAGTTCAGGATAGGGGAAAGAAGTGTGGCAAGCTTGTATTTTGTCACCTTATTTATTCAGCTTATATGCGGAATACACATGTATAGGGATGGGCTGAATGAATCCAAAGCAGGAATCAATATTAGTGGGAGAAATATCATTGAATGATACTACTCTGGTGGCTTAAAGTGAGGAGGAACTGCAGGGTCTATTGATGAGGGTGAAAGAAGAGAGTGCAAAAGCTGGCCTGCTGCTCATCTTTAAAAATATGAAAATCATGGCAACCTCAGTTCCTGGCAAATAAATGAGGAAGCTATGGAGGCAGTGACAGATTGTATTTTTCTGGGCTCCAAGATCTCTGCAGATGATGACTGCAGCCATGAAATGAAAATATATTTGCTTCTAGTGAGGAAAGTTATGGCAAGTCTTGACATGCTCCTAAACAGTAAAGATATTACAATATTATCAAAAGGTCTGCATAGTTAGAACTAGGATATTCCCAGTAGTAACTTATGGTTGTGAGAGCTGGACCATAAAGAAGGCTGAGTGTCGTGGCATTGATTAGAGTCCATTGAGCAGCAAAATGATGCAATCCATAAATACTATAGGAAACTAAGCCACATTTTTCACTGGCTGGCCATTTCATGAGAATACAGGATTACTTAGAGAAGACCCTGATGCTGGAAAAGACTGAAGAAGGGGACGGCAGAGGGGAAGATGGATAGATGAGAAAATTGAAGCAATGAACATGAGCTTGTGGGAGCTTAGAGGGCAGTGGCTCACAGATATGCCTGGCGTGTTGCAGTCCATAGAGTAACGCAGAGTCTGACATGACTTGATGACTAAACAACAACAAATAATTATTATATACTATAAAATTATTATTATTAGTATCCAATTACTATACATTTAGATTTATATGTAAAATAGCATACCTTTATTCATATGTATGTAAAATTACCCATTTCTATAATGTAATACACCACCCATTGAAAATCTGTGTATATAGTCCATCATTATGATATGACTGTGACAATAGCACTGGACAAGATTGCTACATCCCATGATTTGCAATTAGGAGGCAGTCTCCATATGCCTACTAGTAAAGTGAATAAACTTACAGGACCACAAAAGTCCCCATATTTGCTCTTCACGGTTTAATAGAGGGCAAAAAAGCATGTGGGGAAGGTGCTTTAATTTTTAAAATTCACCCTGAATTCATGGATTTATGATCAATATAAGTAATGCTATTTAATGTCATTGTGTTGCCTGAATTAGTAGTGAGCTCTGTACCATGTGGTACATAATGAATAATTATTTTTTTTTTTTTTATCTTTTTTTTTATTCAGGACAAGTCAGTTTTATACAACAATTTAAGATGACATAGAAAAGTTTCTCATACAAAAAGAACAAAAATACGAGCAAAGAAAATGAAGAACAGATTAGAGATATACAAAAGTCTTAACATCATGTCTTCCTTTGTTTGTTGTGCAATCATGGTCCAGTAAATATTCATAATTCTTAATAAAAAGGTGTGGTTAGAGTATACAAGACTAAACATTAGATACAGACTCCCAACTCTTCTAACCATATTGAATTAGACTATCTGGAATCTGAGCTCCATATGGTTTTCTATTCTATGATGTAAGAAAATATCCTTTTTTTTTTTCTCCTTTTTAATTATCGACCTGCATTCTTATGAGTGCATAAATTTAACTATTTTACAAAGTACCTAACAATAATTGATCTTGCTCCGCTTATGCTTTCCTGTATTAATATCTATAAGATATTCAGTACCTGTGAGCTCCTTTATCACCACTCCAAAAGCTTCCATCCGGATGTGAAGCAGCAGTCCTCTCCAGCCGCCACCATCTTCTAGTTTCCCAGACCGTCCCATCTTATACCATTCTAGATCTGTGTGCTATATTTGGACATCAACCAGGGAGTCTACGTGCTAGTAAACTGGGGCATTGTGTTTTGTAATGAGTTAGCTATTCTCTCATTTATCATTATATAATTTATTTTTGTTATGATTTCTTTGGTTGTTAGTGTGGAGGTTTTCCAATTTTTGGCTATGCAATTTTTAGTGGCTAAGGTCCAGAATTGCCAGAGTTCATTCTGGTCTCCAGATAGGTCAGGGTTTTTCAGTCCTAATAGGCATGTCTCTATTTCGCGTCTCAACTTATTTTTTGTGATTTGTGTAAATATGTCAGTGAGTTCTTTCCATACCTTTTGTGCTATGGGACATGTCCACCAGATATGTAGGAAATTCCCTTCTGTTTTGCATCCCCTAAAGCATTCTCCACTTATGCTTTTGTTAAATTTTGACATCCGTTGGGGTGTATAGTAGGTTCTGTGTAGTACCTTAATCAAGGTTTCTATCAAAATATATGTATATGAGCCCCTTGTCAGACTAGTACAGATTTTTTTTCCATGAATAATTATTTCAAATCAGGTGTAGACAGTTTGAATGAAGTAGTGGCTGGGTCATTGTAACTACTTCATTATATTAAAGAGGCATGTGTAATAGCTGAGCCTGTGGCACATAGCTATTGTTTTGGCCTTTGAATGTAATGTTACTGGGTTCAGCTCCAACAATGCATGATTTTTCTCTTACTGTTTAATAAATCAGAAATATATTCCTTAGATTATATAATAAAGCCTCATATGCCAATATGAGGTAACAGTCTTGTTTTTTGTTTATTTATTTACAATAATTGATTATGTGAACTACTTGATTAAAAAAATATACACAATAATTAGATCACATCATTCTTCAATATATTAATAGTTCAAATAATGAAATTAGTTTGCTTTAAAAATTATATGTAAACGTTAGAGTGTGTTGGTATGTTTCATGAAATGTTTTAATTAGTAAGTAATTGGTTTTGAATCACTGCCTTTCCCGTGTTTTTTTTAAATTAAGCTATATATATATGAACACACACATATGACTGATACATATATATATATATATATATATATATAAATAAGTATATTTAATAAAGTATATTAAGTCCTAGGGAGGTAAATCCCTTGTAGTGTTTTCCACTAATTAATCCACAAAAATAAATTATATGGGTATATTTACAGTTTGGCCAACAAGTTTATTAATTTCAGGATAACAACGACGAGATTAAAAAATGGAATATTAAAAATACTTAAAAACAATGAAGAGAAGAAGAAACTCCTCTGAGAGGTAGTGATATACTTCACTTATAAACAGTGTATAGAGATGTGATACTTTCTCTTTTCTCCCTAAGGAGAATTTGTGATCTTCCACTAAAGGTAACTCAGTACCAAAATTATACAACGTCTGTTATATACACCTTTCAGTAGGAAATTTATTTTGTACAGACATTTCTATGATGGAATTATAAAGAATAGTATGGTAAACAGATAGGCACTATTTAGGAGATCAATAGGTAGTCATATGATATATGAGATTTAATATATATGGAGATATCACATTCTACATTCAGAACATCTCTTCCCCACCTACTTGTTTGTGTAAAGTCTTTACACTTCTATTAATATATAGGTGGAATGGACCCTATTATGGTCTATAATTTCTTTATTGATTCTCTAATTCGATATGAGGATATTCAATCATGAGTCACATCACTTGTGCTGACTTCCTATTGTTTCTAGAGGCCTAAAGATAGTCTTAGATTCTTCCAAGAAAACCATACTCTATGGTATCTGAGTTATCTGACCAGTGCCATGCTGCTTGCTCAGAACGCTAATGCTGCATGGTTGTTACTTCCTGGTTTGCATGGACAACGTCATGCGTGATGACGCACGCGTGCGTGTATACGCCTATGCCTGACGCGTTTCAACGTACTATGACGTCTTTCTCAAAGGGGGGAGGCGGGAATGTCGTAGCTAGCCTTATATAATAGTTCCGTTGCCTTGGAAACCGGCACTGGGGTGGTAGTTACATAGGGGCCATGTTATATGGCATATAGGATTGCTGTTTATATGTGCACTATGTGCATCAATTATGTATTTGTATATATGCAATATGCATCAACTATTATAGATAAGATGACAAAAATAAATAAATTTGAGGTGGACCTTTGCTGGCACACATATTTAAGAAAAGCCAATATAAATTATTCTATTGGATTGCTGTTTATATGTGCACAATGTGCATCAATTATGTATTTATATATGTACAATGTACATCAGCTATTATAAATGAGATGACAAAAATAACTGAATCTGAGGTGGACCTTCGCTGGTACACATATTTCTGAAAAGCCAATATAAATTATTCTATTAGCTGAAAATATTGATAATGATAATATATATCAATACATAAGGGAAGATATAATTATAGTGGTGCCTAGATGGGATATATAGCAGGATACCCATGTGATCTAATAACAATCTATATTAGATATATAAATATATATGAAAGTTGCATTATGTTCCTCTGTAGTATGGAAATCTCCACTAAGATGAAAAACCCCTTGTGCCATATATCTGTGTGAAATAACAAGACTCCACCATGGATAAATAGAATAGAATATAATATAGGCAATAGTTGCCATTAAACCCGGGGAGACTATATTATAAAAGTCTATATGGTGGTGACTAAAAAGTGGTGTAGATAAAAAAATAAAATACTATAGAGTGTATAAGGAATAAGGACACTCTGTCTATAATCTAGGTGACAGCTTAGAAAAATAACTACCAAGTGCTTTAGAAAGAATGTGATATAGGTAAATATTGCCTCAGTGTGTGAGATATGTGAGCATGTTAAGGCATTTAAGGCCTAAAGCATATGAACCTAGGGCACATATGTCTAATATGGCTATTGGGCCACTGTGTTAGTGGTAAAATCTTGACAAACAAACCCATTGCTCTGATCTAGATGTAATTATAATCTAGATGTGCTTACCATAACATTGTAAAATGTGCTTAACATAAAAACTGTAAGAGAACCCCATATATAAATATAAGTGAATAAATCCTGGTGGTTCCAGATGTTATATAATTACAATATAATCTTGCTTTCAACTGGTATAATCAGGTTCTGTTCCAAAGAGTTAGTCAGCATAATGCAGAGACAGCTCATAATGTCTCAGTATATGTTCAAATAAATGGGGTAAATGAAAAACCCTCATTTAATCCATTAGGTGTTTGGGCCTTCAACTTATAGATCCATCTAGCTTCACATTGTAGGAGTTTCTTTTCTAGGTCTCCCTTTCTAGGGCCTGGCTCAATACTGTCCACCACACAGAAACGAAGAACATTACTGTTGTTGTGGTAGTATTTAATATGGCGTGCAATAGGTGTATCATAGGAGTTATTGATAGAGTAAATATGTTCTCCTATTCTGCGACGTAGCTGTCTGCGGGTTTTGCCTACATAGATTTTATTACAAAGGCATGTTGCCACATATATAACCCCTGTAGATAGGCAGTTAAAGAATTTTTCAATCTCAAAGACCTCCTTGGTGATTGGATGTTCATACCTTTTGATAGGTTTTATATACTTGCAAAAACTGCATCGCCCACACCTGAAGCATCCTTTAGGTGGTTGTAGCCATGTTTGGCCAGGATTGCTCTCTTTAAAGTGGCTATGTACTAACATATCTCTGAGATTGGTGCCTCTACAATAGGTAATTGGTATTCTAGTTGGCAGGGTATCTTTTAGATCTTCATCACTTGGTAACAGATGCCAATGTTTACTTAGGATATGTCTGATGATATCAGAATCATATCCATAGGTCATAATGCATCTTGGTGTGTTTTCTATTTGTCTATCTTTTGGCAGTTTCTGTTGGAGTTCAATAGGAATGGTGTTTTTGGTAGTGTCTGGCTTCCTATTTGTTGTATGAGTATTAAGTAGATCTGCCCTATTACAACTTAGGGCATATTGGTAGGCCAATTTTAGACATTTTTTGGGATACCCCCTTTCCTTAAATCGTAGTCTTAATTTATCAGCTTCAATTTGAAATTCATTCTCTGTACTGCAGTTTCTACGAATGCGCAAGTACTGACCCTTGGGGATGCCTCGTTTAATGGGTTCATAGTGTTGACTATCCCAATGTAATAAGGTATTGGTCGCTGTATCTTTTCTATAAGTAGAGGTGGAGATGTTGCCATTACTATCTTTATAGACTTTTAAATCAAGAAAGTTTACCTTCTCTTTGTTGATTTCATGGGTGAATTTTAAACCCAAAGTATTCTCATTTAGAGATTTCATGAAGGTTTCAAATTCCTTCTTTGTGCCTTCCCATACAACTAGGATATTGTCTATGTAGCGACGCCATAGTAAGATTTTATCAGTCCAGTTAGTCTGTGTTTCATTGAAGATATGTTTATCTTCCCACCAACCCAACACGAGATTGGCATAGCTTGGTGCACAGGGTGTGCCCATAGCTGTACCCTTACATTGGTGGATCCATTGGTCATTGAATATAAAATAGTTGTGCTTAAGTACAAACTCCAGTAGTGTAAGAAGGAATTGATTGAATTCAGCAGATCTTGAATCTTTCATTTGTAAAAAGTATTCAACTGCTTTAATTCCATAGCTATGGTGAATACTGCTGTATAGGGCTTCGACATCTATGCAAACTAACCAGGTGTCTTTAGGTACATTCAGATATGAGGGTAAGCTTGTCACTGATCCTCTTAAGTGGTAGTCCAAAAATTGGCTACAATTGTGTGACAGGTTATCTGTGCCTGAAACTATAGGTCTACCTGGGATAGGTGTGCTTTTTTTATGTACCTTAGGTAGTGCATAGAAGGTAGATATGACAGGGAATTTAGGCAATAGGAAATTATAAGTATCTTCGTCTAGAATTCCATTGCTTTTGGCTTCATCCAAGATGTTTTTTAATATCTTTCTGTATTCTATCGTGGGATTTCTAGGAATGACTTCATAGGTAGTACTATCTTGAAGTATCCTATTACACATTTCCTTATACTCTTTATTCCCCATCACTACTACATTGCCCCCTTTATCTGCCGGTTTAATTTGAATTTCTTTATTTGATCTTAGCTCTTTTAATGTTTCATATTCCTCCTTAGAGAGATTATATTTCCTAGTTATCATCCTTTGGTCAATCTTTTCAATTTCATTACACACTTGTTGCAGAAAAACCCATATATTCGCATATTCTTTAAGTTGGGGTGTGAAGGTACTTTTGTTTTTCCATTTTTTTGGAGGCAGATTGTTAGTATTGAACTCATTTTCATCTAATAGAGACATTAGGGCCTTCAATGCATCTATATCCTCCTTACCTACACCTAAGTGGCACCCTCTGGCTTTTATTTAGATATAATTTTTTCAGTGCCAATTTTCTCGCAAATAGATTGACATCTTTAATGTGAGTGAAGGAGTTAGTTATGGATGTTGGAACAAAAGTTAGTCCCTTTTTGAGAATAGAAATATGGGTCTCATTGAGTGTGAATTCAGATAAGTTGACAACTAGGTGACTCTCAGGATTGGTATCTCTTGGTTTCTCAGAGCTAACTATTAACGCTTTGGATTCCTTCTTAGTCTTGTTGAGTGGTCTGGTTGGCCTTGGGGAACTTGGCCTCTCTCTAAAAAAGACTCATTGTGAGGCCTTATGGGTGTCCTAACATATGATCTAGATCTGGTATCATACCTATCCCTATTATAGGATGTGTTTGATCTATTCCATCTTCTGGGGGTACTATCTTCGATGTCTGAGTTGTCACATTCTGATGAACTTATGTCTGATGTAAATACTTTTGTACCAGAGGGGAATCTCCTATATATGTTCCCCAATTTGAAATCATTTTGATCCCTCCAAAATTTACGTTGTTTACGTTCCTTTAATTCTTTTTTAAATTTGTCAATGTTAGTATTTAACTTTGTACAGAGGTTCTCATATTCTGGTGACTCTTTAAATTTTTCCAATTCTTTCTGATTGTTGATTACCTTATGTTTAACAATTTCCAAATGTTGTTGTTCTGTCTCTACAATTAGAGACATCAAGTCACAGGAACATTTAAAGAGGATTTCTTTCCATTTAGTTATACATGTTTCATTCATCAGATTGGTGGCAGGGATAGTATTAATTCTAAGGCCTCTAGGGATAATTTTGTTCTTTAAATAATTTTGTAGGCTGCTTACTTCCCATATACTTCTTACTTGTTTTTTCGTGGTTTTTAAGAGATTTGTAACCGCCACTTTGATATCTTTATTTTCAAAAACAAACAAATAGAAGGCAGGGGAATCAAACCTGTCACTTACCAATGAAAGAAAATAATGTTCGAAACAGATTACTTTACCACTGCACCACCATCACCTGCCGATAAAGTAAGTATAAATCCATAATTAATTCAACGTATAATAGTTACAGGTCTTATTATTTATGCAGATTCTTTTGGGATGGCTTCAGTGGCTAAACTAAAAATGACAATATCTAAGTCAATTCTTGATCAATTTTAAAAATGTAAACACATTTTCCACCCGTTAACTGCTGCCGCTGAGCAGATATGGCAACTTTTATAGTCCTTTAATTTGAAAAATGTTCACAAAAATGTGGTCTTTAGTCCTAAAAAAGCCTTCTCTGCAATCAGATTGCATTACTAATTACCGGTCTACCTATCAGAAATCTTTAATTTCTAGGGAAAGTCATGGAGAAAGTTGCTGCAACACGACTGGAGACCTGGCTCTCATCAAACAACTTATATGACTCATTCCAATCAGGATTCAGAAAATGGCACAGGTCTGAAACAGCTCTGGTATGTATCCTAAAACAATATGTGGTGACGGCATGAAACAGAGGTAACTGTTCTATACTAATCCTCCTTATATACTAATCCTCCTTATCGCTGCATTTGACACGGGGGACAGTGATATTTTATTTACACATCTAAAGGAATACTGTAGAGCGTGAACTGGTTTAGACCGATCGCATAGTGTGTTCTCTGGGACAAATTCCTCTGCACCCAGGGCTGGGTCTCCCCTAGGCAGTGAAGTGGAGGAGCCCCATGAGTGTGTGTGCAGGCTGTGCACGCACCCATTTTTCCCTTTTCTGTGCGTGTATATCACTCCCTTGCTGTGTGAGCAAATCACAGACATTTCCCCATAATAGCCATTTTACAACATAGCTACTCATACACACCCATTAGGCCAAGTAGGCAGCTCCTGAAGTTCACAGACTGGAACTGAGTTACAAACTGAATGGCCACTGGAGGGAGTCAGTCTTGAACTGAGTTATAAAATTAATAGTAAATGGCTGCCAGACTGGCTTGGAATGGTGAATTTTTGTATATACACACAAACACACATTACTGTACTAGAAGATATATATATCCTGTCACCTGAGAACTGGGCACATTCACCAGGTGTATCAGAAATGTGAGACTTGAATGTACAGGTCAAAAGAACTGTGTGTAAAGGCTAACTGGTCCATTTACCTCCAACCTAAATGTCTGTAAATAGTAATGTTATAAGGATACTGGACTGGAGTCTAAAAATGTGACACTGATCTTATGTACTGATTTGCACCAGAAAAAAATAGTGAATTGGGATTAAGTACTATAAGCAATTTTACTAACTAATAACACAAGGAGTCCCAACATTTGAAGCTTGGGATATTGACACTAACTGCAGTCATTCTGGGACTTCTTAAATTCAAAATGTATTTTTGCAAGTAGCAACATGCAAATAACTTTGTTGTTGTCTGGTCGTTCAGTTGACCCTATGAGTTCCTTCTCCAATGGAAAACAATTTGTCTGACCCCTCTGTTATGACTAGCCCATCTTGGCGGACCCTAAATAGTATAGCTCATAGCTTCATTGTAGTACACAAGCCCCTTCACCATGACAAGGTAGCGATCCAGAAAGGATGCAAACAACTAAGTTTACTTTATTTTAATAGATTGTTTGTAGCAAAGAAATATATTCTTGTGACACTGACAAAAAAAAACACAAAGCAAAATGAAAAGACTTAATACAATAGGGGTTACGCTCTTTATTTAGGTGCCAGTTGGGAATAAGATCACTACTTGATAATTTAAAAAAATCAATGTCATTTTTTTAAACTTACATTTGTACTTTAGTATTTAGTATCCATGAAATAAAAAATGTTCTGTCCAGGAGGCTGCTCTTATTTTGTTCTAACTGGCCTAGGAAGCCAATGAAGGGAAGGAAGCAGATAGGGACTCTTATCAGAACAGCGTCCTGGGCACAATCTTTTTGACCCATTATTAACAAGTGCTTACAAGCTCTGTTTTTACTCACTAAAACCATCCAAATAGTTCCTATAAAGGTCTGCCCCCAGTAGCTCATGCACACAGTGTTTCTGTTGGTACTAGATATTTACAAACTGTTTCTCAACAGCATGGTTTGAATTGCTGCAGAGAGACAGTCTATGATTGGTTAGTACACCTAGTACTACAGAGATGCTATATGCATGAGTTAAAGGCGGTGGACCTTTCTATTAATGGTTTGGAAGGGTTCAGTGAGTAAAAATAGAGCTTTTAAGCACTTGTATATAAAATGATGTTTAGATATGTTTTTAATAATAAAAACAGAGAACCTTCTATATTCATTTTAAAAAAGGACATTGAAAATTTCTGGTGGTATGGTGCCAGGTCAATGGTACCATCAAGGGTTTGGTAAGGTGAGAGAACTTCAGCCTTCCTTTTGTTGAATTCATCCAGAAACTAATAGCAGGCAATGGTTAGGCTTACTAGTTTTGATGTGTGGCTAACAAGTCCTGTGTCCAGAGGGTGTATATCAGGGGTGGTTATTTGGAGCTACTCAAAGTACTTTGGGCATACGTTTGGGCATATGCATTTTCTATAAAATCCGCACCTGGTTCCGAGTCAATAAAAAATTCAGTAGTAGTTGAAGATGAATTTCACTCAATGAGTGCAGGAATAATTAATTCTGCTAGTGGCTGAATAGGTTTCTTACTTTCACCTAGAGGAAAGATGTTCAAGGTGTGTGAGCTTTCCCGCTGAGTAGGACAATTCTTCAGAAGAACCATGACCTTCTGATGATCTAGACATACCTGGTGAGAATGTAGGAGCTGTCCTTGAGCTGCGAGTGCTCTTGGTACTTTAGCTGGATCCATGGTCCTGTTATTCAGTCATGGTTAGTTATATCTGCACATGTAAGGGATAGCAATATTATTGACTGAAGTGCTGTACTGTAAGCCACTTGGGGTTTGAAATAACAGATACAAGCAGAATATGGTAATGAAGCTGAAAGCAGCATAGCTGTATTCAGCAGAAGTCAGAATAGAGGGGAGCTGTGACAGGCTGGATAGCTGGGAATTACTGTAGTCAGGTCAGCTTGTAGCAGCAGGAGTAAGGATAGATGGGAGCACCAGCAGGCTGAATAGGTGGGAGTTGCTGCAGTCGGGAGAGCTTGTCTTGGAGCCAAAAGAGTTTTTGACCCTGGAAAGTCAAATAACAGACATGAAACACCTGCATATACATTGCCAGATTGATAATGAGTCTAAAACTGCAAGCAGCTGAAGAAAGGACTGCTGTCTTTTTAAATTGTACAGTACCACATATGCAAGTACATAGTGCTACCGGTACCAGTGAGCAGACAACTGGATACAGGGTAAGAGAAGCAGGTGTGCTAGAAAGATTCCTGTCAGTACCCCTTACCTAAGAGATGACTCTGCAATGATTAGTAGGGTATTTTTAAAAGTTTATTTTCTGTTCTTCTGGGTCATGCCCTTGCCAATTGACCTGGTACTCTACTTTCTACTGGAATCTAGGATCTTTTGTGCCTTATATTATCCTTGCACCATCACAGGAGAAGGGGTCACATGAATCACTCTGTACTCATTTATGAATAAATGGCTTGAGAAGGTTAGATATTAATACCTATAGATGATGGCAACTTTCGTTGGAAAGAGATAGGGTTGATAGAGACCATAATCTTAAAAAAAGTAGAGATCAGATCAGATCTCCTATTGAATATTAAGGCCCAGGGAACCTCTTCCTATTAATGTACTTCTTATAGAGCAATAATAATATTTTTCAGATTCCCTTATACCTGTGCCCAGACCTTTTACAGCTCCTTTGGTCAAGGGTTCGAGTTTCGGACTTTGCTAGGAAAAGAGGGAACAGATTGGATACATGGATATTCCATATAGGGTAAAGATATGATGTAGTAAAATGTCAGATAGCTGAAGGAAGTTTCTCGAGGGGTATGAAGTCTACCTGCTTAGAGAAATGTTCTACTACAGTGTGAAAAGTAGTGTTTCCTCAAGACGGCAGCAGCACTACTATGAAATCCATGGAGATGTTGGACCAGAGTCTTCCAGGATTGGCCAGTGGAAGAAGAGGACTTCAACGTAGAATCTTAAGGGACTTGTTCCATGCACATGTTGCAGGCAACCACAAATTTTTGAACCAGGAGCCTAAGTGTCCACCCGTGAAAGTATCTCTACAACACTTTGCTTGGGTGGCCGAGCATGGGTGACCGGTGAGCCCACTTTATAACTTTGTCAAGGGAAGCTGAATGAATTTGTAGTATTTATTGAAACTCAGTCATCTTCCGATTCACTGTTCTTGCTACCAGATCAAGAAGTGATCACAAAATTAAACCTAGTGACATTTAGAGACATTTAGACTGTCTCAATGAATTGTAGATTTTGGTGATCAGTAATGACTGTGTTTGAAAACCACAAACCCTTCCAGAAGAAACCTCCATTCATCCTGCCATTTGTAAGGTTAGCAGCTGTTTGTTGCCTTTGTCATAGTTGGTTTTGGTAGGAGAAAATATATGTGACATTTGGCAAGTGTAGAGAGCGTTGGAAAAGAACCGCTCCATCACGGATGTCACTGATGTTATCTCAATAATAACAAGTTGAGTAGGCTGTGGCGGTGCCAGAGTGAATGTGGAGGTAAACTCGTCTTAAAGCTTTGAATGCTTGGATAGCTTCAAGTGATCATTTTGTTGCAGACTACTGATTAGAGCTAAGACAGGAGCTATGATCTTGAAAAAAATCTTAATTAACCTTCGGTAGTAATTGCAGGATTTAATGAATTTTTAGGTAGCTTTTAACCCGGTTGGTAGAGACTTTGGAGGGGAGGGACTTTGGAGAGACCCATGGAGAATATTTTGGCAGAGATCACATCTCCAAGGAAAGGAATATCTGCTTAGTGAAATTCACACTTCTCTGCTATTGCCCCAGATGTTGGGCATGAATATCCAAGCATAAGTATTAAATTTGTCTCATCCCCTCCTTGATGTGTATCAGGTTATATGCTCCTCTAAGGTTAAGATTGGTGAAGAGGGTAGATCCACAAAGATGGTCAAACAGCTTGGTGATTAGGGCTAATGGTTTACATGTTTTTTTTAGGTTTTTATTCGGGCCTCTGGTGTCAATGCATGGACGGAAGCCACCATCCTTCTTCAGCACAATGAAAAACCCTGTTCCAGCAGGAAAGGTGAATTTCCAAAGTCTGACTTTAGGTTTTTCTGCATGTATTCCTCCATTTCCTGACTTTCCAAAACTGAGAGTGGGTATACTTGGCATCTTGGTGGGGTAGTTCCTGGTAATAGGACAATTGTGCAATCAGGGGTTTTGTCGCAACCTACTGCTTGATTGGGCTCGGAAAGCTCCTAGATCAATCCTACCCAGTAAAATTGTGTGGTTCATTTGACCCCTGCAAGCAGGAATATGGGCCAGTACCAGGACAGTAATCACCAAAATCACCATTCTTAGAATCTGTATCCCAGGAATTAGGTCATAGCTTGATGCAAGAAGGAGCATACATCTTTTGATTAGTGTACAGAGACTCACTTAATTTCTTTTTGCATAGATATTTTAAACAAAACAAAGACCCAACCCTCATTAACCCCACTTACAGGGCAACCCTTGGCCCCCTCCTCTTCTCCATTTACACATCCTCACTTGGTACCCTAATTAACTATTTTGAGCTTCAGTATCATCTCTATGCAAATGACACCAAAATCTACCCTGTGTGCACCAGATCTACCCCCCTCTCTTCTAACACACGTCTCCAATTGCCTCTCTAGTATATCCTCTTGGATGTCCACCCATCATCTCAAAACCAACACGTCTAAGACTAAACTCCTAATCTTCCCTCCTTCTCCCACAGCGTCAATTCCTCACATCTCTCTCACTGTCAATAACGACATCATCACCTCCACCTCCCAAGTCCGTTGTCTTGGGACTCTACTGGACCCCGCCCTGTCTTTCATTCCTCACATAGAGTCACTAACTAAATCTTGTCTTCTCCATCTAAAAAACATCTCCAGAATTCGCCACTATCTTACACAAGACACAACTAACATCCTAATACACTCTCTCATCATCTCTCGACTTGACTACTGCAACTCACTTCTTGTTGGCCTACCCACCATCCGACTATCTCCACTTCAATCCATTATGAATGCCTCTGCTAGACTCATCTTCCATACACAACGTTCAGTGTCGGCATCACCTCTCTGTCAATCATTCCACTGGCTTCCCTTATCCTCTAGAATAAAATTTAAAATCATGACCCTAACTTACAAAGCCCTCAACAATAGCGCACCCCTGTACATCTCTGTTCTCATTTACAAATACTCCCCCACCCGCCCTCTTCATTCTGATAATGACCTTCTTCTTTCTAAAATTCTTGTCACCTCCTCTCACTCTCACCTTCAGGACTTTGCTTGTGCTGCCCCTATTCTCTGGAACTCCTTGCCTCGCTCCACCAGATTATCCTCCTGCCTCAAAACATTCAAAACCTCACTAAAAATGCATCTCTTTAAAGAAGCGTATCACCTTCCACCCTAACACGCTCATCATCTCTCTCTCCCTCCTTTACCACTCACAATACCTTTAGGTTGTAAGTCTGCGAGTTTCAATCCTGCAATGTGCTCTGGGGAAAGCACCATGAACTCTGGATTGCAAAGCTCACAGACAGGGCCCTCCTTGCTATGTGTTAATTTGTATTTATCTTTGACTGGAGCTTAACTTATGTACAGTGCTACGGAATATGTTGGCGCGCTATAAATAAACAATAATAATAATAACCCACTTTCCAGCCAATCACTAACAGCTGATCTGATCCTAACCACCTTATTTTGATTGACAGACTGGAGCAGTTGCTTTCACTTCATATCACATACTTTTCGTATGCCATAAGATCAGGATTATGAGTAAATACAGCCACCTATCTATAATTAACTATAATTAATTTTACAAAGTTTGGATATGTAATGGTGTTTTACAAATAAAATATTTCCTTGTGTGAGGGGTTGAATTATATCACTTCCACATATAGTGGTAGAAAAATATACTGTAGATAAAATAGTACCTAGGGTAAACAGAAATCTACTATTGCCATCCAATGGCTGAAGAATATTAAATATAAAAAACCTAAACAAATAATGAGCTATAATGTAAAAAAAAGTGTCTGTGTAAAATTTGATGAGTAAATTTTGCACATAGCACAAGTTTTGAAAAAGGAAAATGCTAGATATCATAAAACTAAGTAAAATAACATGTGACAATCCTAGGAAAAGAAATGAACAAAATAACAAAATAACAAATATCCATAGAGGAAAAAGATAAAAAAATAATTGTCATGACTGACTTATGCAGTGCCAGGATGGGAGACCCCTGAACCCCACCAGCAAGGACCTGTATGGCCCAAGATCGAACTTTCCCCACCCTCAACTCAAAGACTATTTTGTTTTGACCATAATAACCCAGATCCCCAAGGAGCATGACCTGTGCGTATTCAGGCCTAATAAGAATTGTTTATATAATGCTTAGTGTTCAGGTTGTGGTTAGGACATGACAATGTTACGCCAAGTCCCTTTTCAAAGTACCATTTAACAAGTAATATTATGATGTTTAGAATAGTGATTTGATTGAATAAGATGATTTGGGTCATTGTATAAAGTATTTGTGCTAGAAGTAGGCCCTAGGATATAAGTGACTTTCCTTTGTCACTTATGAGACAAAGGGTAGTTCATGATCTATTGGAATGCTGGTTCTGCCCGAGTGGGCAATGGGGGTATACATTAACCAGAAAGATGTCTGGGCCCTTTGCAAACTTTCCACGTGGGATCAAAGTATAGTCATAAAGTGATATGCGTCACTTAACCCCAGGCACTGATATCAGTTGTGGGACCAGGGAAGAGGGAGGACTGCTGGCAGGTTGGTAGCCATAGTAACAGAGAGGGACTGATGAGAGGTGATGTGGGTGACCTTTTGTTTGTGATATATTTCTTTGCAAGAAAAAAATAAAGAAGCAGTCTGACTGATATGCTAAGCAACGGTATGTCTGACCTGTGTCTTTCTTGTTAAGCAACAGAATGGATTTTTAACAAGCAGTAACTTTGGACTGGGTTTGTAACCTGGGAGGTCCTGAGAGGTATTTTGGCTGGGTGCTGAGATTTCGAACACACAAATGGCATGACCTAGACGGAGTAAAGTGAGGTGCACGTGGCCCCCCAAATGTGGGTTGTCACAATAATAACTAGATATAATACATCACATGGTATCTTCTAAAATCAAGAACTCAGAATCCAATATAAAACAGAACATAAATAAAATATAAAAAACACAATACAGAAAATAAATAGTAATAGGCTAATGATATTTACACAATATAAAACACCCAACATAAATTAAAAATAGTTATAATAATCTTAACCATATACTGTACAATTAATAATAATCTATTTATTTTACAATAAAGTAGTCGTATGCAGATGGAGGACTAGTATGCTTTATCCAGTTCTTGTAAAGAATAACCTTTTCCCCCATTTTTTTTTTTTAATACACTGGATTAAGGGGTGGCGCTACTTCCCTCTAGTGCAAGTGGTGTAGTGCACTGGGACCCTCATCAAGGGGTGGAGGAGGGGGGCCTTGCAATGTTCTTTTTTTTGTGTACTTTGACCTGTGGAGCTACAATGGATGCCGCTGATACAGTAGTAGCAAGGAAGGTTATGGGTTGTGTAGTAAGATAACACTTCAGTAATGTGAATGGTGCTAGTGATAACAATACTAGTCACGGGAGCAGTGTATGTGAGTTTATTAATACAAACTTAGACAGTTGCAACTGATTTGTTGTGAGCACAGACATCTTGTACTGGACATATGTAGATTTAATTAAAACCAATACACATTATAGGTAATACATGATCATGTATACTCCTTACCAAAGTATGGTACTGTATAAGTAAATGGCCAAAGATCTCTAGTACTAACATATATCAATTAATAAGTAAACTGTGAGGAGAATAATCTTATACTGGGATCATTCCTGTTGGGTGGCCAAGCCATGGCAGGGCTGTGCTCGAGTTTGAGACGCGCTCCTGTTGGGTGGCCCTGACGCAAACTCCTGAATGTGCATGCCCTATAATTAATGTCCTGTCACCTTCAATGCGCGCACACACGATGCACATGATCTTGCTACTTTCTGTGCCAAGTTTCTTCCAGAAATTTCAATAGAGAGTAGCAGAGCAACAGTCTATTTAAGAAACTGATTTAAAAACATTGAAAAAACGAAAATCATTATTTTTATTAAGGGTTTTATTAAAGTTCTGTAGACGCTGTAATGAACCATTCCAGAGTATCAAGATGTATACTCCCTATATACTAATCATGATAATGGAATATTTCCGGTAAATATTTTTGGGATAAAAAAGGCAATCAATACGATACACATAATGAATTTCTCTTAGCACTACTGGAATTTGTCCTAACCCATAATTACTTTGTCTTCATGGATAAATTCTATCAACAAGAACGTGGGACAGCGATGGGCACAGGCTGTGCTCCCACATACGCAAATTTATTTCTGGGATGGTGGGAAGAGCAAAGGCTTTTCAGTCAAGAAATGGATATATATACCACTCATGTGGAACTCTGGGTACGTTTTATCGATGATATCTTGATACTCTGGAATGGTTCATTACAGCATCTACAGAACTTTATTAAAACTTTAATAAAAATAATCTGGGTCTATATTTGACTTCTGAAATTAGTTATGAGTCCATTACCTTTTTGGACTTACAAATATTCAAAACACAATACGGCACTATAGGCACTAAGACCTATAGGAAACCAATAGCTACCAATAGTTTGTTACACGCAAAAATCAGTCATCCCAAGGCACTCATTGAAGGTATAGCAATTGGACAATACCTGAGAGTGAAAAGAAACTGCTCTAATGACAAAGATTTTGAGAAAGAATCCCATTACTTACAACCTCGCTTCTTGGAAAGAGGTTATTCAAAGAATACCCTAAAAAAAGCTTATTATAGAGCTAAAAATACCAAGAGAGAAGATTTACTTAAAGACAAAAAGAAAAAACTAGATAACACAGTGAGGTGTATTGGGACCTATAATAATAAATGGCATGAGGTTAAGAGGAATATTTAATAAAAACTGGCGCATTTTGTTGGAAGATAAATATCTTAAACCCTTTCTACCTACCCATGTAGCAATCACCAGTAGAATCACTTGAGAGATTATCTTTCTAAAAGTCATTTGGATATAAAAAAGAACACACAATGGCTACAAAAAACAAAAGGATGTTTTAAAATGCCATTCATGCAAGGCATGCCAAATATGTAAAACCTACAAAAACTTTTCTTTCAGAAAAACAGACATACAAAATAAATTACCTACTCACATGCAAAACAGAGGGTGTTATCTATTTGATGTATTTATTTGTGGAGCCAGATACACAGGGGAAACCTGCAGAGAATTCAGTAGCGTATTCTGTAACACATTTATAGTGTCAAGAAAGAATATGATACCCCAGTTGCTTTGCATGTTAATAATAAACAGTGACACAGTGACAGCTATAGATCATGTTGAAAGAGCAATAAGGAAAGGTGACATAGACACAGAACTATTAAAGAAAGAAGTTAAATGGATTTACCTTCAAGGCACAAAAAAACTAAAGGCCTTAATGAATGTTTTTAGCTTTGCCCCTTATATCTAATATGAAGGCTCTGTTAAAATGTCAAAATTCCAGAATGTATTTGTACAAAATAGATAATTAATGTGCCAAAATGCTATGAAATAGTTACAACATTATAACCACAGAGTATACTGTAAGAGAAATAAAAATAATTTGTGATTTATACTGGTATAAAGATATAGTCACATCTAACATCTAATAACTCTATAACAACTTTTTTAGAGTGAGTAATAAAATTGGAATATATTAACATGAGACAAAAGTTGAGATTCTCAATATATATTTTGAGTAAGTACTCATGATTTATAAATTAGGATTGTAGAAGTGTATTGCCATGGATAAATATATTGATTTATAAACAAGGAAGGTAGTATAGTATTGCCATGGATAAACAACTTGCTGTTTTGTCTAAATAATGAATTAGCACTATATGCATAATATGACAATTTAACCTTTCTATATCTTAATAAATCTGATAAAGAAAAGTACAACTTTTGTGCTGTTAAATATTAATTCTTTATCATATTGCAATCAACGCTTGATGAATAATGAGGCTATAAAATATTACAATCAATGTTTGATGAATAAGTAGGCTAACAAATATGAAATTCAGGCCCCATAAAAAATAATAGCTTTATTGCAAACTATATATATTTCCTTTTTAGAATACTCACTATATTTAAAGGGATGTCGAATAGACATTCATATTGTATGTAAGATAATGGTTTTGTAAAAACCTATAATATACTAATGCATATCAATATGATAGAAAATAAACTATAGATTTTAACATGGTTGAAATGGTTTTAATTCCCACAGTATTGTTGCTATGACTACGCCAGCCTTTAAGAAGGAGCAGAGAAGGCAGGCGTGACCCTTGATGAAATTCAAGAAACGGGCGTCAGGTTGACGTAGGAACACCGTCGCAGGTCGATGACGCCATCAACAGGCATCTAGATCGTGGCGTGCAGAGCAACGCAGTTAACGTTCTAACCACAGGCCAAAAGATTAAAGTCCCTTTCCCTAACCAGTCAGCAAATGCAGTTTAGAGAATCTGGTCAATAAGAAGGAGAGCTGGACATTATATTGGGAAATACCCTGGTCAAGGAACGCTATGGGATTGAGGGCCAGCACCAGAGGAGATTAACGGATAAAAGCACTGTGTGGTGCTTACCATTCTGGGGCTACCTAGGTACCCTATAGCACTTTATGTCCTCACAAGCCACTAAAACTCGCAGCACATTGCCTGTGAGCTTCGCGAAGCGAGACGAGCAGTGGAGGCAATGAAACATGCAGGACTTATCCTCCAAACACTTCGGAAATGCGGGATCGCCTTAGGCTGCAAGCACTTTATGAACGCGGGACTTAGAAAAAAAAATACGAGACGCAGAACATAGAAAAAGAAATTATGAGACGCAGGACTTAAAAAAAAAAATAAGATGAAAATAAACCAATGGTTTGCCCTTGTGCACGCAGTCTATTTATAATGCACAGTTGGGACATTCATAAAACTATCTCCTCAGGTCAGCAACAGTCCAACTGGACATTATATGCTGCAGGACAATAAAAAGAGATGGTTACCTCTTCAGGCTACTGATTGTTACATATATTAATTAGAAAAAAGTAAACTATATTAATTATTCAATTAATTCATGAATTAGTATTTCAAAAAATATAGAGAGGAGCCAAAGGACACAATAGGAGAGGCTCGCAATGAGCGCCAAAGGTCCTTACAGTATAAAAAGCTTAACATTGTGTGCCAAACAGCATTGCCATGATTTCAAATTTTATTGACCGTCATTTTTTGACGGGCAAGTCGCTAGTATTGTTATAATTATTATAGTACAATCATACTTTTTCTTTTATAGGGCATACATTTTATATGTTATTATTATTATAGTGCATTTATAAAACAGTAGTTTCACCCACTATTTGTTTCTTATTCTCTCCATTGATTCTCTCATTCATTTAATTAATTCTCTCCATTCATTCTTTCATCCTCTCCATTCATTCTCTCATCCTCTCCATTCATTCTCTTTATTCATTAATCAAGGCCCACTTGACTTTGTGACACTCTCCATTCATAGTGCTACGCGGGAGTGCTGCTGTCCACATTCATAGAGGTGTGTTGCGTGGCTTCCTGCGCTGCGTGCTTCAGCAGCCAATAGGTTGTGCTGCTGCCTTGAAGCGAGCTCACGAGTAGCGGCCCCTAAACAGGAAAGGTTCTTATACTCAAGTGACATATGATAGAGCTAACGCAGAACAGTAAGAAACCAGGACACAAGACACAGGTGACTTGAACTTACAGAAATCTTGTATCCAATAGCCCCTGCTTCACTTTGCAACAGAGCTGCTGAGTTACCAATGAAAGTGAGGAAGAAAATAGCAGCTCCTGCATCTACAAGTGACATGTTGGATGATTCACACACCCATAGGGGGCATTTTAGGTGACATATAAAAGACTTTACCTGTAAAATAGGTAGATGCTAATAACTTTCTAATACTGGAGGGTATCAGTGAATGCCTCACACTAAATACACTTTATCTAGTATGATTTAGTGGGGTACCCTTCTCCCATCTATAAGGTCATATAGTTACAGTGCCTTGCAAAAGTATTCACCCCCCTTGACTTTTTACCTATTGTGTTACATTACAGCCTTAAGTTCAATGTTTTGTTAATCTGAATTGTATGTGATGGATCAGAACACAATAGTCTAAGTTGGTAAAGTGAAATGAGAAAAATATATACATAAACTATTTTTTAGAAATAGAAAAACAGAAAATTGTCGTGTGCATATGTATTCACCCCCTTTGTTATGAAGCCCATAAAAAGCTCTGGTGTAACCAATTACCTTCAGAAGTCACATAATTAGTGAAATGATGTCCACCTGTGTGCAATCTAAGTGTCACATGATCTGTCATTACATATACACACCTTTTTTGAAAGGCCCCTGAGGCTGCAACACCTAAGCAAGCGGCACCACTAACCAAACACTGCCATGAAGACCAAGGAACTCTCTAAACAAGTAAGGGACAATGTTGTTGAGAAGTGCAAGTCAGGGTTAGGTTATAAAAAAATATCCAAATGTTTGATGATCCCCTGGAGCACCATCAAATCTATCATAACCAAATGGAAAGAACATGGCCCAACAGCAAACCTGCCAAGAGACGGCCGCCCACCAAAACTCACGGACCGGGCAAGGAGGGCATTAATCAGAGAGGCAGCACAGAGACCTAAGGTAACCATGGAGGGACTGGAGTATCTGTACATAGGACGACAATAAGCCGTACGCTCCATAGAGTGGCCAGAAGAAAGCTATTACTTTCATCCAAAAACAAAATGGCATGTGGGAGACTCCCAAAATGTATGGAGGACGGTGCTCTGATGAGACTAAAATTGAACTTTTCATGCATTAAAGAAAACGCTATGTCTGGGGCAAACCCAACACATCACATCACCCAAAGAACACCATCATGCCACCACCATGTTTCAATGTGGGTATGTTTTTCAGCAGCCGAGACCGGGAAACTGGTCAGAGTTGAGGGAAAGATGGATGGTGCTAAATACAGGGATATTCTTGAGCAAAACCTGTACCACTCTGTGCGTGATTTGAGGCTAGGATGGAGATTCACCTTCCAGCAGGACACTTACCCCAAACACACTGCTAAAGCAACACTTGAGTGGTTGAAGGGGAAACATGTAAATGTGTTGGAATGGCCTAGTCAAAGCCTAGACCTCAATCCGATAGAAAATCTGTGGTCAGACTTAAAGATTGCTGTTCACAAGCGAAACCATCCAACTTGAAGGAGCTGGAGCAGATTTGCAAGGAGGAATGGGCAAAAATCCCAGTGGTAAGATGTGGCAAGCTCATAGAGACTTATCCAAATCGACTTGGAGCTGTGATTGCCGAAAAGGGGGGCTCTACAAAGTATTGACTTTAGGGGGGTGAATAGCTATGCACATTGACTTTTTCTGTTATGTTGTCCTATTTGTTGTCTGCTTCACAATAAAAAAAAAAACATTTTCAAAGTTGTAGGCATGTTCTGTAAATTAAATGATGCAAATCCTCAAACAATCCATGTTAATTCCAGGTTGTGAGGCAACAAAACAGGAAAATTGCCAAGGGGGGTGAATACTTTTGCAAGGCACTGCACAGATAAAAAAACTTACTCAACATATCTATAGTCTGTGTATACACATCTATAGTTGGGTAAAATCTTCACATGCTTGTGAAGTATGTAACAAAATAACAACAGTAGCAGGTATGCAAGACTGGAAATACAATTATTTTAGGGAGCAACCTAGGACATTTCATATTATCCGTGCAGCAGCAGATAGGTGGTGCTCCGATGTGTGGTGGGAAGATAACAGGATTGGAGGAAGGAAATATGACATGTCTGACCAACGTGCTATATTGTGACTGCCTGTAATGGCAGGAATGGTTAGATAAAGAAACACAAACCAGGAGCGGCAAAAGGACATGTGTTTGTAGTATATGGGTCGCCTAAGATTCTGTATATACTAAATCTTTTAACATAAATAGCGCATGAGGGGTTAAAATGACAGTTGGGTTTTAAATTTGTAAACATTAACTGCCATGTGAGGTGTTATGTAATATAAATAGCGGAGCAGTTTGTACTTGTGTATTATATGTATTTATATTAATGACAGCAGAGCTTAAATTACCTTACAATAAACACCTTAAGAAATGATAATTAATCTATTGTACAGGAAAAGAAACAATAGGTAAAATACAGTATAGTACACACACATTATCACATATATAGTTGTGGATCTGCGTGGTTGTTCGGAACGCTTGTGATGTTGGTAAAGTGCTTGCAAGCCACACGTAGCGATGCGAGCCTTGTACGTGGGACCTACGTTGCTGGCGAGGTCACTGGGCAAGGGCCTCAGTTGCTGGCATGGAGCGCCGAAGGCGCTTCATGCCAGCAACTGAGGCCCCTCGCGAAGCGAGAGCCTCAGTTGCTGGCGAGGTCACTGGGCAAGGGCCTCAGTTGCTGGCGAGGTCACTGGGCAAGGGCCTCAAACCCTCGCAAACTTCACGTCGCTACTCAAAAAACAAATTACGACACTCGCTAAATTTTACGAGGAACGCAAACAACCTACGAAACACGTTACCACACATTACGACCTCGCAAACATCGGACGCAACACGCCGACATACAAACATTTAAAACACAATACATACACACAGCACATACATAAAAACCTTACCTACACCAAGAGGGAGCACCCAGGACCTCAAAAATGCAACTTAGACCTCGATTTTACTCGAAATAAAAGAGTTTTGAGACTAAAAAAAAATCTAAGCGACAGAAAAAATGGCCGCCGAACAAAACGAAAACGAGGCTACAGCACTCTAAACTCGCAAAACACCACAAGAATCTCACAAAACACCACAAGAAACTCGCAAAACGCCACAAACCACCTACGGATATTCATACCACACAGTGCACACATTCAGCATGCTTACACAGCAGCTCCACACCACTAATGCTGCAGCAACATCAACACAGATTGCCAGCTCTTCATCACAATGCTTCAAGATAGGTACAGTATATTAATTTAGTAATGTATTACATATTTCATTATTATACACCAAACAGCATTAGCTACCTTACAATTTCATTGCGGTCATTTTTTGACGGGCAATTCGCTAGTTAATAATAATAATAACATTTAAAAAAAACACTCACACACAGCACAGGGGAGAACAATGAAGCCTGGGAGTGTGGTCTCAATTGTTTTTGAGCCATATTTGCCGTTTTTCACCACTCGAATATCGGCTAAGCAAGAAAAAAAATGGCGGATGAAAAACGTAAAAAATCTGAAACAGGATGAAAATGAGGCTGAGCAGGATGTAGAAAATACACAACGGCAAAGACAGTAACACACACGAACAACGCCAGACACGCAGGACTTTGAAAATAAAACAAACGGCATTCAGCGCGTAACACACAAACATTCAGCAGACACACAGAGGAGAAACACACAGGGAAGGGACAGAAGAGACACATGCCATTCACGAGCAAAAAACTTGCAGGTTAACGAACCCTGCAATGACCGGCCTGTACACCGCCGAAGGTGATCATTGCAAAGTAGGAAAGTTGAAGTACACGGGGGGAGAGCCTCGCAATGAGCGCTGAAGGTGCTCAGAGGAGTAAAAGCCTCACATTATGTGGCAAACAGCATTGCCAGCCTAACAATTTTGTTCCTTGTATATATATATATCACATATATAGTTGTGATCATGCGAGTTGTTGCTAACGCTTGCGGGCTCGCTCCTTGACAGCAACTGCGACCCTCGCAAACTTTACGTTGTAACGCAAAGAAAATATGAGACACGTTACAACCCATTACAACCTCGCAAAAATCGTCCGCATCACGCGCAAATCAAAACATGAAAAATACAACAAATACACACAACAAATACATAAAAAGCTTACTTACAGGAAGAGGGAGCATCCAGGACCTCGAAACCTAAAGCTACACCTTAATTTAAGTCAAATTAAAAGAGTTTAGACACTAAAAAATTCTCTAAGCGAGAGAAATAATGGAAGCCGAAAAAAACGAAAACGAGGCTACAGCAGTCTAAAGACGCAAAACACCACCAAACACCTACATATTTGCCGAAAAACACCTACGAGATAAAAAAACAAGGACGCAACCCGCGCAACCCCAAAAACATTACAAACACAATAAATACAACCAACAAACACATAAATATCACCTAAGCGAGAGAAAAAATGGCCGCCGAACAAAACGAAAACGAGGCTAAAGGTCCCTAAACACGCAAAACACTACCATAAACATGCAAAACACCACCAAACAGCTACGGATATTCCAAAAAAGCCCACCAAACAGCTACGGATATCACGAAAAAGTTGCACGACATAGAAAACGAACGACGCTACATCAGCCACATTAAATACACCAAACACCATTAGCTCACTTACAATTTCATTGCCGTCATTTTTTGACGGGCAATATTCTAGTATATATATATATATATATATATATATATATGAACTATCTACTTGCCCAGCAAATATGACGGGAAAAAAATTGTAAGGTTGGGAATGCTGTACCTTCGGAGCTCATCGTGAGTGGATGCCCATGGTATTCTAAGCTATACCCATGGAGGTCTTATGGACGCACATGGCACCCAAACCAAACGCCCTACCATGGGAATATCTATGAACCACTATGGTACCCTAAATTCTACCATAGTTTCCCTTATGTACCTCCATGGACCCTATCTCCACACAGAGCTTTACATGGATCCCCATAGTCCATAATACTAATCCTCTAACAAAGCAGGGTTTGTAACAGGATTAAAGTTAGGCGCCATGGGGGTCAATTTAGGCTCCCCTTGGCTATGATTATACGACCCATAGGGATCCATAGTCTGGCATTAATGGACCCCCGACAGTTCACAATTTTACAATAAAATGAAGCAAGAACCAAGAAACATTTATGTTGTTTTAAAAAAAAAAGAAAAACTTAAGAAAAAACTTATACAAAGAATACAAAGCATAAAAACTAATGAGTAAAAATCTAATTTAAATTTAAATTTTTAGACATATTCATGAATTAAGTCAATTTTGTATTTTTCTTCAAAGCACATTTTTGTTGCATATTTCACACAAACTTGACATTTTTCTATATAGTGGTCCTTAACTCTTACTATGTTTTACATTTTCTGTTTTAAGATGCAAATTTGTTTGTGAAGATATTATTGAGATCCACACTTCATTACTAATAGTTGACAAGATGTGACAGATGGATAAATAGCATCATACACATAAAATGTATTGATTACAGCAAATGTATACCAATGCTTCTTACAGTTGAGTTTTTCTGAAAGACTACTAGAGGTTCCATTCTTTGACATTTCATCACATCATACTGCTGTACAACTCTTTGAAGTTAAGGATTACTGATACAATCCACACTGAACTTTGTGTTATGTGTATCATGTCAGTGCTCCTAACAGAGATACTGCTAGCTTCCTGAGAAGTGCTGAGCTCACAAATAAAATAAAAGCAAGCCTTACTAATTTAATAGAAAATGATGTGATCATTGGATTTACACAACTTTTTCAAACACACCCATATGCCTGCTTATAGGCCAATAATATTAAATGAAGGAATGACGTGGTAAGTATTTTGTCACAATCTGGTTCAAACCTATCCTGCAGAATCGTGCGGTCCTTTTACAACTCTGATAGCAGAAGCTGGACCAAACACCAGTACCACGCCCAGGAGCTTAGAATTGGGATTAATGCACAGAATGTCACTTACACCTTATTTATGTAAGTCCAGACACAACTGCCATACCTTTATTAATGGTCAAATATTATACAATTTTCAGGCACACAGGCTGGCCAATCACAGTAAGCCCCATGTTTAGGTACATAAAAGAGAGACCAACTAACAATAGGCTGCCCCCTGCTTACTGGGAAACCCTGTATGTACATCTGATGAGCTCAGGCCCTTACACTTATCCTGGTGATTATATTAATGATAACCATTTGCTGTAAACACTCAACCTATCTGCCTAAGACCCCCTGTGTTTGTTTATTTAGGTGGGTCTGGGTGAGTCATCACCAGATAACCCCACTGTAACATAATCAAAATACATACAATGTATATGTCATTTTAACCAGAAGTAAAAAATACATAACTATAACAATAAACAGGGTAACCTCTTGCCAGTTCCAGCCCAGGCCATAATGTAAAACAGCTCCTCTGAGGTTTAAGCTATGACACAGTCCCAACAATCTCCAGGGTCCAAGAACCCAGTCCCAGCTGGTAGTGGTAAGTCTAGGGAGTGCAGGCAGTGTCCATTGTCCTACCCCCCTTTCTGTGACTCAATCCTGGGGTTGCACTGGGGGTCTTGCCAGGTTACTCCACATCTCTAACCTCTTGTAAAAATCAATCCAAGTGATAACCCCGCCTCCTCCTGCCCAGTGTGAATTCTCCCTCCTTCCCAAAGGTGTAGTAACCTTCCCAAGCCCCTGGGGAAACATATAAGACCACTGGCCTGGAGGACCCTTCAAGGCAGTCCAGGGGAAACTTGGGAGGATCCTTCCTCAGCAAAACCCTCTCCTTCCAGGCAAGGGAGACCTCCTGACTGCTGATTCTGTGATGGTACCAGGTGTCCTTGATAAAATAGAAGACCCCAACTTCCAGCTTGCAAATGATCCCGGCCAGTGGCCCCTCTTTTCTAGTGATAGAGGCACACAGTGTATTTGCACCCCTGCCGGGGAGTCAATGCAGTGAGGCCAGGTGACAGACCACACCCTGGCATACCCTCTGTGTCAATCATGGAAAACTGGCCTATCCAGTGGTGAACAAATCTGGGGTAATCCTGGGGCCCCACCCTCCCCAGCCAAGCCAGTACAAACAGTTGACTGGTGGTATTTCCAACAGTCCATGGGCCTAAGGGATCACAAGTGGCCAACATTCTTCCTCTCCCCATGTCTGCTCCTTCCCCTGTCCAATGTTTGAATCCCGGGTGATCTGTTGGGCCTTCTGAATTTCCCAATTCAAGTGGTTTAAGGGGGATAGCCAGCTCAAGTGACCTTTCATCAGAGGTTATCACCACCCTACCACCCAATAGTTAGGACCACTGTCCCCTTTTCCCCCCGCCTTTAGGGGAAATATTCTTCTGGGGTACCCAATAAATCAATAGCTGCACCGAGGACTGTACCTGCAGCATCTGCCAGTCTGTACTCCTGATGTCCTTGTCTGGGGACTCCACTCCTTGGGGCTGTGCTGAGCTCACTGTCTCCCAGCCTCCTGTCTGGGTACAGCTCTCACCTCCCTCTAGCTCTTTGGTTTCTGGATACTCAGGTAGAACTTCTTGGCTCTCTCCATCTGGGACTGCCTGGTGTATAGATACAGGCAGTCCTTGAGAAGCAGCTGCTACTGCCTCTTGTGCAGGCTGATGAGCAGGACTGCTTGCTATTTCTACTCCAGGGTCTCATTTGGTTCTTCGCTGACTGCAGGAGCAGGGTAGCTTTCACCAGGTCTTCCCCTGGGCCTGGCACTGCTGTGGTTAGGCCCTGTCCCCATGCCTCTAACTGGGTGACACTCAGCCCCCTAAAGCTAGGGACTAGTTCTTCCTCTTCCCAATCAACCCACTACATAAATGATTCCTTGTTCTTTTTAAAATCCATGGGATCAGAATTCCCCCAACAGTCCATAACTCTTCTGACCCAGCCTTGGCAAAATTAGCTGTGTCCCTGTAGTTTCTGCAAGGTGTTTCTGTTTTTGATGCCTGACTGGTATGGCCCCTTCCAACTAGGTGGCCACAACCCAGCCAGGGATGCTTCATCGAACAATTCCACATAATCCACCTCCAGCTGTAACTCAAGCTGGATTAAAAGCCAAAGTAAGCTAGCTGTCCCAGCATTTGACAGTGCTTGGAAAACAAACACAGCTGCCTTCTTTCAGTCCACACGCCACAATCCGGATCCCCATATGAAATGTCCCAAAGTGCCTCTTCCAGCCCCAATGAAAAACAGGTATCCCAATAAGCATCTTGCTCCTCCAGGGCGACCTGCTGGCCTGTCTCCCCATGTGCTCCCCATGCTGGCCTCTCCCCCCACATGTTGGCCTGTCTCCCTGCGCTGGCCTGTCTCTCCCCGCGATCCACACGCTGGCCTGTCTCTCCCCATGCTGGCCTGTCTCTCTCCCCACAAGCTGGCCTGCCTCTCCACATACTTCCCTCCATGCTAGCCTCTCTCTCCATGCTGGCCTCTCTCTCTCTCTCCATGCTGGCCTCTCTCTCTCCTCATGCTGGCCTCTCAATCTCCTTGTTCTGGCCTCTCTCTCTCTCCCTGTGCTGGCTTCTTTTTCTCCACATGCTCCTCACGCTGGCCTCTCTCTCCCCATACTGGCTTCTCTCTCTCTCTCTCTCGCCCCATGCTGGCCTGTCTCGCCACATGTTGACCTCTCTCTCTCCATGCTGGCCTCTCTCTGCGAGCTGGCCTCTCTCTGCCTCCCTGCAAGCTGCCCCTCTCTGCCTCTCCCCATGCTGGCCTCTCTCTCTCCATGCTCCTCATGCAGGCCTCTCTCCCCATGCTAGTTTCACTCCACATGCTGCACGTGGCGGCCTCCCTCCACTCTACTTGATATTGCTGTCCTATCTCTTTCAGCAGGGTTATAGTGAGCACAGTTATAGCTTTGTTTCTTTAGCGCTTAAACCTATTTGCTCTGCTGGCCACGCCATTACAATATCCTTCCCCTTGCAGGACGAGCCATGCAATACCATAATGCATTCTTTCATGAGATCCACGCCATTCCCTACTGCATGTCGAGCCATGTCATACACTACCATATCATACCCTACCGTATATCTCACATGCCAAACCATACCAAGCCATGTCATACCCTACTGTACCCTTTGCAGGCCGAGCCATGTCATACCATAACATTCACCTTGGAGGCTGAGCCACCTTGGAGGCCGAGCCATAATGTACGAGCCATGTTATACCCCATTGTACTCCTTGCATGCCATACCATAACATTCCCCTTGCAAGCTGAGATATGCCACACCTTAACATTCCCTTTGGCACACCAAACGTATCCCTCGCATACCGAGCCTTGCCATTCCTTAACCATGCCAGTGTACACAGTGCCATACCATACCAATATGTTCCCTTGCATGCCTGGCCATGATCTCAATGTAAATTTCACAGATATAGCTAAACAAGAACAAGATAAACTTATTAGGAAGTATAGGTAAGATCTTCAGACTGATATTTAAATAAACTCAAAGGTTTTCAAAACATATCAGTTAAGTGAGTTTCCTACAACATGGAGATATTAGATCTTATCTCATGGAGTCATTTGCACCTTCTATCTTTATACATTCCTAACAAGAACATTTCAAAAGAATACATAGTTATAAACAGAATATAAAAATATACATTAGGAAATCGCAAGTTTATTAATCCGATATGATTCGTGCAATAATAAAAAGAATCTTTAAGTAATGGGATCCATAGCATACGTTTCATAGTCCAGATATTATAGTCTGTTGAATGAAAGCTTTACAATCAGTGATTATAAAGTGGGAGCAAGCAAAGATGAAATCTTGTTTGACGAAATCCATAGAAGAAAGAAAGAATCCAATGGGGTAGATAAAAACATCCATGCATGCCGTTGTAGGTATCCAAGAGACAGTCCAGATAGAGTGCGATAGATATAAAAGCCCAGATTCATATTAGCATATTGTAATGTCAATGATCTCAATGTAAATTTCATATATATAGCTATACAAGAATAAAGATAAACTTATTAGGAAGTATAGGTAAGATCTTCAGACTAATATTTAAATAAACTCAAAGGTTTTCAAAACATATCAGTCAGATGAGTTTCCTACAACATGGAGATATTAGATCTTATCTCATGGAGTTATTTGCACCTTCTACCTTTATACATTCCTAACAAGAACATTTCAAAAGAATACATAGTTATAAATAGAATATCAATATATACATTAGGAAATCGCAAGTTTATTAATACGATATGATTCGTGGAATAATAAAAAATAATCTTTCAATAATGGGATCCATAGCATACGTTTCATAGTCCAGATATTATAGTCTGTTGAATGAAAGCTTTACAATCAGTGATTATAAAGTGGGAGCAAGCAAAGATGAAATCTTGATGGTAAAACAATACATCCAGGAAGACATGTGCACATGTTTGACGAAATCCATAGAAGAAAGAAAGAATCCAATGGGGTAGATAAAAACATCCATGTATGCTGTTGTAGGTATCCAAGAGACAGTCCAGATAGCGTGCGATAGATAAAAAAGCCAAGATACATATTAGCATATTGTAATGTCAATGAGCAAGAGTTTGAATGTGTCCTTCATGGGGATGGGCCTGGATGTTAAGCATGTTTGTCGTATTCGTCTTCCCCCATGTCCTTAGGCAAGCTTGGGATGTAAAATTTCAAAGTTTTATATAGGTGTTCTTTCTCTGTAATGGTCATGTCAATCCATCTCTGTATCAGGCCCTTTGCACAGGGAATCACAAATGTCCAAAATGGCGACATCGATTGAAGTCATCACAGAGAGGGCTATGCCTTTCCATTTCTGAATTTTCTGCTAGTTTATTTGACAGGGCTATTAATCCCTCCAGGGCTTTGGTAACATCAGGTGCCATATTAGGGATGAAGTTCAGTAGGCAGTGCCAAACAGTTTACAAACACCTCCTTTTTATGTTAGAAGCATGTCCAGTGCCATGCGGTTTGCCGTGTCATCAGATTTGTTTTATCTAGTTGTTCAGTCAAGCCTTGTACCGCATCTCTTGTATAGCTCACAAATCTTTGTTGGTTTATAGCATAATCTACTATTTTGTACTTTTTGGCCACTAATGCCACACCTCAAACTACTATCACTAGAGACCACAAACATAGAATCACAAGTGTGAAAAAAACTAAAATAAAATATTTGACTTTAATAGAAAAAAGAAACACTTACAATAATATTTTATATATAAATAAACAAGCAATCTATAGAGCTAATAAAATAAAAAATACCTTTGACATACATTTGTAGTTATTCAGCAGACATCTGTGTTTCTACTGCAGAAAGACTTTTATCTGTTGAGGAAAACATAATAATTTAAATCCATTGTCTTACAAGTAATCAAACTCCATATATTTATTCCAGGGGAGCTGGCAGGTGATTGCTTCTTTAGAGTGACCTTCTGATACAGAGGAGATTATGTGACAGTTTACAGGGAAGTGGGACTGGACATCGGGGGAACACATTCTTATTTAAACCTGCTTCCCAAAATAGGACTAGAGTGATAATATCAGGTAATCAACATTTTCAATGACATCACTTGTTAGATCAAGGAATTTAAATTCTTAGTTTTAAAAGCTATATACAGATGTTTTAAAATACACCGTCTTCTACTCTCCTTTCTGTCATAACTCAAGTTGGCCACTAGTTGTGCTTACCAGGAGGGACTGGATTACAGTAGCAGCCATCTTACCATGGACGTGGCCCAAGTTAATCTATGTCATATTGGTGGTGCACCAAGTCCCCTTCTGAGACTAATATACTCCCCAAACAACGATATCCAGGGGAGTAACAGTTCTGGGCCTAGGAGACCCAATGTTATACTGTTATTGTTATGTATTCAGGGAAAAGGCAGCTTACCACATCACCACTAATAAAGTTGACAATTACGCATGAAGTGGATTGGTGTGGTATCCGGTGTCTACCCTTCAGTACCAGGGAACAGGGGTTACAGACCCTGAGACTAAGTGACTAAAACAGGTGAGACAATAGGGCTAAGAGGACACATAACATACCAGTAATAAAGTACTATTCCACATAAGCGGGTTATGATTATGTGCGCCTTTATGCATTGGCTAGTAAAATCGGTTAACCTGACCATGATAAAGGGATGGGGAGTGAAGCAGCCATATTGTACTGGGGGTAGCCATCTCTGTACATATTGCGACACATAAGGAGGTCAACCATCTGGTCTCCCAGGTTATCACCCAGGTAAGCACACTTGAGTGATAACGGTCAGAACAAAGGGGTCTTTACAGACATTGAGGCACCTCTCAGGGGCAGATCTGACAGGGTTTCCTGGCCTTCACTTGAGGGGCTAACTATCCATCTGGGAGATGTACACAGGTCGCCAGTCAATCTTCAAATGAGCCCCTTAGCCACGCCCAGGGGGGCGGCTTTGGGGACCAGGCTGACCGTTTCCAGGGATTTCCCTTCGCCCATTGACCAGGACTAATAGGAAGTCTCAGAGACCAGTTACTATGGTTTAGCATATGTACAGGAGGGCGTCCTCAAGGTTAGCCACCCCCAGGCCTTTGATGATGACTGCATATAACCTGTCCAATGTAAAATAAAGGCTCTTAATTTTTGGTGTTGAAGTGAATTATTGTCCAAGCTAGCAGTCTGCTACAGTAAGGTCTGATCCAGACTTACTATAGATCTCCAGAAGCATCTCTGGGCACTGCTAATGATTGGGAGAGCCCTGCCAGGGCTGGCTGCATCCATCATTCGGTCCAGAGTCATCCCAACAGAGCTATTCCTGCAGTAAATAGGGGTAAGGAGTGCCTTTCATATCTCACTCAAGGAGCAGGTCATGGCACTTTCCATTTACCGTATATACTCGAGTATAAGCCGAGTTTTTCAGCCCATCTTTGAGTATGAGAAGGGAGGATGAGGAGGGGGGTTGAGGATGACGGTTGAGGAGGGGGGTTGAGGAGGGGGTTTGAGAAGGGATGTTGAGGAGGGGAGTTGAGGAGGGAGTTTGAAGAGGGAGTAGGAGGAGGAGGGGTGGTGAGGAGGGAGGATGATGAGGGGGGTTGAGGAGAAATAATGAGGGGGGAGAATTAGGAGGGGGGTTGAGGAGGGAGGATGAGGAGGATGATAAGGGAGGGGGAGGGAAAGAGACATGATGGAGAGGGTAGTTGAGGAGGGAGGATGAGGAGGGGGGTTGAGGCGGGGGTTGGGGATGAGGAGGGGATGAGGAGGGGTGTTGAGGATGAGGAGGGGGTTGAGGATGAGAAGGGAGTATGAGGAGGGGGTTGAGGATGAGGGTTGAGGAGGGGGGTTGAGGAGGGAGGATGAGGAGGGAGGTTGAGGAGGGGAGTTGAGGAGGGAGGATTAGGAGGGAGGTTGAGGAGGGAGGATGAGGAGGAGGGGTGTTGGGGAGGGAGGATGAGGAGGGGGGATGAGGAGAGAGGATGAGAACAGTGGATGACGAGGGGGGTTGAGGAGAAAGGATGAGGGGGGGTTGAGGATGAGAAGGGAGGATGATGAGGGGGGTTGAGGAGGGAGGATGAGGAGGTTGACAAGGGAGGGGGAGGGAAAGAGACACAAGGGAGAGGGGAGAGAGACACAGGGGAGGGAGAGGGAGGAAGAGACACAGGGGAGGGAGGGGGAAGAGACACAGGGGAGGGAGAGGGGGGAAGAGACACAGGGGAGGGAGTGGGGAAGAGACACAGGGGAGAGAGGGAGACACAAGAAAGGGGCACAGAGGGCACACAAGAGGGGGATACAGAGGGCACAAGAGGGACACAGGAAACAGCACATTTCCCACCCTCGGCTTATACTCGAGTCACTAAGTTTTCTCAGTATTTTGTGGTAAAATAGGTGCCTCGGCTTTTACTCGGGTCGGCTTATACTCGAGTATATACAGTATATTAATGGAGCCAACTGTGGTATTGACATAGCATAATACAGCCAAACTACTGTAGAAAACAAGGACATTGGAATCCATACAGCCATTGAGAAATAAACATGACTTGTGCATGCACTTAATAAATTTAGAATGTGAAACATTTACAGTATACTATTTAGTTTCAGTTTGGTTGTTCATATGTAAACAAATAAGTAATAGCAACTTCCCAAAATAGTTGATTGCTATGTCTATAGTGCGCCACAAACGATAGAAAGAGGACGGTGCAATTAAATATGCAAAGCTAGCTTGTGCAGAAATGGGTATAGATAAAGGAAAGCAAAGTGGATATTACTCTGAGGTTGTTCAATAGTCACGCCAAGTAAAACCACTATGTGGGAAAGTAATGAAAATTAAATACAAATTGTCTCACTTTGGAAAAATTTGGTTCTCCAAATAGTGTCCTTTCTTCTTCCCGGTTGTGTCCAGAATAGTCCCAAGTGTAATTAAAATGTGTCCTCCAATAAATTCAACCCTGGTTGTGATGCCGCTTCCTCCAGACAAGTACTTTCCACAAAGTACTCCAAAAGCCCAAAAAACAAGAAGAGGGGTGGGTGGGACAAGTGCAAAGCCAAACCAATCGTGAAGTATGTACATCAAGGTTTCAATAGTGGATCTAGTTAAGACCCGTCTATGGGGCTTCTCACATCAGGGAGAAATAGGACCAATATGGTGAAAATAGGTAAAATAGCAGCAACAATAAAATAAATAATGTAATTATAATAAAAGATACAAAGATCAAATTAAATCCTACCAGACGCATTTCGGCCAAGTCTTGGCCTTTCTCAATAGCGATCTTGAATGAAAATGTTATTGAATGAAAATTATATTTGGGTTGTCTTTATGCATCCGCCTCAGTACCCTTTTCCCATCCTCATTGGTGCCAAATTCCCATCATCCACCACTCCCGCATCTCCCAGCATGCATTGCGCCGGAAACAAGAAGTGGGGGGGGGGGGGGGATGCACAGACATATAAAACCCAAATTAAAAATAATAAATATTTTATGCTGTAACATATGTATACCATCAACATTTGAAGACAAGTAGATCAATAAACGCATAATGCTATAAATATATAGCTATATGGGAATTTGGTGCCAATGAGGAGGGGAGAGGGCACTGAGGAGGATGCATAAAGACAGCCCAAATATCAGGGGAACATTTTCCTTCAAGATCACCATTGAGAAAGGCCAAGATACAAATTTGATCTTTGTATCTTTTATTATAATTACATTATTTGTTTTATTGTTGCTGTTATTTTAACCTATTTTCACCATATTGGTCCTATTTCTCCCTAATGTGAGAAGCCCCATAGATGGGTCTTAATTAGATCCACTATTATAAGATTAGTGCAAACATTATATGAATTGTCATTCGTGCTGACCCTAAAGTCACTGATATTGGAGCATCTTATGTAAGGATTGCTAACCTCATCAATAGATGTCTCAGTCTGAGTAATGTCTGGATCTGTGTGTGTACACTGAAGCATTGAAACAGTTTCTATTATTTGTTTTCTATCTTTAATTATAAAAGCATCCCTGTAACAATTGATGCATTGGATATTGGACTATTGAGACACTGAACATCGGGCCGTCTGGATTAAAAACACCAAGCAACATAAGGACGACAGCACAATATCTGTGACATCTCATATATAATGTGAATTTATATCATATTGAATGTGAGTGTAATGGGTTTAATTATTTGTTATACTAAACCTTTATGTACATACTTCATGATTGGTTTGGCTTTGCGCTTGTCCCTCCCACCCCTCTTCTTGTTTTTTTGGTTGTTCATATAGAGACTTTCCTACCATAATTCACAATCATATTATTGTGCATCACTGTAACAATGAATACAGTGAGTACGTTGCAAAAGACTATTAATAGTGTGCTCACTCTCCCTAGTAGTGTCCATTATTATTTATTATATTCTGTATAGTTTTTGGTAACTAAAAATCTGCTCCTAAATTACACATTAAAAAACAAGCCTTGATAGTTGCAACATATCTCTTGTGATTTACTCTGGGGATGTCATAAAACTACAATTGAAATAGCCAATTTTGAGAAACTGACTCTGACAATAATGGTACAAAAGCAAACAGAACAAAATTCATTACCTGATGGCCAAGAATAAGAAGATGTGGAGACCATGCAGCGTATGTAGACGCTCTCTCTAAAATATAAAACGAGTTGTTTTAGTTATGTTATTGCATGAAAAATATTTATCATATTATACACTAAAACAAGTCCTTTATACAGGTGTGTAGGAACCAAAATAATTATGGGGGGGGGGGGGGGATACAGCTCACTTGATACACAGAACTTAACTTAACAGCTTCTATACGCCTACATACATACACTGAGACATTTGAGGGTGATTTGTCCCCTTCGTCCACCCAGTTCCTACACCCATGCCTTTATACAGTACCTATTGGTATGACTGGTTCCTACAGTATCCATACGGGAGGTGAAAATGTTCCAATAGCTTGGCTTGTTTTAATTTTAAGAACTGGAAATGGTTCATTAAGTTGATGATAGTATTTCAGTTTTATTAAGCCTTAGCTACACCTCAGAATTTCACAAGATAATGCGGGAGGTAGATGATGCGTCTCTGCTACCTAGAAATGCAGAAAGCTTCATGGTGTGTAAAATGGCTAATAAAGGTAATGGCTGTTTTTTTACCTATTTTTTTTGGTTGTTCATATAGAGACTTTCCTACCATAATTCACAATCATATTATTGGGCATCACTGTAACAATGAATACAGTGAGTACGTTGCAAAAGACTATTCATAGTGTGCTCACTCTCCCTAATAGTGTCTATTATTATTTATAATATTCTGTATAGTTTTTGGTAACTAAAAATCTGATCCTAAATTACACATTAAAAAACAAGCCTTGATAGTTGCAACATATCTCTTGTGATTTACTCTGGGGATGTCATAAAACTACAATTGAAATTGAGAACTGACTCTGACAATAATGGTACAAAAGCAAACAGAACAAAATTCATTACCTGATGGCCAAGAATAAGAAGATGTGGAGACCATGCAGCGTATGTAAACGCTTTCTCTAAAATATAAAACGAGTTGTTTTAGTTATGTTATTGCATGAAAAATATTTATCATATTATACACTAAAAAAAGTCCTTTATACAGGTGTGTAGGAACCAAAATAATTATGGGGGGGGATACAGCTCACTTGATACACAGAACTTAACTTAACAGCTTCTATATGCCTACATACATACACTGAGACATTTGAGGGTGATTTGTCCCCTTCGTCCACCCAGTTCCTACACCCATGCCTTTATAAAGTACCTATTGGTATGACTGGTTTCTACAGTATCCATAAGGGAGGTGAAAATGTTCCAATAGCTTGGCTTGTTTCATTTTAAGAACTGGAAATGGTTCATTAAGGTGATGTTAGTATTTCAGTTTTATTAAGCCTTAGCTACACCTCAGAATTTCACAAGATAATGCGGGAGGTAGATGATGTGTCTCTGCTACCTAGAAGCGCAGAAAGCTTCATGGTGTGTAAAATGGCCAATAAAGGTAAAGAATACAAAACATAAAAAAATATGAGTAAAAACATTATGCAATGTTACTTTTTTGAACCTTTAAAAAAAAAACTCAGTTTGAATTTTTCTTTCAAAGTAGGATTTTTAAACACACTGCAGATTTTTATTGGAATTTGTAATTATACGAGTGTGAAAACTTATTTTCCTACCAGATGCAAGACCATGCAATTCTGATTGAGAACAAAATCTGAACTAATGGAAATTTGAATTTACTATTATTCTGATTAATAGTAAAAATCTACACATTGGATACCTGTTGCAGAAAGTGTCTCTAGTATACCCACCCCTCCGACACAACACTTTGCCACATCATGTCAATTTAATATGGCAGAATATAATTTATTTGATATCAGTACATTGTGTGTGTGTTTTTTTTTTAATTTCTTACCTTTCTTTGAATCTCTTTCATTAGGTTTTCGAGAAAGGTCCGCAAGATCTTCCACTAGAAGTGATACAACAGATTAATACTCTACAGTCCCAGCCAGTATGTAACCTCACAATATTATAATAGCATATACAACTCATTCACATCAGTATTTGTTAAACATAAAATCACACTGTTTAAGTGTAAAAAAAATAACATATTTGACTTTAACAGAAAGAATGTATATAACATTTTATATATAAACAAGCAAGCAATCTATATAGCTCATAAAATAAATAAAACATTTATGACCAAGTTGTAGCTATTCATCAAATATCTGTTTTTGTTCTGCTGAAAGACTTTCATCTGTTGAGGAAAGCATAATAAAATAAATCCATTGTTTTAAAAGTAATCATACTCCACATATTTAATCCAGGGGAGCTGGCAGGTGATTGCTTCTTTAGAGTGACCAGCTGATACACAGGAGATTATGTGACAGTTTATAGGGAAGTGAGACTGAACATCGGGGGAACAAGTTTTATTAAAACCTGTTTCCCAAAATAGGACTAGAGTGATTATATCTGGTAATCAACATTTTTACTGTAATCGCTTGATAGCTCAAGGAATTTAAAATCTTTGTTTTAAAAGCTATATACAGATTCAAATACATTGTCTTCTCCTCTCCTTTGCATTTATATTAATGAAGCGATATTGAGATATCATAATATAGACAGACTACTGTAGAAAACAAGTTCAGTACATTAGAATCCATCCAGACATCACATATATAGTTGTAAGCGTACGGGTCGTTGCTCACGCTTGCGGGGTCGCGCAGCGAGCCGCGGCCCTCGCGTAGCGAGGTCACTGGGCAAGGGCCTCAGTTGCTGGCATGGAGCGCCGACGGCGCTCCATGCCAGCAACTGAGGCCCCTCGCGAAGCGAGGGCCTCAGTTGCTGGCGAGGTCACTGGGCACGGACCTCAGTTGCTGGCATGGAGCGCCAAAGGCGCTCCATGTCAGCAACTGAGGCCCCTCGCGAAGCGAGGGCCTCAGTTGCTGGCGAGGTCACTGGGCAAGGGCCTCAGTTGCTGGCATGGAGCGCCGAAGGCGCTCCATGCCAGCAACTGAGGCCCCTCGCGAAGCGAGGGACTCAGTTGCTGGCGAGGTCACTGGGCAAGGGCCTCAAACCCTCGCAAACTTCACGTCGCTACTCAAAAAACACGACACACAAATTACGACACTCGCTAAATTTTACGAGGAACGCAAACAACGTTCGAAACACGTTACCACACATTACGACCTCGCAAACATCGGACGCAACACGCCGACATACAAACATTTAAAACACAATACATACACACAGCACATACATAAAAACCTTACCTACACCAAGAGGGAGCACCCAGGACCTCAAAAATGCAACTTACACCTCGATTTTACTCGAAATAAAAGACTTTTGAGACTAAAAAAAAATCTAAGCGACAGAAAAAATGGCTGCCGAACAAAACGAAAACGAGGCTACAGCACTCTAAACCTCGCAAAACACCACAACAAACTCGCAAAACACCACAAGAAACTCGCAAAACGCCACAAACCACCTACGGATATTCATACCACACAGTGCACACATTCAGCATGCTTACACAGCAGCTCCACACCACTAATGCTGCAGCAACATCAACACAGATTGCCAGCTCTTCATCACAATGCTTAAAAATAGGTACACTATATTTATTTACTAATTTAGCTACCTTACAATTTCATTGCCGTCATTTTTTGACGGGCAATTCGCTAGTTTAGAAATAAACATGACATGTGCAGGTACTAAAGATAAAAATCACTTAATGTTATGGTTAGACATTCAAATGAAATTACAAATGTACTATTCATTTTCTGTACTACTATATAAATACCATATATTAAATGATTGTTGTGGTGAACTAACTACTCATAAAGTCCACAACACAAGCTGAGATGCCTCTCCATGCTGATGATAGCCAGTAAGCTTGAAACAGGTGTACGTTGATAGAATTCTCGGCTTGTGTATAATCCAACCTTGGCTTTGCATAAAGTGTAATGCAGTGGGCATAAGTTTAAAGGAAGCCATGTTTAAAATGATTTATGGATTGCAAGAGCAAGACATTTGTGGACACATTTGCATGTCTCTGCTTCCCAGAATGCAGTGTAATAATTGTTTTTCTCTGAATTATGAGCTGGAATCAGGTTTTTTAACTTGTTTTAGGTATTCAAATGTGAACATGTTTTTTTTTTAATCTGCTCTGTAAATCAGTGCAGAGTTTTCTGTCCTTTTGCAGTAATCAGTGATACAGGTGAGAGTGGGTGTGGCTTGGCCTGTGTAAGTTATATCTGTGTGCATTTGTGTGAGGTCCTGTTTGAATCTGCTCTGTAAATCAGTGCAGAGTTTTCTGTCCTGTTGCAGTAATCCGTGTACAGGTGAGAGTGGGTTTGGCTTGGCCTGTGCAAGTTATATCTGTGTGCATTTTGTCGTTTTCTGCTGAATCCGTTCTGTGAGGCAGGGCAGTGTTTTCTGTCCTGTGCTCATTTATCATTGTTCAGGTGAGTAGGCAGGGTCTTCTTTAACAAGGGAAGAGCGAGCTTAGGAGCTTTCAATCATTTCTAATGTAAGTGTAATTAGTGTGTAAGAGATTAAATAAAAGGAGAAAATCCAAAGAAAAGGTGTATTATAAGAAAAAACAGAAAACAAACGTATATTTTTTTTTTCTGTTTTGTTTGGGTTAAGGTGTAGAAAAGCAATCTTTATACAAATACATTGATTTGTTTTCTCACTGTATTTTTGTAACTGATAATCATGAGTCAGTCCAGTGGCAACCTCACTCAGTGTACATCCTGCCAAATGTATGCACTACTGGAACAGATGATCCAGGGTCCATACCTCTGTGACAGGTGTGAGCATGTTGCCTCTCTGGAAGCTCAAATTGAAGATCTGGAGAGGAGAATTGCAGCACTTAGTGATACTGCTTCACTGAAAAGGGAGGTGGTGCTCACTGAGCACAGTTTAGCTGGGCCTAGTATAGAGGGAGGAGCTGGGGCTAGTGAGGATGTCCAGGGAGGTAGCTGGGTTACAGTTAGAAGTGGAATCAGGGGGAACAGGAGGAGGCAGGCCAGTTCTGAGTTGGCAAACAGATTTGCCAGATTGAGTGAAACTGTTGGGGATGTCCATTCAGGAATGGCAATGCCAGATGGAGCTGTTCCCTCTAACAGCCGGGAGAACAGTTCTACTGGAGGAGAGGGAGGGCAGACTAGGCAGAGCAACAGACATGTTCTGGTGGTAGGGGACTCTATTATTAGGAAGGTAGACAGGGTAATTTGTCACCCAGATCCCAGCAATCGAACAGTTTGCTGTCTCCCTGGTGCTCGGGTTCGGCATGTTGTGGATCAGGTGGATAAATAATTGGGAGGGGCTGGTAATGAACCGGCGGTCTTGGTACACATTGGTACCAATGACAAAGTTAGTGGAAGATGGAGCGTCCTAAAGAATGATTTTAGAGAACTAGGGAATAAGCTTAAAGCAAGGACCTCCAAGGTAGTATTTTCGGAGATACTACCAGTGCCACGTGCTAGCCCAGGGAGGCAGAAGGAGCTTAGGGAGGTTATTGCGTGGCTAAAAAAGTGGTGATGTGCAGAGGGTTTGGGGTTTTTAGAGCACTGGGTTGACTTCTCACTTTGGTACAATCTCTATAGCAGGGATGGATTGCACCTTAGTGATGAGGGAGCTTTTGTGCTAGGGGATAGAATGGTACAACGGCTGGGGGAGTTTTTAAACTTGTAGGTGGGAGGGAGGGACTTTAGAGAAGTATTGGGGTAAATAGGGTAGAGAGGGAAAATGATGAATTAGTTACCCATGGGGGAGGAGAAGGGGGAAGGGTTACAATCGACAGTAGGGAGTTATTAATGGGGGCCTCAAATACAGTGGCAAGCACTTCACAACGGCAGAGCCATAGCAACATAAAGTGTATGCTTGCTAACGCAAGAAGTTTGCCTGAGAAAATGGACGAGCTAGAAATATTAGCAGTACAAGAAAAATGGGGCTTAGTAGGCATTACTGAAACATGGTGGGATCAATCTCATGACTGGACTGTAATTCTGGATGGTTATAACCTATTTAGGAAAGATAGGGGAAATGGTAATAGAGGAGGAGGGATATGTCTTTATGTTAAGCCTGAATTTAAGCCTATAGTCAGAGAAGATATTTATGCTGTCACTAATGTATTCATTGAATCTTTGTGGGTTGAGCTAAATAGTGGAGGAGCTAATTCTAAACGCATATTGGTGGGAGTATGCTATAAACCCCCAAATATAGCTGAAAGTGAGGAAATACAATTATTGTTACAGATTGGAAATTCATCTAAGCATGGGCAAGTTCTAATAATGGGAGACTTTAATTACCCTGAAATAAACTGGATAAATTAGACCAGCAGCTCAGCTAAGGGGAGCAAGTTCTTGAGTACACTCGGGGATCATTATCTGGCCCAGGTAATACAAGAACCAACTAGAAATGGGGCCATCTTGGATTTAGTCATCACAAGTAATATTGATATAATGTCAAATGTTAAAATAGGGGAACCCTTGGGGAACAGTGATCACAACACAGTATCATTTGTGATTGAATACAAAAAACAGAGTTGTAAGGGGCCAACAAAAAGTCTAAATTTTAAAAGGGCTAACTTTAATGGGCTACGGGCAGCAATACTACACATATAGACTGGGAGAAAGAACTTACAGGGAAAAATACTAAAAATAAATGGACAACATTCAAATCCTTACTAAATAAACATACTTATCGACATGTACCATGTGGAAATAAAATGAATAGGAGTAAATCATATCCCATGTGGCTTAACAATGACTTAAAGATCATGATGAGGAAAAAGAAACATGCATTTAAATTATACAAGAAGGAGGGAACAGAGGCAGCTTTATGTGACTATAAGGAAATCAACAAGGCTTGCAATAGGGCTATTAGACTGGCTATAATAGAAAATGAGAAGTCAGTTGCAATGGAAAGTAAGACTAACCCTAAAATATTTGTTAAATATATTAATGGGAAGAAGGCCAGGAAGGAAGCTATAGGAACATTACAATGTGACACAGGCCATCTGATAATTAGTGACCAGGAAATGGCAGATGAGCTAAATAGGTTCTTTTCATCGGTATACACAAGGGAGGTACCAGTGGTTGGGACACCGCAACATAATGGGGCTACACTACCTTCACTAAATAATTGGTTAATGCAGGAAGAAATCCAAAAGAGATTGGAGAAAATAAATGTTAATAAAGCCCCAGGTCCTGATGGAATACATCCAAGGGTACTGAGGGAGCTGGGTTCTGTAATAGCCAAACCATTATATCTAATCTTTCAAGACTCACTCACTACAGGGTCTCTACCGGATGGCTGGAGAAAAGCAGAGGGGATACCTATATTTAAGAAGGGATCTACAGCAAATCCAGGGAATTATAGACCAGTGAGCCTCACATCTGTAGTTGGGAAGCTTTTAGGGTTAATAAGGGACAGAATACAAGAATATGTCTATTTGAACAAGATCGTAGGTAGCAGTCAACACGGATTTATGAAGGATAGGTCGTGTCAGACCAATCTAATTCGTTTTTATGAGGAGGTTAGTAGGAACTTGGATCAGGGCAACACAGTGGATGTAGTCTTTTTAGATTTTTCAAAGGCATTTGATACAGTGCCACATGGAAGACTAGTGAGCAAACTAAGGGATACAAGAATTGCAGTAAATATCTGCTCATGGATCGAGAGCTGGCTAAAAGACAGGAAGCAAAGGGTTGTTGTGAATGGAACATACTCCGATTGGTCTAATGTGATAAGTGGGGTTCCTCAAGGTTCAGTATTAGGTCCTCTCCTTTTTAACATATTTATTAATGATATAGAAGTAGGACTCGAAAGTAGTGTCTCCATTTTTGCTGATGACACTAAGTTGTGCAAGTAATAAAATCAAATAATGATGTACTTTCCCTACAAAGGGATTTGCATAAATTAGAGAAATGGGCGGCTAAATGGCAGATGAGATTTAATACAAATAAATGCAAGGTTATGCATTTGGGAAGGAAAAATAGCCATGCAATCTATAATCTTAATGGAGCAAATCTTGGTGTATCAGATATTGAAAGGGATTTGGGAGTGCTTGTAGACAACCACCTAGGTAACAGTGCTCAAAGCCAAGCAGCAGCTGCAAAGGCAAGTAAAATATTAGCATGTATTAGGAAGGGTATAGAAGCAAGGGAAGCAAATATAATTCTGCCACTATACAAATCCCTAGTACACCCTCATTTGGAATATGGAGTACAATTTTGGGCACCACTTCATAAAAAAGACATTTTAGAGCTGGAAATAGTACAGAGAAGGGATAAAAAACTAATAAGGGGAATGGAGGGGCTAAGTTATGAAGAAAGACTAATCAAATTAAACTTATTTTCGCTAGAAAAAAGGCGTCTACGAGGGGATATGATTACCTTATTTAAATACATCCAGGGTCAATATAAGGCTTTGTCAAGTGAACTTTTTGTAGCAAGAGATTTTTAACTGACAAGAGGACATCCTATGAGGTTAGAGGAAAAAAGATTTCGCCTTAAACAAAGAAAAGGGTTCTTCACAGTTATGGTGGTTAAACTGTGGAATTCTCTACAAAAGGAGGTGGTAACAGCGAATTCGATAGACAACTTCAAAAAGGGGTTAGATATATTATTGAATAAAGAGGGCATTCAAGGCTAACCTAGATAACTAGCGATGGAATATTGATCCAGGGAGAAATTTGATCGCCAGTTTCTGGGGTCAGGAAGGAATTTTGCTTTTTTTCCCCTTATGAGACAATTTGCAAAGTTTCAATGTTTTTTTTTTTTCTGTTTGCCTTCCTCTGGATCAATTAACCATTAATATTAAATAGTGCACATTAAAAAGATCAATAGAGATCTAAAAAGGTTGAACTTGAGGGACTAACTCTTTATTAATCCTCCAATACTATACTATTAATAATTATTTAATCAACAAATTAATAACTAATCCGCATATTGCAGATCAGAGGAGATCTTAACAGGTTAAACTTGATCGACTGAAAGTATTTTTTCAACCTTAATTACTATGTAACTATGTAACATAGATGTACTATTTATTTACTGTACTACTGTATGGTAGAGGGCTTCTATCGCTTTTTTGCCCACCATATATTAAATCATTGTTGTGGTGAACTATATACAGTATATAGATAGATAGATAGATAGATAGATAGATAGATAGATAGAGTGCCTTGCAAAAGTATTCGCCCCCTTGGCATTTTTCATGTTTTGTTGTCTCACAACCTGGAATTAACATGGATTGTTTGAGGATTTGCATCATTTAATTTACAGAACATGCACACAACTTTGAAAACTTTTTTTGTGAAGCAGACAACAAATAGGACAAAATAACAGAAAAAGTCAATGTGCAAAACTATTCACTCCCCTAAAGTCAATACCTTGTAGAGCCACCTTTTGCGGCAATCACAGCTCCAAGTCGCTTTGGATAAGTCTCTATGAGCTTGCCACATCTTACCACTGGGATGTTTGCCCATCTCTCCTTGCAAAACTGCTCCAGCTCCTTCAAGTTGGATGGTTTGAGCTTTAAAAAAAGCAATCTTTAAGTCTGACCACAGATTTTCTATTGGATTGAGGTCTGGGAATTGACTAGGCCATTCCAACAAATTTACATGTTTCACCTTAAATCACTCAAGTGTTGCTTTAGCAGTGTGTTTGGGGTGTTTGTCCTGCTGGAAGGTGAACTTCCGTCCTAGCCTCAAATCACGTACAGAGTGGTACAGGTTTTGCTCAAGAATATGCCTGTATTTAGCACCATCCAGCTTTCCCTCAACTCTGACCAGTTTCCCAGTCCCTGCTGCTGAAAAACATCCCCACAGCATGATGCTGCCACCACCATGTTTCACGGGGATGGTGTTCTTTAGGTGATGTGATGTGTTGGGTTTGCGCCAGACATAGTGTTTTCTTTGATGGCTGAAAAGTTCAATTTTAGTCTCATCAGACCAGAGCACTTTTTTCCATACATTTTGGTAGCCTCCCACATGCCTTTTTGCAAACTCAAAACGTGCCATTTTGTTTTTTGCAGTAAGTAATGGCTTTCTTCTTGGCCACTCTGCCATAAAGCCCAACTCTATGGAGAGTACGGCTTATTGTCGTCCTATGTACAGATACTCCAGTCTCTGCTGTGGAACTCTGCAGCTCCTCCAGGGTTCTCTGTGCTGCCTCTCTGATTAATGCCCTCTGTGCCCGGTCCGTGAGTTTTGGTGGGCGGCCGTCTCTTGGCAGGTTTGCTGTTGTGCCATGTGTTCTTTCCATTTGGTTATGATAGATTTGATGGTGCTCCTGGGGATCATCACAGATTTGGATATTTTTTTTATAACCTAACTCTGACTTGTACTTCTCAACAACATTGTCCCTTACTTGTTTGGAGAGTTTCTTGGTCTTCATGGCAGTGTTTTGTTAGTGGTGCCTCTTGCTTAGGTGTTGCAGCATTTTTTTTTAAGCCTGTAACATAGAATCCGATAGGAGGCTCTTTTAAGAGCATCGTGATGAGCACTTTCAGCACTCGTTGCTAGCCCCTTCCCCCTACTCTACTTTACATGCCTTGCAATGAGCGCCTTCGGTGCTCATCGCGAGGCCCACAGTGAGAGCCTTCAGCGCTTATGCAGCCCCCATCAAACTTGTAACTTTCAGGTCTCGCGATGATCGCAATTACGACAACTAAATATTTAATATTCTAGTATAGTTTTGGGTAAAACAAGCCTTGATAGTTGCAACATATATCTTTTTGCCTCATTCTAGGGATGTCATAGAAATGTGTCACAAACCCCGTTCCAGTGCCTGGATCCTGATGCATTTAGCCACCATAGAGGACATACCACTCCATTGGAAAATGTGTAGTGGAATTATATTGCCACATGGGAAATGAGCGCAGGTGGGTGGTGGGGTGAATAGCCCCATAACATCGGGCCATAGTGCACCGCCATGCTTCATATGGTCTTATGGCATATGTCTCTGCCTTATCCTGTATACTATATGTAATTCCCAATGTAATATTACTGTGTTCTGTGTAATATTTAAACTTTAACTAAATGGTAATGAAACAGTTAGACAAAATAGGTCTACAATGATAGGAACCAGTGATTGTATTATAATGTGTTTACATCTCTGATATGCTAGACAGGCAGAGATGACATATGTGTATTAAGGTTGGCCTATTGTTCACACTCCCTGTCATTGTTGTATTGTATACACCCCCCTCTGTATTTAACTGCTATAAATATTGCTGACATCTGAAAAATAATTCAATTGACTGCCGAGACATATCGCAATGGTATGCTCTCTTATTGGATCCTGGTGGCTGCAATACTGATCCTTTCTCCACCCTGCAAGTAAGTTGTCCAGCTCACTACCACAGGAAGGTTAATGAGACTCCTGGAAGTGCTGATTCCTGATGAAGAGACCCTGGCTGATACAGAAGCCCGATATCAGGGTGCTGGTGTATAGATTTCCAACTCAACGGACCTTGTGGGTAGTTAACTTGTAGTCTATAGCAGGTGACCTTGGGCAGTAATAGCCCCTACCTCTGGATCATCACAAAATGTAATTAAACTTTTGAGAAACAAACTCTGACACTAATGGTACAAAAGCAAATGCAACAAAATTAATTACCTGATGATCCAAAAGTAATAAGGCTTGGAGACTACTGATTTTTGGTGGAGGCTTTTCCTTGTTGAAGAAATAACACACATATTCTTACTTTTTTAGCATATATACTGTAAATATATCACATATATAGTTGTCAGCAAGCGGGCTTGGCAAAACCTGTTGGTAATGCAACAGGGAAACTGCGGGCTCGAAGGCGCTCCTTGCGCTGGTGGAGATGAGCGCTGCAGGCTCTCATACCTACGACCCCATAGCACTTAGGCAGGGAGCGCCAAAGGTGCTCCCTGTGCTGGTGGAAATGAGCGCTGTAGGCGCTCATCCCTACGACCCCGCAACACTTTACCATCATACCTACGACCCGCAGGACTACACATGAACACATCACTCAAATACACAATTCACACTGCGAGACCCTAGCACTTTGAAAAAATGTAACGGAAAAAAATACGGCAAGTAACACTTAGAAAAGGAAGCCGAGACTTGCATAAAACAAAATACAAAAAATATGAACTTAACGGCCGAACCACGCACACCGAAAAACACGAAAAAAACACTAAATAAAAACAGAAATCAAATAAAAACATCACACACAGCAAGGGGGACACCCAGGATGTCTGCAAGTCATCTTACACGTTAATATAACTCCAATTTTACACACTCGAAAATTCCTTAAGCGAGAGAAAAAATGGCTGCTGAAAAAAATGAAAACAAGGCTACATGACCCCCAAAGCTGCAAAACACCTCCAAGCATAAAAGACTTTTCCAAAAAGCCGTACGTGGTACAGCATACACTATTAGCAAGGACGCTAAATCATCCACACCTGTGTACTACATACACATTCACCGCCATTTTACAACACTAACTTACACAATGCAGAACCACACAGCTACACTAATGTTTTTTCTGCGTGCACACATTGCTCACACTTACACCTCAACTCAACAACAGTGCAAATCTACATTAGATGCTGCAGGAACATCAAAAAAGATTGTTAGCTCTTCAGCACATTGCTTGCTGCATATATTAATTACAAATAGGTAAGCTATATTAATTTATGATTTCATTTATTTAGTAATTAATTATCATTACAATATACATATATACAAAACTTTAAAAAACACCACAGTATATGATCGCAATAAACGGCGAAGGTGCTCATTGCCAGCCACATGATGAGCGCCAAAAAGGCTCACCATGAGTACTCGCACAACCAAAACACTTAATTTGTGTGCTAAACACCATTCCTTGACTTATTCCTTGATATATATATACTAGTGACTTGCCCGTCAAAAATGACGGCAATACAATTTTAAGCCTGGCAATGCTGTTTGTCACACAACCTTAGACATTTGGCATTCATTGTGAGCCTCTCTCCCCTTCTGCTTTACGGGCCTCGCAATGAGAGCCTTTAAAAAGTATGGAACTAAAATTTAAGTCCTTGCAATTGTGTTTGCCACACATTGCGGGGCTCAATTCCCATGCCTTAGCCTGCTTTGCGATGATTGCCTTTGGCCCCCTCCACTTTCACCCCCAATCTACTTCCTCCCATGTCTTTTCCCCCCCTCTGTCTCTTCCCTCTCCCCCCGTGTCTCTTTTCCCACCCCTCTCCCTCCCCTGTGTCTCTTTCCCCCCTCTCCCTCCCCTGTGTCCCTTTGCCCCCTCTCTTGCCAATTTGTCTCTTTCCCCACTCTCCCTCCCTTGTGTCTCTTCCCCCTCCTCCCTCCCGTGTCTCTTCCCCCCTCCTCCCTCCCCTTTGTCTCTTCCCCCTCCTCTCCCTCCCTTGTGTCTCTTCCCCCTCTTCTCCCTCCCTTGTGTCTCTTCCCCCCCCTCCTCTAGCCTCCCTTGTGTTTCTTCCCCCTCCTCCTCTCCCTCCCCTGTGTCTCTAGATAGCACAGCAGGGCGCCCACTTGTGGGACTGCACCCGACGCAATGCGCATGTGCAGCTGACGCCGCGCAATGCGCATGCACAGCACAGTACCAGAAAGATGCGATTGTCAAACTGCGATTTGTCGCAATCGTGACGACAAATCGCAGTTTGACAATTATAATATGTGTTACAGGTTTTTAGTCGTAACATATTATGTTTTTTAGTCATATTCAAGGGCATAACCCAAGGATGATCATGCTGTAATTTCTGACAATATGTTTTGAGCATCTAAGGGCATGCGTTCACAGCATGATCAGCACATGCAGATTACTGATTGTTTTCATAATCTAATGTAAACAGATATAAAAGTGTGTATCTGCTGATTTTTCAGTAGCAATTCAGTAACTGAGTGACTTGGTGGCAGCTATGTTGGTTTGTTACTAATCCACACCTTCTTCTTTTCTAAATAAACTCTCCATGAGAATTACCGTATATACTAGAGTATAAGCCGAGTTTTTCAGCCCTTTTTTTACGGCAAAAAAGGGCCCCCTCGGCTTATACTCGAGTCACTCTCTCCCCCGCGTCTCTCTAACCCCCCGTGTTTCTCTAACCCCCCCATGTGTCTCTCTCACCCCCTGTGTCACTCTCTACCCCCCCGTGCGTCTCTCTACCCCCCTTGTCTCTTTCCCTCCCCCCTCTTCAACCTAAACCTCCCTCAACCCCCTCCTCTACCTAAACCCCCTTAATTACCTCCCCCCTCTCCCCTCACTTACCTGCTTGTGCTCCGGCTACGGTATATGCTAATGAGGCGGTGCACATGTGACGTCACATGCGCTCCGGCACCGGGTCAAGGAGCGGAGGCCGGAGCACAAGCAGATAAGTGAGGGGAGGGGGGGAGGTGTTTAGGTGGAGGAGGGGGGTTGAGGGGGGTTTAGGTGGAGGAGGGGGGTTGAGGAGGGGGGTTGAGGAGGGAGGTTGGGGTTGAGGGGGGTTGAGGTTGAGGAGGTGGGTTGGGGTTGAGGTTGAGTAGGGGGGTTGAGGTTGAGGAGGGAGGTTGAGGATGGGGGCTTGAGGATGGGGGGTTGAGGATGAGGATGGGGGGGTTGAGGATGAGGGGGTTGAGGAGGATGGTTGAGGAGGGGGTTGAGGATGGGGGGGTTGAGGATGGGGCGGTTGAGGAGGGAGGTTGAGGAGGGAGGTATAGAATGAGGAGGGAGGTTGAGGATGAGGATGAGGAGGGAGGTTGAGGATGAGGAGGGGTTGAGGAGGGGGGTTGAGGATGGGGGGTTGAGGAGAGAGGATGAGGATGGGGGGGTTGAGGAGGGAGTTGAGGAGGGGGGGTTGGGGTTGAGTTTGAGGAGGGTTGAGGTTGAGGAGGGGGTTGAGGTTGAGGAGGGGGTTGAGGATGAGGATGGGGGGTGGAGGAGGGAGGATGAGGATGGGGGGGCTTGAGGAGGGGGTTGAGGATGGGGGGTTGAGGAGGGAGGTTGAGGAAGGGGTTGAGGGTGGGGGGGGTTGAGGAGGGAGGTTGAGGATGAGGAGGGAGGTTGAGGATGAGGAGGGAGGTTGAGGAGGGAGTTGAGGATGAGGAGGGAGGTTGAGGAGGGAGGTTTAGGAGGGAGGTTGAGGAGGGAGGTTGAGGATGAGGAGGGAGGTTGAGGATGAGGAGGGAGGTTGAGGATGAGGAGGGAGGTTGAGGAGGAGGAGGGAGGTTGAGGAGGAGGAGGGAGGTTGAGGATGAGGAGTGAGGTTAAGGATGAAAAGGGAGGTTAAGGATGAGGAGGGAGGTTGAGGAGGGTGATAAGGGAGGGGGGAAGAGACACAGGGAAGAAGAGACACGGAGATTGTACTAATCAAGGGTATTATTATTATTTATTATTAACTTTTATTTGTAATGCGCCAACATATTCCGTAGCGCAATACAGGGGATATAAAACAAGGAAAAATACAGCATTAACAACCTTCCAAAAATAGAGGACCCTATTTTGAGCTTAGAATCTTTGCAGAAAGTGCTTTTTCCCAAAGCATCCTAGAAGACTGAAGACTCGCCACTTACAATCTAAAGGATAGGGTGTGTCATTCTTAGATCCTAAGAAAAGGGGTCTGATGGTGCCTGCCTCTTTAGAAATGATGCTGTCATCTGAATTGTCTGCTGGTGTTGAGATTATCAAGAACCCAAAACGGTAGTTAACCTGTAGTCTATAGCAGCTGGGCTCTGGGCTTGTATAGACCCTACTAGCTTGGATCGTCACACACACACACACACATATATATATATATATATATATATATATATATATATATATATATATATATATATAAATATATATATATATATATATATATATATATATATATATATATATATATATAGTAAATAAATAGCACATTTGTGTTCATATTTGAATGTCTAAAACAAGTTAAAAAACTGAATTCCGAGAAATACAGTTATTACACTGCATTTTGGGAATCTTCGCAGAGACATGCAAACGTGCCGACAAAGGCTTTGCTCTTGCAATCCATAACAATTTCAAACATGTCTTCCCTTAAACATATGCCTGCTGTATCAAACAGCTTAGAGCAAAGCGCAGGATGGATCATACACAAGCCAGGAAACTACCCACTGACAGCTGTTTCAAGGTTACAGCCTCTCATTAGCCTGGAGCCAGTTCCTAGCTTGTGTAGTAGATTTTTTGAGGAGGTAGTTTACCACAACAATCATTTAATTTCTGGTGCACAAGAGAGCGGTTAAAGCCCTCCACCATACAGTAGTACAGCAAATAAATAGTACATTTGTGTTCACATTTGAACGTCTAAAACAAGTTAAAAAACTATATATATATATATATATATATATATATATATTAAATCAAATAATTTTCAAATCAACACAATTACCTCAATTTAACATAAGCTTTGTTATATAACATAAGGAAATATTTCTGATTTTAAATATAGACAAAAAATAGTCTCTCTGTTCAGGACTCTCACCACCACAGACTATATAGCCTTATCTACTGTGCTATCTGATGTGTTGAAACACTATATGCTAGAAAATAATCAAGCAGTTTTAAATCCCTTAGCGACTGCCTAATTCAAAGCCTCTATACTTAATTCCAATTAATATTTATAACATTCCAAGCTGTACAGAGCTCATTACTCATTCAGGCAGAGGCAACACACTGAAATTCTATTGATCATAACTCCATGTGCTCAGCATGTTATACATTATTTTTCACCCACTATCTCATAATGCAGAGCACATATGCTAAATCCATGTCAATGATGACCACTGGTGAGAGTGTTATGCCAGCTACCAGGTTTCAGATAGCGGTAGATGGATCATTCATCCGTCATCACATCTATGAAACTGACAAATCACTTCCATCGCTGTGCACAACATGATCCATCTAAAACAGGGTCCATGTATGGGTGTGCACACTGCAGCATATGCAGATACAATCTGTGTAGGAATGCCTGTGCATTATAGTGTACTAGCCTATCATGGAAGACATCTCTGTAGCATCTCAATAACTATTGCTGAGATGTGGTCACCGTTTTGTTAGAATGGAACACTGACGCTATCTGCACAGTATGAATATGCATATACAGGCTGCAACAGGAATACAAGGATTGTTATTAACCAATAACAGCCAAACGCATAACAGCCCCAGACCATGAGGAGCCAGCACAGGAGGAGAAGACAGGAAGAGGAGCAGAGGGACTGGGATATGAGGAGGAGGAGTATGGATTCATGTGGTCAGTTGGGGGAACTGAGATCCTTCAGCCATTCCCCTACCATTCGACCGCACTGCCCCTTCCTTCCCCAAATAGACTTGCCACCCGGGCCCTCCAATTAGACGGACAGTCATCCACCATCACCAGCACCACATCCTCCTTCCACCACCAGCACAACCTGGCTCTCACCACCAGGCCCACCACTACCACCCAAACCATGGATTACAGCCGGCCCCAGCTCCTCCACACTGTTTCACCACCACCACATCCTCCCTCAGCTATTCCCGGCTACTATGGATCTCCATCTAGCTGTCTACCATCTGAGGCCAACAGGAAGGAGATGCTGGTTTTGCTGTGTCAGCAGGTGGAAGCTACGCGTGCTCTCCAGGCCAGTGTCTCCTCCAACCAGGCCTCCCAGGACAACAGCATTACAGGGAGGTGAGGAGGTATCACCAGATGGTGGAATCATCGGACTACCAGAGCGTGCTCATCCAGATGAACATTCACTCAGTAGGCTTATCCTGCACACCCTCAGCCCGGCCAATCCATGCCTCCCTCACTGTCTCCGCCCCCTCAGGTGCTGCTGCCTCCTGGGGGGTTCCCCTTCTGCAAGACCGCCTCCCCTGTTGATCACGTGGGATGGGGGTTTTGTGTCCAAGCAAAGAAGGATTTAGGGGCTGCACCTATGTTTGTACCTTCTCAACAGCACTCCTCAGTGACAATCTATTAGGATCATGGCCTATTTGATGGTGATATTTTGTACGCAGATGGCTACCCCCTATCATATGGTCCATGATCCTCTCCTTTGTGGACACGTAGAGTTATGTTTAACATTTCACCAATTGTTGGTCACTGAGGAATGCTGTTGAGAAGAGATGCTGCACTCCCAATATTTGTTTAATGCCTTATTAATTTTCTACTTTATTTTATATTTAGATTTTTGTCTCAGTTCAGGTCCATAAAGGCATCTTCTTCATCTGCAAGCATTGCTCATAAATAGTGTGATTGAAAATTATTTGCAGTGGCTCTCAGATAGACAGTCCACCACTGACAACCCCTCCGAAGCATTTAGCTCACATGCCCTGATTATGATCATGTATCATGTATTTGAACACTTCATAGTTGTTGAATATAAAATGTACTAATGCAGATATGGTGGTGGACTTACAAAGCAACAACAATACAATGTTCCTTTTACTTTTTGGAACACACTGTATGTGTGTAACTGACCTGGATAACATAGTCCAGGTTCCTGTATACTGAAGTGGAGCACATGTCCATTAATTGATGTCGGGCCTGTAATCTTCCCCTGTGGTGAAGTAATCGAATCAACAGGACATGTTATCTTATCCTGTGTTGTTGACCTTACACTAGTATGCCAAGTAGGACCTATATCTTATTTGCTTTCATGACCTGCTTATGTTCATTAAGTTCCTGTCCCTCTAATCTGATCCCTTATGGGTATATTTATGTCTGGCGATGTCGTTCTATGCAGAGTGAACATCTTATGTCTAGTATCTCTCAATCTGGTCCCCCTGTCCCTGGGATCCCCTCTCTATACTTTTTGAGCTTCCTTAGGGACAGACCAGCAGTTTCATAGCAAGCATCAACATAAAATTATAACAGCCTACATATAATACATGTCATTAAAAAAAAAACTATTTTTATACATTTGCAATTTATGGGTTAGAAGGCAATTGCGGGCTTGTTAAATTGTTGTAATTAAATATCGATTTTGTGTCAGTAGCACTGGTAACATTTGCGGGCTTGAAACATCAAAGGAGATAGGACAAAGTTACGTTTTTGACAACCGCAGTGATTTTGAGCTGTATATGGTCTCCATGCTAATCCGCTATAATGCAGATTACATCCTGTTTGAGAGCAAAGTAAATCTCCCTAGCTATGTTAATCACGCATCCCGTCACCCCATCAAGTGACTGCGGCAAGTCAGAGCCGAAAATTACGGCAAACTTTTCCATTGATTTTCTCCTTGCCCCTATATTACGAGCGACTTATTCCCCAAAACTATATGCTAATAAGAATTGACTCTGCCCCCACAAAATAGGGCAGGCTCATAAAAGAAAAAAAAAAGAAAAACTTAGGTGAATTAAAAAGCACTTGCGAAGGGTCTTAAAGAGACAAGACTCAGTCTCCAAACCAACCTCTCTGGCACCTGAAATGGAAACCCCTGCAAAGGGGATTCTTAAATCCCCCCCCCCCCTTACACCTAACATTAACCACTACCCACTTGGATCCCAATCAGGAACTCCAGCACCTAACATTAACCTCTACTGAATAAGGTCTCGATCTGGAACCCTCATGGCACCTAACATTAATCCCTACTTATTGGGGTTGCAATTTGGACTCCTGGCACCTAACTTTAACTTACATGTTGCAAGGGAGATCCTTAAAGCACCCCCTTGCACATAACATTTGGATGTCACCCTGCTTACTGTCTTTTTAAAATATTTTGGACCAATCAGATTGCTTAGATTGAGAGTTTTTTTATTTTAATTAATTAGTGGTTTATATGAATTTTGGAATTTTACATAATTTTTATAAAACTATTTGAACCAAGGTAAATTCTGTTAAAAATACTTCTATAATGTATATATTTGTACTTGTAGTAACACAGTCACATAGCTAGAGTTCCGCCTACTCTAACAGGTGATGGAAGTCCTAATGTCGTTGCCAAGTGTCCTAGAAATACAATAAGGAATGTATTGGAATGTATTAATATTCCAGGCATATTCTTCTTCTACAACAGAATACTCGCTTTTATAGCTTTACTAGCGACTTGCCCGTCAAAAAATGACGGCAATGAGATGTGTATGTTTGGAAATTTGTTTAGTTATAAATATATCTATGTGACAGTTGTAAGTATTGTGATATTAAAACATGTTTAGTTTAGTAAAATGTTCTCTTAGTGAACAATAAGTCTTCAAGCATTTTCTATTAAAAGTATTAACCTTTTAATGTAAGAACAGTTGAACTTGAAATTAATCATTATTGTAAACTTTAGGCAATGGTTTGTTAAGATGCAATTTGTATGTGAAGAATTGTTAATTTCAATATACATGAAATCCCAATAAAAGCAAATATAACTTTGTAATATATGTAAGTAATAAACTTGAAATTATATTTTGTGAAAGTTTAACTTTATTATTTGTGTAACTTTGGAACTTGACAAAACATTTGTATAACTTTGAACATTATAAACAATAACATAGTGAACACATTTTGTAACATAATTTGGTATTAAAATTAATAACATTTAAATGTAAAAACAGTTTAACTTTAAACTAATCAGTATTGTAAACTTGAGGTAATGGTTTTTTAACATGCAATTTGTATCAGAAGAATTATTAACTTCAATATTTTACATTTAATCCCGATGAAAAAAAACAGTAAAAACCTAGCTTGAAACCTACCCAATTTTAACATGAACTTTGTAATATTTAAGTAAGAAACTTGACATAATATATTTTTAAACTTCAAGTTTCTTATATGTGTACATTTTCAACTGTAAAAAACATTTTACAACTTTAAACAGTATAAACAGTAACATAGTGAATAAATATTTTAACATAATTTTGTATTGAAAGTATTAACATTTGAATGTAAAAACAGTTTAACTTTAAAGTACTCAATATTTAAAACTTAAGGCAATGGTTTTTTAACATGCAATTTCTATCCGAATAATTGTTAACTTCAATATACATTGAATGCAGAGGAAGGCAAACAGTAAAAACTCTCTGTAAAATGTACTCAATGAAATAAATTCCTTCCTGACCACATGAACGGTCGATAAACCTTAATACAGGGAGTAATCTTAACATAACAGACAATATTTACATTGTGTCTTAAAACGTGGTTGAGTTGTTAACATGAACTTTGTAATATGTTGAAGTAAAGAAAGTTAAAATCTTGTTTTCCAACTTGTAACATTACAAACAGTAACATAGTTAATTAACATTTTAACATAATTATCACATATATATAGTTGCAAGGCAAGTATTTTGTGAGTCGAATCATCCATAAAGAGTCCTTCCATAAATTATGACTGAAATTGTTTCTTGTTTATTATTTTTGAATGTTTTTAAATGTGCTTTCCTTGTGTTTTCTTTCTTTACTGAAAAGTAGACAATGTCTTTAGTAAAAATACGTCCATCTTCTAATAAATCACCTTGACTTTCATTCTTTTCAATGTAAAGTTTAATAGCCTGTGGATTTTTGCACTGTGACAACGCAACGTACAATTGACCATGTGCAAATACTGTTTCTTCCAGGAAAATAGCCACAGATTTGAAAGTTTGACCTTGTGATTTATTGATGGTCATGGCAAATGCCATAATAATGGGAAATTGTCTTCTTTGAACTATAAAAGGGAGACTACTTTCACTTGGTGCTAAATCTATTCTTGGTATGAAAACTCTCTCTCCTTTATGAGTCCCAGTTAAAATTTCAGCATCTATAAAATGGTCCTTTAATTGTTGAACAATTAATCTTGTCCCATTGCATAGTCCTTTTTTGGGGTTCATATTTCGCAGTAACATAATAATTGCACCTTTCTTTAGCTGCAAAATATGTGGTTGCATTCCAGAAGGAGTTAGTGAGTTTATGAATTCAGTCGAAAAGTTGGACTGACTTTCATTGTCATCAGCAAGTACAGAATCAGCACTGTGATAATTTCTTTGTGGTGCATTAATTTTTTTAAAGATTTCATTATTGAGGATTAATGCATCCTTATTTTTACACGTTAGTATGACTTGGTTGGCAAGCTCGGAATATTCCTGGTTATTTATGCTACCTTCAAATATAGCCGATATAATATCTTGTTGACAAATCATATGAGGTGGGATCTCTACAGTGTCGTCAGGTAAATGTAGTATTTTTTCTGTTCTGCCTTCTCCAATTTTAATAAGCCAATCATTGAAATCAGTTTGGCCTTCTGATCTCATATTTTGTTGCAGTTGAAGATGGGTAAAATGTTTCCATAGTGTGCTTGACTTTATACATGTTTCAATAATGTCAGTTCGATTTCCATGTACAACGACAGGTAATGTTTGTCTAAAATCGCCACCTAACAACATTACCTTTCCACCAAATGGAAAAGTATTATCCATGACTTCACGAAGCAAACGGTCAATACATTGGAGGGCATAGCATGACATCATTGTGGCCTCATCTATTATAATTAATTTACATTTGTTCAATTTCTTTGCTTGTAATGATGTCATGCGAATATCTGACACAGAAGTTTCTAAAATAGGCACTGGCAGTTTAAATCCACTATGAACAGTTCTTCCACCTTCTAACAAAAGTGCAGCAATTCCAGTAGTGGCAAACGCCATTGCTATTTCACCTTGTGCTCGTACTGAACTCATTAATAAATTATACAGATAGGTTTTTCCTGATCCGCCAGGTCCATCAAGATAGAAATAACGCTCTGTCACCATGTCATCATCTATTGCATTTTTAATGGCATTAAATGCTTGCAATTGTAATATATTTAAAGTTGCAAGTCTTTCTTCTGTTCTTTCTGCTTGTAGTTGAATGTCATAGTCTTCAAAGTTTATGTCATCTATAAGACCTGGATCAGGCAAATTAAAACTTGCACAACTTAATCCATGAGTTAAAAAGACTTCTTGGATTTCCATTAACGCTTTTAAGTGTGCAATGGGTTCATTGTATCGTCGCATAAAGTCTTCAGCCATATTACTTTTAAAAGTCTCCCACAAAGCTAATGCATTTGGAGCATTTGAGAAGATACAAATAAAAGCAAATTGTTCTCTCATCTGTCGTGGCATTTGACATAGTGCTGCTTCTTCTAAACATCTTTCCCATTCTGTATCATCAGATAGTAAGTTTCTATGTCTTGCAGCTAAATGGAAGGATTCATATACAATGTCATTAACAGTTCTTAAGTGTTCAAAACTTTGTGCTCCAGGAACATTTAAAAGTAATATCCGTAAGCAAAAACGTTCAACATCTCTTGGACTGACTGTGTAAATTCTTGGAATTATTTTATTGCCTCTGCTTTTTCTTGGTCTCCATAACCCATTCACAAAAACATAGTGATATGGAATTTCAATATATAAGTATTGTGTTGCTTCTGAATCAGTGGAATTTAATTCAAACCATGCAGTTAGTGTAGTGTGACGATCTTCACTTTGGGCCAATGCATTCATTTCATTTCCAGCAGGGAAATAGACTAAATGTCGTTGTGGCAAATGTACTGCTAACCTATATACTGCATGTGATCTATCATGCATTTCAAATTTTAAAAGCCGCCACATAGCTTCTGGCGCACTGACATAGCGAGCATCTACATGAGATGCAAGTTCATCATGTACTAACTCACTACATTCAGGGTTGTCTGCACTTTTGACGACTACTGTAGCTGCATCTTAGCCTTTGTAAATATATTTGTAGACATATTTAATGGATTTGATGGAAGTGCAGGCTTCTACGTTGATGTGGGCATTGTACTTCATGAGTAAATGTGGATTGTAGGGTACTACATATCTATTGTCCACTTTTTTTTCCACGAATAATGGCACTATCTCCTTCTCTTCTTTTATAAAGTGGATATCCATCACAATTGGCATAGGTTTTGTCTCTATAATCTTTTGGAAATTCTTTGGAACATTTATTATTTTCCATACATGGTGATTGTGGATTAAGGTCACCAAAGGGTCCATGAATCATGCGATGAGTAACAATCTCATATTGTCTATCATATAGTTCTGGATCTGGTAGTTCAGCAACAATGACTGCATCCACTTTGTCCGAAGTATCTAATTTATCTTTTTCTTGAAGTATTATTAGAAGATGTGCATGTGGAAGGCCTCTTTTTTGAAATTCAATGGTATATACATAAGCAAGACATTTGCCAAATAACTGACTTAAGTCACAAATTAATTCATTTAATTTAATCTTAAAAACTCTGTCTACTAAATCTGGTCGATCTGAAGCTGTTTGTCCAAGAAGTAGATTTTGTGTAATTTCTGGCCATTGTGGATTACATGTAAATGTCAGAAATAAATCGGGTTTGCCAAATTTAGTGACAATAGCCATAGCATCATTGTATCTTTCTCTCATATTTCGAGGAGATCCTTGAAAGGAAGATGGTAAAATGATGGCTTTGCCAGCTGTCATGTCCTTGCTTGTAGCCACGTCAGCAACATAGTCCATTAATCCAGAATATTGTTCTACACAGAGTTTATCTTGTTGATATTTGATAAAGTTTAAATTATTTGCCTCAACTTGCAAATAAGAATCAATAATCCATTGTTGTGTTATTTTTCCACCACATAAAATTGGATTAAATACATTGCGAATGGCAATTTGAGCTACTTTAAATTCAAGCATAGAAACATTATTTCTGATTCTGGCTTTAGCATTTGGGTAACTGGGAAGAGTTAATTTTGGTTGCCAACCTGCTTCTCCGTGTGGGAAAAAGATGGGATATGTCATTGGATCTAAATTTGGACTTAAGATACTCATATTAATGAACGGTTGCTCCTCATTTCTGGGATATATTCTAATGTCTCTTTGAAATGGTGGTTCTCCTTCATCATTCTGAAACACCATTGCAACCTCATTTGATGTTGGCAAGTTATAACGACGTTTATCAGTATGTCTGTCTCTTTTAAGCACCATATTAACCTTCTGCATTGGTAATTGATGTCTTTGTGCATGAAGTAGTTGTTCATTTTCTACTTCTGCCAATTTTTTATAAGCTTTACTGTAGGGATTGTTGTCCATAATGTTATTTAGCTCTATAAAAACACTGTGTAAGCATTTTTTATTTTCTTCCATCTGCATACGTTGGTCAACAGCTTCCATTGTATCTAGGACATATAGTTGAGCGAATTTTCTTTGATCTCCTTCCTCTGGATGTAAATGGGAAGTGCGATGATAAATTTGTCCTTGGATTTTAAAACAGTAAAGACCATGTCCTGGTACATTAGCAGCTAATGTTGCCCCCATAGATGCAAAGGATATGGCACTATTGTAGGATCTTATGTTTGTTTTTAAATTTTTGTAGGTGGAAAAGTAGGTTCAGTCATAATGTTTTGTAAATAGAGAGGAAATTCTTTCCTTTCTGGAAGTTTGAACTTGCCTTTTTGACAGCAACTAATAAATTGGCCATCTCTGGGTCTCTCCTGTTTAAAATAATAAGCCTCACAAAACTGACATTGAGTAGTCATGTCCCCACAACTATGAACCTCTACTGCTAAAGACTTGAGTAAAGGACAATTTGCAAAGCATATAGGGTTTTGACTTTCATATTCATCAGGTGAAATGTCATATAATGTTTCAACAACAGGTTCTAAATGCTTTGTTTTTTTCGTGGCTTTTCTTGGTATATGTTGCAGTGTGCACATCCATACATGTACTCTCATGGGGATGTACCAGCTAGACCGGACCTATCCTGTTGTATGTGCGCATATGTGCGCATCTCTGGAAGTGCCCCACCAACGACTCTAGCTACGCCAGCCCAGCAGGCCAGGTAAGTGGTTATGGGTTTCAGGTTCTGGCTACAGTTAGGGGGGATGGGTTAGAGTTAGAAAGTGGTGTTTAGGGGGTTAGGGTTAGAGGGTTACGGGCTTTGGGTGTACCAACTATTTTTGACGGCTACATGGGGACGCAAGCGCAGCCGCATCCCTAGAGTCGGCGGCGGCACTCTTCCAGCACATACTGAAATGCCCACATAAAACAGGATACATCCGCTATACCTATAATCAAAATGTACAGGAATTCTAAGCAGTAGGAGGGTTAAGCCAAACAGCTATGGATGGGCCAGTTTAACATGGAGTAGAGTGTGACAGGGGAACTCATGACAATAAAAAATCAATTGCAATAGAGTTGTCATGTATGCTTTATATGCACTGGGAACCAACAGCAAACATAACAGTAACATCAATAGATTTGCAAAACGGTATCATAATCAGTTGTGGGAGGAGGTATTGGACATATATTTCATTGCTAACAATTCTGACAAGTATATTTCTTTACACTGGATTTACATGATTTTCGCAGCCTCATATATCTGTAGTCACAACCAGATATCTTACAGTGCAATTCAACGTCAGTTATCTATCTGTGTGGGGTACATGTGCATACATATAAGGGTGTTAAGGTGTACATGGTACTCACATTGCAGGGTTTCAGGCCGACCGGAGTCCACCAGGCTAGGGAGGCCCACGACTGACGCTGGCCGGATCATGTCGCGGACTGTGGCCTCCCAACCGGGGTATGTGAAGGTTTGTGGCGGCCCACCACCGGTTCCACGTGCTGCTTTGGCCTCATCGGCCATCTTCTTTTTTACATCGATGCAGCAGTCTTGGAACCGGTGCTGGACAGACTGCCAGGTACGATTCGCATACCCCAGCGAGGAGACCTCAGCCGCGATCTCCTTCCAGGCATCTGTCCTCTGCCTGGGCCTCACTTCACTCCCACCGGTTAGGATGGAGTGTCGGGCTTGCACTCCTCTAACCAGTGTTTCGATCTCCTGGATGGTAAAGTTTGCTGCCCTTTTGCGGGCCGCAGCAGCTTGCTGGCCAGCCTGTGGCTGGGGGCCCTGCTCTCCCTGACCTCTCCCTTCGCTGCCTTCTCCCTCCATCTCTCCTCCTCTATCTCTCTTGCTCTCACAAAACCTCCAACTCCAAGACCTGTGTGTCCACTTGCACAGCATACAACACAGTCACAGATTACTGAATTTCACTCCCTTTTAAAATATTTGTGCCCTTGATTGTCATCTTCCTATTGGTTAATTGATTTCAGGTTTGATTTTAGGATTACGGGCTTGAGACTTGGCCGTAGCTTCTTAGTGAAGCACGTACGGGTTTGGCGGATGATTGCCCTCCAAGCCCGTAGCTCGTTATTCAAACCCGTGCGGGCTTGCATGATAGATGAAGTCAAATATCTTTATTTGCACATTTGAGAGTAGGGTAATGTTGAGCTATTAATTCTGAAACCAAACATCACTTTCACTTTTAATAAAAGTACAGGATGGCTTTTCTATGCTACGACTTGTAAGTTAGCCCTTTACGACCCGTAGGTCTATTTTACCCATTTCCGGACTTGACGGAGGCTAATCCCGCAGCCTTTGCGGGTCTGAGGTGCTCCAAGCCCTCGGGACTTTGTCCACGGATATTTGACAAGAATTTGAAAATACAAAAATTGCGGATTTGAGGATAGGGGAATGTTGTGCTATTTTTGCTAACACCTACAATCACTTTATTGTCTCATCAGAGTGCAGGATGGCTTTATTTGGGCTTTATTATGTGCTTAATTGGTGCTAGCGGGACCTGTTTGCTGCAAGTAAGCTGCGGCTCGCTTTTAGCCTTGCAGAGAGGTTTCCCGTAGCAATTGAATAGCAACCGGGGCTTTCTTGCGGCCGAAACTCTTGCGGCCGTTTTAGATCAAAGGCTTTTCTCCGGCGCGAGCGGCCGCAAGGCGCCGGCTGCAAGCCTGCCGGAGCCCCCGGCCGTAAGGGAATAGAATAGCCGAATAGGTTGCGGCCGGTCCTTGCGGCCCCGCAACGGCTGCGGCCGCTAATAGAATGAGGCCCCATGTGAGCATGCTTAGCTTTTGCAGCCTATCAGAAATGCTGTATGCAGCCACCTAGATGTGGCTTTTACACTGGGTCCTTAAAGGATCATAAAGAGACATTCAAGTAAAAATGCTTAAGCGGTTACAAGGTTGTTCTTTAGACATACACACTCTCCTTGATAAATTCTGACAAATTACAATTGTACTGAAACCAAACATTTCAGCTTTATCTTCCTATTCTAATTTGTCTTTTAGGCCAATTAGCATTTATGCTTGATTTATGGCCCTGCAATGACCTGCAATGTTTTCTTTTAATGTGTGTCTGTGTGAGTGGATGTGTCTCTGTGTAAGTGAGTGCATGCAATTCACTGGGGCTGGGAGAGATCTCAGTGACAATTCACTGGGCCTGGGGGAGATAATGGGGTAAATCATTGGTGCTGGGGGAGATGATGGGCTAAATCACTGGGGTTGGGAGAGATCGCAGTGACAATTCACTGGGCCTGGGGGAGATAATGGGGTAAATCATTGGTGCTGGGGGAGATGATGGGGCAAATCACTGCGACTGGGGTTAGTATCACCTGGGATGTAGATAAAACAATCAGTGAATGAAGGGACACAGACCTTGTTCTGGGTATTACAGCAATATAAAGGAAAGCTGCAGCTCAGTTCACAGACCAAAAAGATACATTGTATTAGTTGTATGCTAATTTTCGCAGGGATTTTCAGGGGGTGTCAACATTGATAGAAAACAGTTTGCAAATGCAAGAAAGTCAGCAAACTTTAGAGTAACTGTTTAAATGTTTATTTTGGTATTTTGTCAAGGAAACATTTTTCATACACTACTAATTATCCTCTAACAGATGCATTCATAATCCAGCTCACTTGCATATACCTTTAATGACCCTTACACATGATTGGGTTTTTACAGGAAAAATACCGTATTGGTCCGAATATAAGCCGCACCTTTTTTCTGATTTTTGAGCTTTCGAGTTAACGGTGCGGCTTATATTCACGACCGTCAAAAAATCATTGCCTATTTGCGAACTTTGCTTGTAATGCGTGCGATTTCTATTTGCGAATGCAAAATTACTGCTGATTTGCGCGATTGCGAGTTAAGGATGCCGATTTTCGTGCTTTAGACAGCGGTTTTGAATAGCGATTTACAGTTTTAGTGATTCTAACATCCTGTAAAGCCTGTAACCTGGCCTGTAAGAAGCCTGTTTCTTGCAATGGCGGATCACTTTGAGAGTCTTTTTCTCTCCAATTTTACGGGTGCGGCTTATATTTGAGTACTATCATTTTTCTATTTTTTCACCTTGAACTTTACGGGTGCGGCTTATACGTGGGTGCTGCTTATATTCGGACCAATACGTTAATACAGGATGTGTTTATAACGTATTCTTAATAGTCATTGTACAACTGCTTAGAAAAATATTGTACTTTTAATGGTTACCATCACCATATACACAGGAATTGCACAGTTTAGCACATCTGATCTTTTTCATATCTAACAAAGGCTAAAATACACTTGAGAAACCTAGAATAAGCAACACACAAAACAATTTACTATAGGTTTAATTCTTTACCACAAGGCATTTTAGAAATACAGTTTTGAACATCTGCGATTTATAATTTCTTCAGAATCTGTATTTGTAGCTACTTAATCACATACCTGAAATTCTAAATATTCTCACAGGTGAAGGGGTTGGAAATTCTTATGATAATGACAACTTTCTTGGTAAATAAACTTTTTATTGGTTTCAAAAGGTTGAATTGTTTACCATGTCCTATAGCAGATCACTCACTACCTTGTTGTCGTAAAGGGTCTTGTGTACCTCAATGAAGCTGTGATCTAAACAATGTTGGGTCACAAGAGATGGGAAGGTACTATCAGAGATATTAAACGAATCACAGTTGAATGGAGAAGGAACTGGCAACCCACTCCAGTATCTTTGCCAAAAAGAACCAGAGGCATAACTATTTGGCATGGGAAGATGAGTCCCTCAGGTCAGAAGGTGCCTACCACATTACTGAAGAAGCACAGGGTAAGTATGAGATCTAATGAAGTGGTTGGGCCAAAGTCAAGAGAATACACTGCTGTGGATGTATCTGGAGTGGAATGGAGAGTCGGCTGCCGCAAAGAGCAATTCTGCAGAGGAACGTCACAAGAAAAGAGGACAAGATAAAACATTGATATCCTGGAAATTAGTGAACTAAAGTGGACAAGAATGGGTCATTTTTATGAGTCAACAACTTGTTCTTCTACTGTGGCCAAGAATCCCACAGAAGAAATAGATTAGCTTTTATAATCAATGAAAGGGTGGCCAAAGCAGTGCTATGATACAACCCAATAGATGACAGAATAATTCAAATTCAAATTCAGGGCAAGCTTTTTACCATCCCAACAGCCTCCTGAGAAATCTGTATGTGAACCAAGAAGCCATATTCAAAATCTAACATGGAGCAACCAAATGGTTCAAGATCGGGAAAGGATTGAGACAAGGTCAAATATTTTGACCTTATTTTTTCAACATATACTCTGGATACATTATGCTTAATACCAGGATGGATGAATCCAAAGCAGGAATTAATATTGCTGGCAAATCATATTTTACCTAACACGCATCAATCCTTATTTGGTGAAGATATATATAGCCTTATTAAATTGCAATTCGGCAAATCTTAAGGGCTCTATATAAGCACAGAACATATTTTTTTACAGAAGTTTTTAGTTAGTAAAGACCTTGCTTTTGGATAGAAGTTCACTAAGTAAAAACTTCTGTAAAAAAATATGCTCTGTGCTTATATAGAGCCCTTTAGATTTGCCGAATTGCAATTTAATAAGGCTGATAGTGTCTCAGCCAACAATACTGATCCACCAGTAGAGAAGGACAGGAGTAGCTCATGGTAATCAGACCCCACAAGCATAAATCCCCCTTCACCTGTACCATCTATTGACAAGGGGGTTATATCTGGTAATCATGCCCTACCAATACCAAGTCCCTCCTCTATATAGCATATACGCAATTATGTATATATATATACAGGGAGTGCAGAATTATTAGGCAAGTTGTATTTTTGAGGATTAATTTTATTATTGAACAACAACCATGTTCTCAATGAACCCAAAAAACTCATTAATATCAAAGCTGAATATTTTTGGAAGTAGATTTTAGTTTGTTTTTAGTTTTAGCTATTTTAGGGGGATATCTGTGTGTGCAGGTCACTATTACTGTGCATAATTATTAGGCAACTTAACAAAAAACAAATATATACCCATTTCAATTATTTATTTTTACCAGTGAAACCAATATAACATCTCAGCATTCACAAATATACATTTCTGACATTCAAAAACAAAACAAAAACAAATCAGTGACCAATATAGCCACCTTTCTTTGCAAGGACACTCAAAAGCCTGCCATCCATGGATTCTGTCAGTGTTTTGATCTGTTCACCATCAACATTGCGTGCAGCAGCAACCACAGCCTCCCAGACACTGTTCAGAGAGGTGTACTTTTTTCCCTCCTTGTAAATCTCACATTTGATGATGGACCACAGGTTCTCAATGGGGTTCAGATCAGGTGAACAAGGAGGCCATGTCATTAGATTTTCTTCTTTTATACCCTTTCTTGCCAGCCACACTGTGGAGTACTTGGACGCGTGTGATGGAGCATTGTCCTGCATGAAAATCATGTTTTTCTTGAAGGATGCAGACTTCTTCCTGTACCACTGCTTGAAGAAGGTGTCTTCCAGGAACTGGCAGTAGGACTGGGACTTGAGCTTGACTCCATCCTCAACCCGAAAAGGCCCCACAAGCTCATCTTTGAAGATACCAGCCCAAACCAGTACTCCACCTCCACCTTGCTGGCGTCTGAGTCGGACTGGAGCTCTCTGCCTTTTACCAATCCAGCCACGGGCCCATCCATCTGGCCCATCAAGACTCACTCTCATTTCATCAGTCCATAAAACCTTAGAAAAATCAGTCTTGAGATATTTCTTGGCCCAGTCTTGACGTTTCAGCTTGTGTGTCTTGTTCAGTGGTGGTCGTCTTTCAGCCTTTCTTACCTTGGCCATGTCTCTGAGTATTGCACACCTTGTGCTTTTGGGCACTCCAGTGATGTTGCATCTCTGAAATATGGCCAAACTGGTGGCAAGTGGCATCGTGGCAGCTGCACGCTTGACTTTTCTCAGTTCATGGGCAGTTATTTTGCGCCTTGGTTTTTCCACACGCTTCTTGCGACCCTGTTGACTATTTTGAATGAAACGCTTGATTGTTCGATGATCATGCTTCAGAAGCTTTGCAATTTTAAGAGTGCTGCATCCCTCTGCAAGATATCTCACTATTTTTGACTTTTCTGAGCCTGTCAAGTCCTTCTTTTGACCCATTTTGCCAAAGGAAAGGAAGTTGCCTAATAATTATGCACACCTGATATAGGGTGTTGATGTCATTAGACCACACCCCTTCTCATTACAGAGATGCACATCACCTAATATGCTTAATTGGTAGTAGGCTTTCGAGCCTATACAGCTTGGAGTAAGACAACATGCATAAAGAGGATGATGTGGTCAAAATACTCATTTGCCTAATAATTCTGCACTCCCTGTATATATATATATATATATATATATATATATATATATATATATATATATATTTACACTGCACATATCTCTGACATATTAGCTTTAGCTGATACGATGTTTAATCATCACAGATAGCCTACCTGGAAAATTACATTTTTACTTGTCTTTTAGTGATGAAACTGTTTAAAATTTTGAGATATAGCAGAATACGTCTTAAAATGAGAATAAGATAGCCTAAAAAAATATACCGTATATACTCGAGTATTTGCCGACCCGAGTATAAGGGGGTTCAGGGGGGTTGAGGTTAAGGATGGGGAGTTGAGGATGAGGATGGGGGGTTGAGGAGGGGGATAGAGGTTGAGGAGGGGGGAGGGAAAGAGACACGGGGGGGTAGAGAGACCAAGGGGGGGTAGAGACACACGGGGGGGCTTAGAGACACACGGGGGGGTTAGAGAGACACGGGGGGGGGGGGGGGAGAGTGACTCGAGTATAAGCCGAGGGGGCCCTTTTTAGCCTTAAAAAAAGGGCTGAAAAACTTGGTTTATACTCGAGTATATACGGTAATATAAATGAAAGTATGCCAATGTTGTTGGCTCCTCAGTGTTATTATTAACAATATGTTGTCACTAGCGACTTGCCCGTCAAAAATTGATGGTCAATAATATTTGAAGCCATGACAATGCTGTTTGCCACACAATGTGATTTTTTTTTGTACTGTGAGGACCTTCGGTGCTCATTGCAAGCCTCTTCTCTGGTGTACTTTTGCTCCTCTGAGCAACCTCTGCGCTCATCACAAACAGCAGCTTCTGTGCTCATCACAAAGACAGATACATATGTCTCTATTTTTAATATATCCATCAATCAATAGGCTGAAGAGCTAACAATTTGTTTTCATTTTCCCTCAACATATAATGTCCAGTTGGACTGTTGCTGGTCTTTGGAGACTTTTTTATGAAGGCAAACCATTGGTTTATTTGTGTAAAGCGCTACTGTAGATGCGTAATGTTGTGATGTGCAAGTTCGGACTGTGAAGTAGCATTGTTTGTGTATGTGCTACGCGGTTCGCGAGCATTTGGCATCCTCTGTAGTAGTGTATTTTGTACCTCGTACGTTCCTGTGTGAAAGTGGTACGCGGTTGGCAGTGTGTTGCGCAGTCCAGGGTCGTGTTTTTTCTTGCTTAGCCGATTTTCGAGTGCCGAAACTCTTTGAAATCAACTTAAATTTGCGTTCCACCTCACTTCCTGGCTGTTCCCCCGTGCTGTGAGTGATGTTTTTGTTGTTTTTATTTTTTGTGTTTTTCGTGTATTTTGATTTCCGTATTTATGATTGGCCCTCATCGCCTAAGAGCTGTGCTGCAAGTTTTAGTGCCTAAATGGTGCAAGTTAACGGCTCGTCTCGCCACTCGAGGCTCACGGGCCATGAACGGCGCTTATTGCCAAAGTCGTACACACCACGCAAAACGTGCCGATGTCTCGTAGTTTGACAATTATAATATGTTATAGGAAACACAGTTTATGTACACTGTTCTCAGAATAATACTTTCAATGTTGATTTTATCATTATTAAAATATTCTGAGAACAGTGTACATAAACTGTGTTTCCTATAACATATTATAATTGTCGAACTACAAGACATCGTCACGTTTTGCGTGGTGTGTACTAATTTGGCGATAAGCGTCATTGCCAGCAACTGCGGCCCTCACAAATATTTACGGACTTACAACAACAACAAACGAGATGCGTAAAAACATTACAAGCTCGCAAAAATACCAGGTTCCTGCCCGAAACACGCGCATATGAAAAGATTCAAAACACAATAAATACACACAATAAATACATAAAAACGTTAACAATCACCTACATAAAAAATTGCAAACATCAATATATTACTAACATTTTACCGCTCTACTATGCCTATAAGCCAAACCTACAACATTAAAAATAGCTAAGAAGCACCAAATAAAAATAAAAAAATAACACATACTCCTTTAACACCATAAAAATGTTACATCTAAAATTACCTCAAATGCTATTACCTTTGCTCTGCTATGCCTCTAACCCAAAATTTAAAAACCACAATAATACAAATAACAACTACAAAATAAGACATAGTAATTTCACTCTAGAAAATAACTTAATCTACAATGACCTATAATGACATACAAATAAACTACATGTTGAAGCACAACAGTGTTGCACCAAAAACATTACAGTAAAAATAAAAAATAATATATACTTTAAAATCAATTGCACATCACAAAAAAAACTAATAATACATTATTTTCCTTAACAGATAGAGATGCCTAATAACGAGACCAAACAGGAAAAGATAAGACGTCAAGCAAGAGAACGACAACAAAGATGGGCAAACGACGCTGGAGCAGAAGGAAATTCGACGAGAAAAAGAACGGAATAGACTTGCAAGCAAGAGACTATCACCTGAAAAAATTCAAGATACACCAAAAAAAGCCACCAAACAAAAACAAGCATTTAGAACCTGCTCCTGAACCATCACATAACATTTGCATGCAAATTGCACCAGAAAAAGAAGGGAAAACACTTGCAAGCAAAAGACTATCACCTGAAAAACTTATACATATACCAAAAAAAGCTACAAAAAAAACAAAGCATTTAGAACCTGTTCCTGAACCATCACATAACATTTCAAATGATGATTCCGAAAATGAAAATACTATATGCTCTTCAAATTGTCCTTTACTTAAGTCTTTACAAGTAGAGGTTCATAATTGTGGTGACATGAATATTCTCTGTGACTTTTGTGAGGCTTATCATTTTAAACAGGAAAGACCCAAATATGGACAGTTCATTAGTTGCTGTCAAAAAGGCAAGGTCAAACTTCCAGAAAGACAACAATTTCCACCATATTTAAAAGACATTATGACTGAACCGACTTTTCCAAACTACAAAAATTTCAAGACAAACATAAGATCATACAATAGTGCCATATCCTTTGCATCTATGGGCGCAACATTAGCTGCTAATGTACCAGGACATGGCCCATACTGCTTTAAAGTCCAAGGCCAAATCTACCATTGTACTTCCCATTTACATCCAGAGGAAGGAGAGCAAAGAAAATATGCTCAACTATATGTCCTAGATACAATGGAAGCTGTTGACCAACGTATGCAGCTGCAAGAAAATAAAAAATGCTTACCCACTGTTTTTATAGAGCTAGAAAAAAAATTATGGCAAATAACCCCTATACTCAAGCGTATAAAAAATTGGCAGAAGTAGAAAAGGAACAACAACTTCATGCAGAAAGACATCAATTACCAATCCCAAAGGTCAATATGGTGCTTAAACGCTGTTATAATTTACCAACATCAAATGAGGTTGCAATGGTGTTTCAAAATGATGAAGGAGAACCACCATTTCAAAGAGACATTAGAATATATCCCAGAAATGAGGATCAACCATTCATTAATAGAAGTATCTTAAGTACTAATTTAGATCCAATGACACATCCCATTTTTTTCCCACACGGAGAAGCAGGTTGGCAACCAAAATTACAACTTTCAAGTTACCAAAATTCTAAAGTAAGAATAAGAAATAATATTTCCATGCTGGAATTTAAAGTAGCTCAAATTGGAAATACATTCAATCCAATTTTATGTGGTGGTAAACTAACACAACAATGGATTATTGAATCCTATTTACAAGTTGAGGCCAATAATTTCAACTTTACCAAATATCAACAAGATAAACTACGTGTAGAACAGTATTGTGGATTGATGGATTATGTTGCTGAGGTTGCAACAAGCATTGACATGACAGCTGGTCATCATTTTACTATCTCCTTTCCAGGGATCTCCTCGCAATATGCAAGAAAGATTCAATGATGCCATGGCTATTGTCACCAAATTTGGGAAACTCGATTTATTTATTACATTTACATGTAATCCCCAATGGCCAGAGATTACACAAAATTTACTTCTTGGACAAAGTGCTTCTGATAGACCAGATTTAGTAGCCAGAGTTTTCAAAATTAAATTAAATGAATTAATCCATGACATCACTATAACTCACTTATTTGGAAAATGTCTTGCTTATGTTTATACAATTGAATTTAAAAAAAGAGGCCTTCCCATTCACATCTTCTTATAATCCTTCAAGAAAAAGATAAGTTAGATAGTGGTGCCAAAGTCGATTCAATCATTATTGCTGAACTCCCAGATCCCAAACCTTAATGGTAGACTATATGAGATTGTAACTCATCGTATGATTCACGGACCGTGTGGAGATGTTAACCCACAATCACCATGTATGGAAAATAATAAATGTACTAAAGAATTTCCCAAAGATTATAGAGACAAAACTTATGCCAATTGTGATGGCTATCCATTAAATAGAAGAAGAGAAGGACAAAGTACTATTATTCATGGAAAAAAGGTCGACAATAGATATGTGGTACCATACAATCCACATTTACTTATGAAATATAATGCACACATTAATGTAGAAGCCTGTACTTCCATCAAATCATAAAATATGTCTAAAAAATCATTTACAAAGGCTATGATGCAGCTACTGTCGTCGTCAAATGTGCAGACAATATCGAAAACACTGAGTTAGTACATGATGAACTTGCATCTCATGTAGATGCTCGCTATGTCAGTGCGCCAGAAGCTATGTGGCGGCTTTTAAAATTTGAAATGCACGATAGATCACATGCAGTATAGAGATTAGCAGTACATTTGCCACAAAGACATTTAGTCTATTTCCAAGCTGGAAATGAAACTAATGCATTGGCCCAAAGTGAGCATCGTCACACTACACTAACTGCATGGTTTCAATTAAATTGTACCGATTCACAAGCAACACAATTCTTATATTTTGAAATTCCATATCATTATGTTTTTGTTAATGGATTATAGAGAACAAGAAAAACAAGAGGAAATAAAATAATACCAAGAATTTACACGGTTACTCCAAGAGACCTTGAAGGTTTCTGCTTACGACTACTAATTTTAAATGTTCCTGGTGTAGTGATGTCGCGAACAACAAATTTTCGTTTCGCGAACCGCGAACGCGAACCGCCGGAAATGTTCGCGAACCGGCGAACCCGGCGAACCGCCATAGACTTCAATGGGCAGGCGGATTTTAAAACCCACAGGGACTCTTTCTGGCCACAATAGTGATGGGAAAGTTGTTTCAACGGGACTAACACCTGGACTGTGGCATGCCGGAGGGGGATCCATGGCAAAACTCCCACGGAAAATTACATAGTTGATGCAGAGTCTGGTTTTAAGCCATAAAGGGCATAAATTACCTAACGTTCCTAAATTTTTGGAATAACGTGCTTTAAAACATCAGGTTTGATGTTGTATCGATCAGGTAGTGTAAGTGTTAGGCCCGCTTCACAGTGACAGACCAAGCTCCCCGTTTAACGCACAGCAAACAACCACAAACAGTCCATTTGCACAACCGCAAACTCCCCATTTGCACAAGGTTGGATACCAAGCTAGCCATGTCCCGTTCCTTGTCCTCACTGATGTCATTGAAGGTCTCCACCCAGCCACCAAGGGTCCCCGAAAGGTGACAACAAGCCCCCTGGGACGCCTGCTGTGTTTGGTCTTCCACCTCCTCAAAGCCACCTTCCTCCTCTGACTCCTCTTCTTCAGACTCCTCTCACTGCGTTGCCTCTCTTTGCATTATTATAAGGTGTGTTAAGTAGTACTACTCTTATCAGTTTAATACCTGTTACAGCACCTATCAGGGGGCGTGTATAAGGCCTGGATTTTTAGAACCAGGAGATGGAAAAAGATGCTTTGTTGGTCGTATCACTTCAATTTTGGGGAACGGCACGTGCAGTCAAAGGTGCCACCAGATAGGAGTGGCGTGTTTGTAAGTACTACTCTTATCAGTTTAATACTTGTTACGTCACCTATCAGGGGGCGTGTATAAGGCCTGGATTTTTAGAACCAGGAGATGGAAAAAGATGCTTTGTTGGTCGTATCACTTCAATTTTGGGGCATGGCACGTGCAGTCAAAGGTGCCACCAGATAGGAGTGGCGTGTTTGTAAGTACTACTCTTATCAGTTTAATACTTGTTACGTTACCTATCAGGGGGCGTGTATAAGGCCTGGATTTTTAGAACCAGGAGATGGAAAAAGATGCTTTGTTGGTCGTATCACTTCAATTTTGGGGCACGGCACGTGCAGTCAAAGGTACCACCAGATAGGAGTGGCGTGTTTGTAAGTACTACTCTTATCAGTTTAATACTTGTTACGTCACCTATCAGGGGGCGTGTATAAGGCCTGGATTTTTAGAACCAGGAGATGGAAAAAGATGCTTTGTTGGTCGTATCACTTCAATTTTGGGGCACGGCACGTGCAGTTAAAGGTGCCACCAGATGGGAGTGGCGTGTTTGTAAGTACTACTCTTATCAGTTTAATACTTGTTACGTCACCTATCAGGGGGCGTGTATAAGGCCTGGATTTTTAGAACCAGGAGATGGAAAAGATGCTTTGTTGGTCGTATCACTTCAATTTTGGGGCACGGCACGTGCAGTCAAAGGTACCACCAGATAGGAGTGGCGTGTTTGTAAGTACTACTCTTATCAGTTTAATACTTGTTACGTCACCTATCAGGGGGCGTGTATAAGGCCTGGATTTTTAGAACCAGGAGATGGAAAAAGATGCTTTGTTGGTCGTATCACTTCAATTTTGGGGCACGGCACGTGCAGTTAAAGGTGCCACCAGATGGGAGTGGCGTGTTTGTAAGTACTACTCTTATCAGTTTAATACTTGTTACGTCACCTATCAGGGGGCGTGTATAAGGCCTGGATTTTTAGAACCAGGAGATGGAAAAAGATGCTTTGTTGGTCGTATCACTTCAATTTTGGGGCACGGCACGTGCAGTTAAAGGTGCCACCAGATGGGAGTGGCGTGTTTGTAAGTACTACTCTTATCAGTTTAATACTTGTTACGTCACCTATCAGGGGGCGTGTATAAGGCCTGGATTTTTAGAACCAGGAGATGGAAAAAGATGCTTTGTTGGTCGTATCACTTCAATTTTGGGGCACGACACGTGCAGTTAAAGGTGCCACCAGATGGGAGTGGCGTGTTTGTAAGTACTACTCTTATCAGTTTAATACTTGTTACGTCACCAATCAGGGGGCGTGTATAAGGCCTGGATTTTTAGAACCAGGAGATGGAAAAGATGCTTTGTTGGTCGTATCACTTCAATTTTGGGGCACGGCACGTGCAGTCAAAGGTGCCACCAGATGGGAGTGGCGTGTTTGTAAGTACTACTCTTATCAGTTTAATACTTGTTACGTCACCTATCAGGGGGCGTGTATAAGGCCTGGATTTTTAGAACCAGGAGATGGAAAAAGATGCTTTGTTGGTCGTATCACTTCAATTTTGGGGCACGGCACGTGCAGTCAAAGGTGCCACCAGATAGGAGTGGCGTGTTTGTAAGTAATACTCTTATCAGTTTAATACTTGTTACGTCACCTATCAGGGGGCGTGTATAAGGCCTGGATTTTTAGAACCGGGAGATGGAAAAAGATGCTTTGTTGGTCGTATCACTTCAATTTTGGGGCACAGCACCTGTAGTTAAAGGTGCCACCAGATGGGATTGGCGTGTTTGTAAGTACTACTCTTATCAGTTTAATACTTGTTATGTCACCTATCAGGGGGCGTGTATAAGGCCTGGATTTTTAGAACCAGGAGATGGAAAAAGATGCTTTGTTGGTCGTATCACTTCAATTTTGGGGCATGGCACGTGCAGTCAAAGGTGCCACCAGATAGGAGTGGCGTGTTTGTAAAGTACTACTCTTATCAGTTTAATACTTGTTACGTTACCTATCAGGGGGCGTGTATAAGGCCTGGATTTTTAGAACCAGGAGATGGAAAAAGATGCTTTGTTGGTCGTATCACTTCAATTTTGGGGCACGGCACGTGCAGTCAAAGGTACCACCAGATAGGAGTGGCGTGTTTGTAAGTACTACTCTTATCAGTTTAATACTTGTTACGTCACCTATCAGGGGGCGTGTATAAGGCCTGGATTTTTAGAACCAGGAGATGGAAAAAGATGCTTTGTTGGTCGTATCACTTCAATTTTGGGGCACGGCACGTGCAGTTAAAGGTGCCACCAGATGGGAGTGGCGTGTTTGTAAGTACTACTCTTATCAGTTTAATACTTGTTACGTCACCTATCAGGGAGCGTGTATAAGGCCTGGATTTTTAGAACCAGGAGATGGAAAAAGATGCTTTGTTGGTCGTATCACTTAAATTTTGGGGCACGGCACGTGCAGTTAAAGGTGCCACCAGATGGGAGTGGCGTGTTTGTAAGTACTACTCTTATCAGTTTAATACTTGTTACGTCACCTATCAGGGGGCGTGTATAAGGCCTGGATTTTTAGAACCAGGAGATGGAAAAAGATGCTTTGTTGGTCGTATCACTTCAATTTTGGGGCACGACACGTGCAGTTAAAGGTGCCACCAGATGGGAGTGGCGTGTTTGTAAGTACTACTCTTATCAGTTTAATACTTGTTACGTCACCAATCAGGGGGCGTGTATAAGGCCTGGATTTTTAGAACCAGGAGATGGAAAAGATGCTTTGTTGGTCGTATCACTTCAATTTTGGGGCACGGCACGTGCAGTCAAAGGTGCCACCAGATGGGAGTGGCGTGTTTGTAAGTACTACTCTTATCAGTTTAATACTTGTTACGTCACCTATCAGGGGGCGTGTATAAGGCCTGGATTTTTAGAACCAGGAGATGGAAAAAGATGCTTTGTTGGTCGTATCACTTCAATTTTGGGGCACGGCACGTGCAGTCAAAGGTGCCACCAGATAGGAGTGGCGTGTTTGTAAGTACTACTCTTATCAGTTTAATACTTGTTACGTCACCTATCAGGGGGCGTGTATAAGGCCTGGATTTTTAGAACCGGGAGATGGAAAAAGATGCTTTGTTGGTCGTATCACTTCAATTTTGGGGCACAGCACCTGCAGTTAAAGGTGCCACCAGATGGGATTGGCGTGTTTGTAAGTACTACTCTTATCAGTTTAATACTTGTTATGTCACCTATCAGGGGGCGTGTATAAGGCCTGGATTTTTAGAACCAGGAGATGGAAAAAGATGCTTTGTTGGTCGTATCAATTCAATTTTGGGGCACGGCACGTGCAGTCAAAGGTGCCACCAGATGGGAGTGGCGTGTTTGTAAGTACTACTCGTATCAGTTTAATACTTGTTACGTCACCTATCAGAGGGCGTGTATAAGGCCTGGATTTTTAGAACCAGGAGATGGAAAAAGATGCTTTGTTGGTCGTATCACTTCAATTTTGGGGCACTTTGTGACATTAGCTTCTTACGCTCAAACATGTCCTTTACAGGCACCTGACTATGGGCAGATGAGCAGGAACTGCTCAAGGCGAGAGACGGAGTGGCAGATGGTTGAGAGTGGGCAAGGAAGACAGCAGTGGTTGATGTGGCTTATGATGCTGCACCAGGAGGAGGATGGCGTCTTTGAGTTTGTGTGCTGCTTGTACTCATGTGTTGGTCTGGAGTCACCCAAACATTAGGTCTCAACCTGTAGAGGATAAGGGAACCAGGCTACTCTAGACCTCATTCATCATTACAGGTTTTGACAGATCGGTACTATGCGTGCAAGCTACTGTGACAACAGATATGAGTGGCACTGTGCACTTGGAGAAGTTGGCAGAGTAGACGCTGTAGGTCTGACACACACGCTTGCAGACAACTAACTGCTATGCAATTTATTACAGTAGAACATTTTTTTTTGTTTTAAATGTACACTACTGTTACACCAGATATGAGTGGTGTGTTAAGTAGTACTACTCCTATCAGTTTAATCCCTGTTATGTGCCTTTTTGGGGGGTTTGGTTGTTGAAGCCACAGTGCAGCACCAGAGGCCAGAAAAATTAGGCATGTACACATGCCTGAAAAATTAGGTATTGTTGATCTTGCAGCGAGCAGAGAAGAAGGTAGGCCTGATTCAACGCCCCATCCCTGCATATCCACACTCAGAGATTGAGGGGGCGACCCTTACAAGGCCACGAGCCGGAGATATAAAGGGGGGCCATCCCAAATAAGCACACAAGTGGGGACAAAGGTAGTGAAGGGGACATAGAGGCCCATGGACTGACGGTCGCCATACTTGAGTCAAACGCTGTACAATTACACCTTAATAAAGCTGAAACATGCAGCAGCAGGGATTCTAAACAGCCACACGGGGACAAGGAGGCTAACAGCCCCCACAGTCTCTGCACCACTCTTTTTAACAGATAACCCAAGGGGCTAACCAGGGAACTTGCCCACACAAAAAAGCAGAATTTTATTGGAGGAATTATTAGTGTCTTTACCCCCCAAGGGAGGACATAATATACGGTATCTTTAGACTACCTGATGGCCAAACCTCCTTTAGCCCCAATGCTATCCAAGAAACATTTCAAAACTTCGATCAGACCATATGTTCATTCCAATCCCGCTGCAGCGGATCTGACATAGAGTCCTTCCTACTACGGCAAGAAGTCCATAAAATACCTGTAGCTTGAACCTAGACATATCCCAAGAGGAAGTTAAATCTACAATCCAAGATCTTAAATTTGGCAAGTCCCCAGGGCCAGACGGTTTTACTCATCTGTACTATAAGAAATTTGAGCCCTTGCTTACCCCCGCACCTAACATCTTTGTTTAACGCTATACTAAATGGAGAACCTATGCCCCCTTAATTGAATCAGGCCGACCTCATAGTCTTTCCAAAAGAGGGTAGGGACCCGAATCTCAAACTGTATTACAAGGCAGCGCAGATGGCTTTCATTCCTCTGGCGCATTCTCCAAAACACATCAGCCGCTCTGGGTATTTATGGAAAATGTAAGCATGTCACCTTATACATGGGATACAGTAATATGGATTCCAGGCCTGTATACTTTTTTGAGAAACTTGAAAAAACCGTTGATTAAGCACTCATTAAAAATATGGACGGAGATGAACTGGACACAAAAACTGGACACTCCGGTATCAGATCTTACCCCTATCGTACCCAATCCCCACTTTAAGATACATCTTCCGGAAAGCTCTCTCAGTTGGTGGAAGTCTCAGAACCTACTAAGGGTTGGTCCATGGTGGCATGACGACAAAATAATGACCTTTGAGCGGGTGAGAGATAGATACAATTTACCCCTGGCTGAAAACTATAATTTTTGCAGGATACATAATTTTATAAATACGATAAGTGGTAGGGGAACCCCCCAAAGAAACACCTGGCTACTCAAAAAATGTAGGGATTCCCCCTTTCAGCCTGGTATTATTAGCCTCATGTATGAACTATTTAATGAAAACTCATGGGCAAACAAACCAGACTATACCAAAGCCTGGGAGAGGGATTTGGGCACCGAGTTGGCAGACAGCACATGGAATAAAAGTTGGCAAGGCTTAAGTATGGGATCTTTAAATTATAGTCTGCTTGAGACTTCAATAAAGGTCCTACACAGGACATATATTACTCCTTTTAAGCTAAATAAATGGGATCCAAAACGGAGCAGCTCATGTTTTAGGAACAGTAGTAATGAGGCTACATTTATTCTTGTATGGTGGGAGTGTTCGGCAGTCATAAGACTATGGGAAGAAACATGCTTACTAGCTTCTAAAATGTTTAAGATTGACCTAATAAAATATTTTTTGAAATAAAAAATACACATAGCTAGTAGTTGGAAAACCCCAAATTAAAACTTTCAGGAATTAATAAAAAAAATCGACTATTTACTGCTCAACGAGAGATTTAACCATGTAGTCTTGGATAGAATCACCCAGTTCCAGACAATTTGGGATCCCTGGATAACATCCCCATTTAGTGCCCCCCTAATATAATAAAACATTTGTTAATGGTTGAAGCGACTCGGGGGGAAGGAGTGGGGGAGCCCTGGAGGAGACCCTTCAGAAGCAACCGGCGGCAAAATCATCCGAGGAAAGGAGAGGTCGCCTACTGAAGCCTGCCCTAGGGTAACCCAAGGGCGATTGAGCAGGTTAGATATTGTAAATAATAAGCTACTGCTGGAGTGATGATAGATAATAGGACTTTGGTGTTAACTGCTGATATACTCTTTACTATTGTCTGTTTTACCATGTCTTAGGTTTCTCTTAAAAATAGCAATCACAGTAAAAAAAAAGAAAATGTATTAACCAAAAAAGTGAAAATAAGAAGGCCTAGCCACCTAATTTTAACAAAATGTCTTCATTGTAAATATGTATTTTTGCACAACTGTTGTGTTATGCAAGACTGTTCAATATGCTTTCTTTTTCATTACATGCCGTACGCCTTCTGACATAAAAATTGAAATTCAAAAATTAGGTATTGTTGCAGCCGCTGCTGTTGCAGCGGCCAGAAAAATTGACCATTGTTCCCCAGGCAGAAAGTGCCATAAAACATTGCATCTTCTTGAACCCTAGTTGGTGGCGGATAATTCACGCAAGTCATCCGGCATTCACAGATAACATACAGCAGCGTGTGGACCATTTTTAGCCGAAGGCAGCTCATCTCATCAGGCCTTTTTCAGTCGAATGTATCGCCCAGTGTCAGTCCCTTCGGGATCCATCCCTCATTCATCTTTATAAAGGTGAGGCAATCTAGACTTTTTTGCCCTAGGCGACTTCTCTTCTCGGTGACAAAACCTCCTGCTGCACTGAAGGTCCTTTCTGACAGGACACTTGAAGCGGGGCAGGCCAGAAGTTCAATTGCAAATTGGGATAGCTCAGGCAACAGGTCTAGCCTGCATACCCAGTAGTCAAGGGGTTCATCGCTCCTCAGAGTGTCGATATCTGCAGTTAAGGCGAGGTAGTCTGCTACCTGTCGGTCAAGTCGTTCTCTGAGGGTGGATCCCGAAGGGCTGATGCGATGCGTAGGACTGAAAAAGGTCCGCATGCCCTCCATCAACAACACGTCTTTTAAACGTCCTGTCCTTGCCGGCGTGGTCATGGGAGGTGGATTACTATCACCTCTTCCCCTGTTATATTGCCCTTGTGCTGTGACATCACCCTTATATGCTGTGTAAAGCATACTTGTTAATTTGTTTTGGACCTGCTGCATCCTTTCTGACTTGCTGTAATTTGGTAACAAATCAGGCACTTTCTGCTTCTACCGGGGGTCTAGTAGCGTGCACACCCAGTACAGGTCGTTCCCCTTCAGCCTTTTTATACGAGGGTCCTGCGACAGGCACGACAGCATGAAAGACCCCATTTGCACAAGGTTGGATGCCGAGCTAGTCATGTCCCGTTCCTCTTGCTGAAGATATGTTCTTCCCCCCAGCCACGTACAACACCACGGGTACTAAATAGGTGACAACGAGCACCCTGGGATGCCTGTTGTGATTGGTCTTCCTCCTCCCCCTCAAAGCCACATTCCTCCTCTGACTCCTCTTCCTCACAATACTCTTCCAGCGTTGCCGCAGGTCCAGCAAGCGATGCTGATAAGGCTGTTTCTGGTGGTGATGGTGACCACAACTCTTCCTCGTCACGCTCATCTACGGCCTGATCCAGCACTCTTCGCAGGGCACGCTCCAGGAATAAAACAAATGGTATGATGTCGCTGATGGTGCCTTCGGTGCGAATGAGAAGGTTTGTCACCTCCTCAAAAGGACGCATGAGCCTACAGGCATTGCGCATGAGCCTCCAGTAACGTGGCAAAAAAAACCCCAGCTCCGCAGAGGCTGTCCTAGCACCCCAGTCATACAAATACTCGTTAATGGCTTTTTCTTGTTGGAGCAGGCGGTCGAACATTAGGAGTGTTGAATTCCAACGTGTGGGGCTGTCACAAATCAAGCGCCTCACTAGCATGTTGTTTCGCCGCTGGATATCTGAAAAGTGCGCCATGGCCGTGTAGGAATGCCTGAAATGGCCACACACCTTTCTGGCCTGCTTCAGGACATCCTGTAAGCCTGGATACTTATGGACAAAGCGTTGTACGATCAGATTACACACATGTGCCATGCACGGCACATGCGACAACTTGCCCAAATTCAATGCCGCCAACAAATTTCTTCCGTTGTCACAAACCACTTTGCCAAAATCTAGTTGGTGCGGAGTCAGCCATTGATCCACCTGTGCATTCAGGGCGAACAGGAGTGCTGGCCCGGTGTGACTCTCTGCTTTGAGGCAAGTCAACCCCAAGACGGCATGACACTGCCGTATCCGGGATGGGGAATGGTATCTGGGGAGCTGGGGGGGTGCCGTTGATGTGGAGCAAGACGCAGCAGCAGAAGAGGACTCAGCTGAGGAGGTTATGGAAGAGGATGGAGTAGGAGGAGTAGAGGAGGTGGCAGCAGGCCTGCCTGCAAGTCGTGGCGGTGTCACCAACTCCTCTGCAGAGCCACGCATTCCATGCTTGGCAGGGTCAGCAGGTTTGCCCAATGCGCAGTGTAGGTGATATACCTGCCCTGACCATGCTTTGCAGACCAGGTATCAGTGGTCAGATGGACCCTTGCCCAACAATGTGTGCCAGAGATGCCATTACTTCCTTTTGCACAATCGAGTACAGGTTGGGGATTGCCTTTTGGGCAAAGAAATTTCGTCCGGGTACCTTCCACTGCGGTATCCCAATCGCTAAAAACTTTTTGAAGGCCTCAGACTCCACCAGCTTGTATGGTAAAAGCTGGCGGGCCAAGAGTTCAGACAAGCCAGCTGTCAGACGCCGGGCAAGGGGGTGACTTTGTGGCATTGGCTTCTTACGCTCAAACATGCCCTTGACAGACACCTGACTGTGGGGAGATGAGCAGGAACAGCAAGAGGCGAGAGACGGAGTGGTGGATAGTTGAGAGGGGGCAAGGAGGACAGCAGTGGTTGACGTGGATGAAGATGCTGGACCAGGAGGAGGATGGCGGCTTTGAATTTGTGTGCTGCTTGTACTCATGTGTTGATCCCATTGGTGTTTGTGATGTGACATCATGTGCCTTCGCAAAGCAGTTGTACCTAGGTGGGTGTTGGACTTCCCAAGACTCAGTTTCTTTTGGCACAGGTTGCAAATGGCATCGCTGTTGTCAGAGGCAGACACACAAAAAAAATGCCACACTGCTGAGCTCGGCGGTGACGGCATTCTGGTGGTGGCAAAAGCATGCGTTGATTGGCGTGCTGTCTGGCTGACCCCGGGTGCTGATGCATGCTGTCTGACTGTGCCACTAGCTCGTTGCGATGACCTCCCTCTGCTTCCAACTCGTCTCCTCCTCCTCTCTGTCTCCCCATCTGAACTTTCCCCCTGTTCTTCTTCTCTTCTAGCGGGCACCCACGTGACATCCACGGACGCATCGTCATCATTATCACCCGCCTCACTTGTATATGACAACTGAACAAAGGAAGCAGCAGCGGGTACATCATCATCATCATCACATCGTACGTACATGTGTGTAATGCTGCCTGACTGAGACATATCCCTGTTATCTACATTCTCTGGCAATAATGGTTGCGCATCACTCATTTCTTCAAACTGATGTGTAAATAACTCTTCTGACTGATCAATTGAATTGGCTGTGGTACTAGTGTTGGTGGTGGTGGCAGGCGGGTGAGTGGTAACTTGAGAGGTGCCTGAAGCTAAGCTGGAGGAGGATAGTGCGTCAATGTTCCAAGCGGAAGCTGTAGAAGATTGGGTGTCCTGTGTTAGCCAGTCAACTACGTCCTCTGAACTTTTCAAGTTCAGGGTAACTGGCCTCTGAACACTGGGCATTATTGTAGGGCCAAAGGGAATCACAGCACCACGACCACGACGGCCTCTGCGGGGTGTCCTGCCTCTGCCTGTCATTTTTTTTTTAAATGTGGACTGTTGGTACCCCAAATAGATTGGATTGGTTGAACTTGGCACAGTACTTGTAAGCCTGACACACACACTGGTTAGCGGTCAAGCAAATGAACTTTGATTGGCGATCAGACAAATGCACTTAGATTTAAGAAAATAAAATTATTTGTTTTTTAAATGTGGACTGTGGACACCATATGCAGCCCACTAGGAGACAAACTCATCCATTCCCCCAGTGGACAAAGCCAGGTGGTACTCTGCCCGGATACGGGAGTGCACCAGCACCCGGAACATGGCCTCAGGTGACAAGGGAACCCCCCCTATCAAACACTGCTTCCTGGACTTATATATAGCCAATTTTGCTAATGCCAGGATCAGGTTGACGAGGAGGTCCCTGGCCTTATTGCCCCGGGACACTGGGCACCCAAAAATAAAAATGTGAGGGGAGAAATGCAGCCAGAACTGCAGGAGGAGGCCCCTCAAGAGTGACAAGAGGGGCTGCAGTCTGGCGCAACTAAAATAAATATGATACACGGACTCTCCCTTGCCACAGAATGGACAAGTGGATGGAGAGTCCGTGAATTTAGCTAAGTACTCTCCCGTGCTCAGTGCACCATGGAGCACTCTCCAACTCAAGTCCCCGGTGGGTCGTGGAACTAAATCAGAATAAAGTTCCCTCCACCGGGGCCTCTTGCCCTCGTCAGCTGGTAGGACCCGCCTCCAGATGGTATCGGGACGGGTCACGAGGGCAAGGAAGTGCACTGTATGGAGCACGAGAGAATACAAGCTCTTCCTCGGCATGCCGCGAAAGCATGCCGAGGGTATGTCCCTCAACTTTGAGAGGTTGGGGACAGGAGGAGCCTGAGGGGAAACACGGGGCTTGTGTCCAATGCAAACAGCCGGAGCAGGGGTGCTGAAAGGTGCATGTGGCACTCTGGCCTGCAAAGCCCCGCGAAGGAAGGTGCGCGAGTCGGGGGAGATGGCATCCCTAATCTCCTGGAGCAAGCGCCCTGAGACTTTGGGCGTCACATATCCCAAACGGAGCGCAAGCTCCTGGGGTGACACCCAATCAGAACGCCCGTATTCCAGGAGATCCCCGACTCAGGTCATCCGTGCATGACTAAGGCGGCGGATGATACTGGGGGACTGTAACATTGGAGCCCCCACTGCTGGATTAAATAGCAGGGGCTCCGTGAATATTTCATCCCCCAAAGGCACGCCCTGCCTGGTCACGGAGACCATGCTCCAGGCCTTGAGGGTTTCCTGGTAGTATGCCGGCAACACCGAGAGATCTCTCCCAAACCCCTCGGGCCTGATCAGAAATAATTGCCGGTCATACCCCAGGTTGCGCAACTGGTGATAAAAGCTGGATGCCAGTGCGCACCTCTGCGGAGAGGGATCTGCATATAGGTATCTCTGCAGGTACTGAAGGCGGAAGGTGGACAACTGGGAGCACACACAAACTACTCCCTGTCCACCCTCCACCAAAGGCAGACTTGCCACCCCTGCAGAGACCCAATGCCTTCCCATCCAGAGGAAATCTAACAAATTCCTCTGGATATTGGTGACAAACTCGGGGGTCGGACTCAGACAAATCAGCCGGTGCCAAATCTGAGAAGCCACCAGCTGATTCACCACTAGAGTCCGCCCCCTAAGGGAAAGCATTTTTGCTAGACCCCTCCATCGTCCCAGACGAGAGAGGACACTGCCCTCTAACTCCCTCCAGTTGTCTGGGACGGAAGCGTCCGCAGCGGACAGGTAGACCCCCAGATATTTAATGACATCTGCCTCCCACGTGATGTCATGAAACGTGGGAGGCAAAGAGTCTACCTGTAAATTACCCTCTAAAAGGCCTGTGCATTTGGACCAGTTGATCTGAGCGGAGGAGGCAGCTGAATATACCTCCTGGCACTGTTTTGCCAGCTCAAGATCAACTGGATCCTGGGCCACGAGGAGCACATCGTCAGCATAAGCTGAAAGGACAATGCGCATGTCTGGATCTTTTAGCACCAGCCCTGTGAGCCTTTTCCTCAGTAGGCAGAGGAAAGGCTCAATGGCCAGTGCATATAACTGTCCAGACAAGGGACATCCTTGACGCACCCCTCGTCCAAATACCAAAGGTGCTGTTAGGGACCAATTGATTTTAAGTAAACACTCTGCAGAGGCGTACAGCGTTCTTATAAAGCCCACAAACTGTGGGCCAAAGCCGTACGCTTGCAGAGTGGCAATGAGGTAACCATGGTCCACCCTGTCAAACGCCTTCTCTTGATCTAAAGAGAGAAAGGCGAGTGACAGACCAGTCCTGCGAGAATAATACAATAGATCCCGGACCAGAAAGATACTATCAAAGATAGTCCGGCCCGGGATCGCATAGGACTGGTCAGGGTGAACCAATTCTGCCAGCACAGACCCAAGTCTAAGCGAGATGGCTTTAGCTACAATCTTGTAGTCCGTGCTGAGCAGAGAGACCGGTCGCCAGTTCCTAATAAGCCGGAGATCCCCCTTTTTGGGCAGCAGGGCAAGTACTGCCCTGCGACAAGACAGGGGCATCTCCCCGGTCTCCAGGGCTTCCCCAAGGACCAGATGGAAATCAGGTCCCAGAGTCTCCCAGAAAAATTGGAAAAACTCTACAGTCAGTCCGTCCAGTCCTGGAGACTTCTCACAGGACATGGCACGGAGGGCTTCAGAGAGCTCTTGAAAAGATAGTGGTATATCAAGCCGCTCTCTTACACCCTCACTGACTGTGGGGAGCCCCTCCCATAGCACCCTGCAGGCGTCTGGAGAAATGGGATCCGGAGAGTAAAGATCTTTATAAAAGTTCCGGGCTCTATCCCGGATACTCTCCGGATCTGTAAGGGGGGCACCGTCTTCATCTAGAAGACAGGTGATGTGCCTACTGTTACCCCCCTTTTTCTCCAGTGAGTAGAAGAGGCGCGAGCCGCGGTCTAGATCTTTGAGAAAACCTAAGCGGCTGCGCACGTATGCCCCCTTGGCCTGGTGTCGTTCCAGGTCACAGAGGACACCCTTCCTCTCTACATACTCGCTCTGCAGGGATTGGTCCCTACAAGTGAACAGCCTCTGCTCCAGATGGAGTACCTCCCCCCGGAGTGACTCCAACTCAGCTTCGCGCTGCCCACTCGCACCCTTGGTATATTCCTGACACAGAAGTCGCAAATGAACCTTGCCCACGTCCCACCACAGTTTTAACGTGGCAAAGTCCCCCTTGCAACCCCTCCAGTCCGTCCAAAACTCCCGGATCAATTTCACGAGCCCCTGGTCCTTCAACAAAGCATTGTTGAAGTGCCAATAGGCGGCTCGTGGCGCTGTTGGCGTTAGCGCCACTGTCACAGACACACAGTTGTGGTCTGTGAACGGAGCCAGCCTAATGGCACAAGAACCGACTCGTGACATATAGTGACTAGATATATATAGTCTGTCGATCCGGGAGTGGGACACCAGACCGGCTCTCACCCTGACGTAGGTGAAACCGTCTGATGCCCCTGGGTTCTGCTCTCGCCAGATGTCCTCCAGGGAGAAGTAGGCGATGATCTCCCGCAGGGCTGACGCAGAAGGCAGGTACGGCTCTGGACTATTCCGGTCCAGAGCGTCGAGGGTGCAGTTGAAATCACCCCCGAGTACCAAACACTCATCTGCGTCAACCGTCTCCAAAAGCTGGGACAGTCTGGCGAGGAACCTCACTCTCTCGGGCCCTTCAGCAGGGGCATATATATTAACTAGGTTAATGATGCTACCCTGCTCTCGGACCCGGAGGTGGATTAGACGGCCTGGGATAACAGCTTTCACAAGCAGCAGCTCTGGCTGAAAAGACTCTGAGAACAGGGTCACCACTCCACATGACGCCGATGTGAAGTGGCTGAAGAAGACCCTGCCTCTCCACTCCAGTTGCCACGAGGCCTCAGCCTCTGGAGTGGTGTGAGTTTCCTGCAGGAAGCTCACAGAGTACCCTCCCTGATATAAATAGGAGAGTACCTGGAACCTGCGGAAACTGTCTTGACAGCCATTGGTATTTAGCGTGCTGATGTGCAAAGCCATTACTGCGTGTCAGGAATTGTGCGTTCCTCAGACCCTTGAGACTGCTGATAGGACACGCACATTTTATAGAATTTCCGGACGCGGAGATGCTCCGCAGTCCCAGAATTCTTGGCCCTAGTGCTGACCACTAGATATTGCTGGAGAGAGTGGAGAATAAACAACATATTCTTCCACCTCTCCAAGGCCAGCCGCACCTTCCTTTTCTTTTGTCCATGAAGGGTGCTCTCAAGGAATAGATCTATTTCCTTGACAGGGATAACCCACCCAGAATCTGATGTTCCTTCTAGTGGGTCACCCCTGGGCTCCTCTTGGCTGAGGGCTTTTACTCCATCCTCCCCGGCTGGATTCAGTTTCCTCAGCTTTATTCTCAGGGACCCCCTCTTAGATGATACAGAAGGAGTCCCTTTAGCACCCTTCAAGGTAAATAATGGACCCTTGGATTGCTGCTGCACCCCTGTAGCTTCAGGAGTGCATTCAGGGGTAGCTGGCTGGACAGCATTGGCTGGCATGGCTTCCTTAATGGAAGCCTTGGAGGCTTTATATGCCTCCTCTGCCAGTTCCACCGCTGCTTGCTCAGCTTGGATGGCACCGATGTTAGGGTCAGTGGACGGCTGAGGAGGGTAGACAGGCTCTCCCATGATGTTAACAGGAAAACCTGTTTTATCACCCTCCCCTATTTCCACTTCCCGTTGTGCCACATCCCCCCTGACAGACAAATCCATGGGATCCTGAATGGGGGTCATGCCTATATCCCCCCCCCTCCAGTAGTGACTCGGCCTGGGGCTCTAACAAAGAGAGTGACACTGGAGGAGGAGACTGACTGGTGCCCTTGAAGCTCAGCACCTCAGGGACACTGACTACCCATTCAGCAGGGGCTTTGTTGGGACACCCCTCAAAGGCCAGAGGCAGAACCTGATCTTTCTTGTCTACCCCTGCCTCACTTAGGAGACCCTCTTGCCCCTGCTTTTCCTCCAGACCCTTTTCCACATTAACCCCTATAGGGTCTGGAGAAAGAGATGTGTGGTCTGGCACCGGCTGGCTGAGCTTAATAACCGGGCCAGACAATGTCACCGGATGAGGAGGAGATGTTTTGTTCCTCTTCTTGCTTTTAGAGGGAGGTGCTCCACTATAGAGCACTTCCCACTTATCAGCAACCTACCTGTTGGTTTTATGCTTCCTCTTCCTGGGGACGTCACTCCTGGAAGAGGAGCTGCCACTAGCTGCCTCCCCTGCAGAGGGCTTATTATCCCTCTGCTTACACTGTGCCCCCACACTAACTGATGTAATTATGGTGGGGGCAGATTGGGACTTGGGAGATGCAGCTGTGACACTGGGAGGACCGGTGACATTCTTCCCCTTTTTCCCCGTGTCTGCAGTCTTGCTGGAGACCACAGACACAGATGGCTTTTTTGGGGAAGAAGGGGGTTTGGAGGCCGTGGTGGTGGCTTGAGGAACGGCCTCCTTGCCTGAGCTCTGTGGGGGGGCTATGACCCTTGAGGTCCCCGCTGTTATGGGCTCAGCGGGGATGGGTGCTGTACTGACGGAGGTGCCATTTGCTGGGGCTGGGGCATGATGCTTTACATTAGGAAAATTCCTACGTGTATGCCCCAACCCCTTGCAATGATAGCACTGCACCTCCGTAGTGCTGTAAAAAATCCTGTAGAGCACCCCCTCAAATGGAACCCCAAAAGACCCCTCTATGTTTTCTGCGCCCTGAGGCAGGCACATTTGTACCTGCCTCTTGAAAGAGAGCACATGACGTAGTGCTCTCTCTCTGCACCCCAGGGGAATTTTAATAAATGGTGTTTTTACTTCCCCTAGGGTTAGCAGGTGGGGGCGCAGGAGGGAGTCTGGTAGGAAGGGGGGCACATTAGAGAGTGTTACTTTTGTGCCCAAGCCTTCCAGGGGTTCTATTGGGACATATAATTCCCCCACTGTGATGCCTCTCTGTATAAGAATGTGAACAGCAGCCAGCGTACGGGTAAAGAAAACTGCTTTCCCGTACATTTTGCTGGCTGCTACTATAACAGAGGGGCTGATGACATTAGCTGCAGCACGCAGATAGTTATCAATGCTGTAGACCCCAGACATCTGACATTTAACCCCATGCTTCCTGGTGATCTGCCCCTCAGCCCCAGCAGTGGTATTACTGGGGCCAGCAGAAACCACCTGTGACCAGGTATTAGCCACAGGGGTAGGTCTGCTGGCAGAACCACCAGGAGCTGGGGCTGCCTTATCTGCCTGGGGCCTATGCTGTGCAGTGCTGCAGCTAGGATTTTCAGGGGCCATTATTCCCCCTTTTGACCCCTGAGGCTTCTTAATGGTCTTATCCCTCATGTTTAGACCCTTTTTTTTTTAGTTTACTTGTTTTATTTATTTTTATTTTTTGCTTTATGATTTTCTATTGTTTTCTTTAAAAAAATATATAAGTGTGAAAAAGAAACAAAAAGACAAAACTAAGGGAGAGAGAGAGATGATGTTTGGCAGTGGAAGGGTTAATGGCCTGTTGCAAGGTGTTGCTAATTGCAACAACACAGAGAACACAGAGGCTTTTTAACCCCTCTGTGTCTCTGTGTCAGATGTTAAAAAAGCCTTTTTAAACAAAACTTCAAATTGTTTTCCCCCCCACTGCCTACAAAGATGTTACTTGTCTTCTCTCCCCCCAAAACATAAAACCCAGCACCAAACAAACAAAACTTTAACAAAACCTGAAAAACTTAAAAAAAAAGTCAAAGTAAAAAAGCTCCACCAGTGAAGGTGTAGTGCTAAGGGAGGGGTGTGGCAAAGTTTTTAGGAGACAGCTCACTCTCCTGGGATAGAGAGTTGAGCCTGACTCCCAGAAAACTAAAACTTAAATAAACTAAGAAAAATACCACAAAAACTCCCAAAAATGAACAACACCGTGCACAAAGTGCTTATAAACAGAAAGGTGTTAAAATAAAACTTGTATTTGAGGGACTAAGACCCTAAAAAGCCTTTTGTTTAGAGCTCAAGCATGCACACAACCTCTTGGCACAGTACTTGAAAGCAAGACACACACTCTGGCTAGCTGTCAAGCAAATTAACTTTGATTGGCGGTCAGGCAAATGCACTTAGATTTAAGAAAATAAAAGTCTGGGTTTTTTAAAAGTAGACAACTAGTAAACAATATTATATTGTATGCATTGTGCACACACAGTATAAGCTGTGAGCCTGACACACGCACTTGCAAGGAGGGGCTAGCAGGGAGACAGGCAAATGAAGTTAGCTTACACAGAAAAAAAACAAAGAAAAAAAAATGATGTTATAGCCCTAAAAAGGGCTTTTTGGGGTGCTGTGTTTACAGCAGAGATCTGATGAGTCCTTCAGCACTGCACTGGACACTGAATAAACTTGCCTAGCTATTGATTTCCCTATTCAATCAGCATCACCTACACTCTCCCTCCTCTCAGTAAGACTGCAAGTTAGTTATGATTCCAAAATGGCTGCTGTCCATGAGGTAGATGGCTCTGGAAGGGAGTGTATGCTGCTGATTGGCTGGAATGTGTCTGCTGACTGTGACATGCAGGGTCAAAGTTTGCTCAATGATAAAGTATTGGGGGCGGGTCGAATCTCGCATATGTTCGCTGTTCGCTGCGAACGCGAACATGCTATGTTCTCCGGGAACAATCCGCCGGCTAACTATTCGCGACATCTCTATCCTGGTGCACAAAGTTTTGAACACTTAAGAACTGTTAATAACATAGTATATGAATCCTTTCATTTAGCTGCCAGACATAGAAACTTACTAGCTGATGATACAGAATGGGAAAGATGTCTATAAGAAGCTGCACTATGTCAAATGCCACGCCAGATGAGAAAACAATTTGCATTTATTTGTATCTTCTTAAATGCTCCAAATGCATTAGCTTTGTGGGACACATTTAAAAGTAATATGGCTGAAGACTTTATGCAACGATACAATGAACCCATTGCACACTTAAAAGCATTAATGCAAATCCAAGAAGTATTTTTAACTCATGGATTAAGTTATGCAAGTTTTAATCTGCCTTATCCCGGTCTTATAGATGACATAAACTTTGAAGACTATGATATTCAACTGCAAGTACAAAGGACAGAAGAAAGACTTGCAACTTTAAATACTTTACAATTGGAAGCATTTAATGCCATAAAAAAGGCACTAGATGATGACATGGTCAAAGAGCGTTATTTCTATCTTGATGGACCTGGCGGATCAGGAAAAACATATCTATATAATTTATTAATGAGTTTTGTACGAGCACAAGGTCAAATAGCACTTGCATTTGCCACTACTGGAATTGCTGCACTTTTGTTAGAAGGTGAAAGAACTGTCCATAGTGGATTTAAACTACCAGTGCCTATTTTAGAAACATCAGTGTCAGATATTCGGATGACCTCATTACAGGCAAAAAAAATAAAACATTTAAATTAATTATAATAGATGAGGCTACAATGATGTCATGCTATGCTCTACAATGTATTGACCTTGCTTTGTGAAGTCATGGATAATACTTTTCCATTTGGTGGAAAGGTAATGTTGTTAGGGGGCGATTTAAGACAAACATTAACTGTCGTTGTACATGGAAATCGAACAGACATTATCGAAACATGTATAAATTCAAGTACACTATGGAAACATTTTACCCATCTTCAATTACAACAAAATATGAGATCAGAGGGACAAAATGATTTCAATGATTGGCTTATTAAAATTGGAGAAGGAAAAACAGAAAAAATACCACATTTACCTGGCGACACTGTGCACATCCCACCCCATATGATTTGTCACCAAGATCTTATATCTGTTATATTCGGAAGTACAATAAATAACCAGGAATATTCGGAACTTGCCAACCAAGTCATACTCACATGCAAAAATAAGGATGCATTAATCCTCAATTATGAAGTCTTTAAAAAAATCGATGCCCCGCAAAGAAATGATCACAGTGTTGATTCTGTACTTGCTGATGACAAAGAAAGTCAAGTCAACTTTTCTACTGAATTCATAAACTCACTAACTCCTTCTGGAATGCCACCACATCTTTTGATGCCCAAGGCGCTCATTGCAGGCCTTCTGATGAGCGTCGCAGGCACTTATCGTGAGGCCCGCTGGAGTTAGGCCTAGGACTTAGGGTGCAATGAGCACCGAAGGCACTCATTGCAGGACTCGCGTTGAGCGCTGCGGGCGCTCATCGGGAGGGCCGTAGGACTTTGGCTTAGGGTGCAATGCTCCTCCTCCCCCCACGGTTCATCCTCCTCCCCACTGCTTGCTATGAGTGCTGAAAGCACATCGCGAGGACCACAGGAATCACAGCACCCCCTGCTGTGCCACCCCCGCCTTGCGCATGAGTAAGGCACAAAAGGTACAGGCAGAGCCGTAGTGCAGGCGAGGGCCAGTGGGAGGTGAAGAGCCGCGTCTGAGACCCAGGCGCCCCCACCACGCTGCCCACCCAAGCCAAAAAAACACACACGCCGCTGTGATGCCCACACACCTCTCTCCTCCCTTGATGTCAGTGCCAGGTCTGAGTGCTGCTGTAGTGTAACCTGCTGCATGTGTCCCCTCTCGCTCCTCCTCCTCCCTGATCAGAGGCCCGCAGGACTTACAACACCCCTGGCTGTGCCACCCCCAGCCTTGCGCATGCGTAAGATACAGGAGGAGCCTTAGTACAGGGGAGGGCAGTGGGAGGAGTAGGAGAGCCGCTCACGGGCCCCAAGTGCCCCCACCATACCGCCCACCCCAGCCGCACAAAACGCCCGCCCACCGGCCGGCCGGGGCAGCCAGAGGGCTCACCAGAGGTTGGGGACATGCGCCAGGCCCACCCCATAAGAGTCCACCAGCCACCCATACAGGCCGCCGGCCCCCCACTGAGGAGGCCGGGACCCAGGGAAGGGAGAGGGGGGAAAGAGACACAAAGGAGGGAGAGGAGGGGGAAATGAGACACAAGGGAGGGAGAGGAGGGGGGAATTGAGACACAAGGGAATGAGAGAAGGGGGAGATGAGACACAAGTGAGGGAGAGGAGGGGGGAAAGGACACACAAGGGAGGAAGAGGAAGGGGAAAAGGACACACAAGGAAGGAAGAGGAAGGGGAAAAGGAGATACAATGGAGCAAGAGGAGGGGGAAAAGGAGAAATAAGGGAGGAAGAGGAGGGGAAAAGGAGACATATGGGAGGGAGAGGAGGGGGAAAGGAGACACAAGGGAGGGAGAGGAGAGGAAAAGGAGACCCAAGGGAGGGAGAGGAGGTGGAAAGGAGACACCACGGAGGGAGAGGAGGGGGAAAGGAGACACAAGGGAGGGAGAGGAGGGGGAAAGGAGACACAAGGGAGGGAAAGGAGGGGAAAAGGAGACACAAGGGAGGGAGGGGGGAATTAGACAAGGGAGGGAGAGGAGGGGGGAAATGAGACACAAGTGAGGTAGAGGAGGGGGAAGGATACACAAAGGAGGGAGAGTAGGGGGGAAAGTAGACACTGTCTTCTGCTCTCCTTTGCATTTATAATAATGTAGCACACTGCGATATTGAGATATCATAATACAGCCAGACTAATGTAGAAAACAAGTACAGTACATTGGAATCCATCCAGACATTGAGAAATAAATGTGACTTGTGCAGGCACTTAATGTTATGGTTTGTTACAGATCAAAGAGATGACAAAATGTGTTCAACAGTGATTAGAATGTGAATAATGTATACTATTTAATTTATATCCCAAATCTTGTTTTGATCATTTTAACTTTCAGTTGGTTGTTCGTATAGACTTTTTACAATAATTCACAATCATATTATTGTGCATCACTGTCACAAATATTGCAGTGAGTACAATGCAAAAGACTATTCATAATGTGCTCACTCTCTCTTATAGTGTCCATTATTATTTATTATATTCCCTACTAGCGACTTGCCCGTCAAAAATGACGGCAATAAAATTGTAAGGCAGGCAATGCTGTTTGGTCTAGACATAAATTTTGTTGTTGCTCTGAGATCCTTCGGCGCTCATTGTGAGGCTGTTGGTTGTTGTATGTTTTTTTCTGATAGGCGCTTTTGCTGTTATTGTTTGGTCGGCGGTGATCTGCTTTTTGCGCTTATTGCAAGTTTTTTTGTGTTATGAACAGCGTTGGCGATCGTTGTGAGTGGCGCGTTGAATGTCTTTTGTGTTTATTGTGATTTTTTTTTGGTTTTCTTTGTGTAAATTAAATAATAAGAAATTAATAAATGAATTACCTATTTGGAAGTAATATATGCAGGAAGCATTGTGTTGAAGAGTTGACAATCTATTTTTATGTTCCTCCAGCATACAATGTAGGTTTGCAGTGATTTGGAGCTGCAGTGTAAGTGTCAGCAATGTGTGCAGTATGTAGTGTAAATATGCTGCGTGCGCGATGGAAAAGCCGTTAGGGTAGCTGTGTACTGCCGCATTGTGTAAGTTAGTGTTGTAAAATGTCGGTGAATGTGTGGTACGCGGCTGTGGATGATTTAGCGTCCTTGCTAAAAGTGTATCTTGTACCTTGTACAGCTTTTTTGAAAAGCCGTATGTGCTTGGTGGTGTTTTGAGTCTTTAGGGTCCTGTAGCCACATTTTCGTTTTTTTCGGCGGTTATTTATTTCTTGCTTAGGGGATTTTTGTGTGTCTAAACTTGGGAATTTGGACTTAAGTGAGGTTTAACTTCAGTTGCAGAGGTCCTGGGTGCCCCCGCCTTGCATTGGGTAAGTTTTGTATGTATTTTTTGTGTGTATTTCTTGTGTTTTTAATGTTTTCCGGTGCGCATGGTTCGGCTGTTAAGGTCGTATTTTTGCGAAGTCGTAATGTTTTTTTTTCTAACTCCCGCGTCTCGTATTTTTTTATGCTAAGTCCGTAAATTTTCCGTTCTAAGTCCTGAGTCTCGGCTAAATCCTGCTAAAAGTGCTCCGGGTTTAACGGCGAGCCTCGCTACGCAAGGCTTGCTGGCAATGAGCGCCTTTGGTGCTCATTGCCTAAGTGCTACGGGTTTAATGGCTCCCCTAGCTATACGGAGCTCACCGGCAATGAACGCTTTCGGCGCTCATTGCCTAAGTGCCACGGGTTTAACGGCTCGCCTTGCTACGCAAGGCTCAACGTCGATGAGTGCCTGTGGCACTCATCGCTAAGTCGTACAAACAGCGTGACAACGACTCTCAGTTGGACTATTATAATATGTGATAGTTTTTGGTAACCAAAAATCTGCTCCTAAAGTACACATTAAAAAACAAGCAACATACCTCTTGTGTTTTATTCTGGGGATGTCATAAAATTGCAATTAAAATAGGTTATTTTGAGTAAGTGACTCTGACAATAATGGTATGAAAACAAACAGAACAAAATGCATTACCTGAGAGCCAAATAATGAAAAGGTGTAGTGACCAACCAGCATATCTAGAGGCTTTCCCTAAAAGATAAAACAAGTTGTTTTAGTTATGTTATTGCATGAAAAATATTTATTACTAGCGACTTGCTCAAAAATGACGGCTTGATGGGGTTCTATATATATTTTTTTCTCCCCCACCCCTCACTCCCCTATGTCTCCCCCGCTATGTCTCTCTTCCACTTGTCGCTTCCCCCCCTCTCCCTCCCCTGTGTGTCTCCCCCTCTCCCTCCCCTGTCTCTCATTCCCTCCTCTCCCTTCAACTTTGTTTCTTTCACCCTCTCTCTTGCCCTGTGTCTCTTTCCCCCCTCCTGTGTCTCTCTCCCCCTCCCCTGTGTCCCTTACCCATCACCCTCCCCTGTGTCTCTTTGCCCTTCGCCCTCCCCTGTGTCTCATACCACCCTCGCCCTCCCCTGTGTCTCATACCACCCTCGCCCTCCCCTGTGTGTCTGCCCCCTCTAGCTCCCCTGTTTCTCCCCCCTCTCCCTCTCCTGAGTCTCTTTCCTCTCTCTCCCTTCCCCTATGTCTCTTCCCCCTTCCCTGTGTCTCTTCCCCCTTTCCTGTGTCTCTTCCCCCCTCCCCTTTGTCTATTCCCCCCTCCCCTGTGTCTCTTCCCCCTCCCCTGTGTCTCTTCCACCTTCTCCTCCCCTGTGTCTCATCCCCCGTCTCCTGTGTCTCTTCCCCCTGTCCCTACCCTGTGTCTCTTCCCCCTCTCCTCCCCTGTGTCTCATCCCCCCTCTCCTGTGTCTCTTCCCCCTGTCCCTACCCTGTGTCTCTTCCTCCTCTCCCTCCCCTGTGTCTCATACACCCCCTCGCCCTCCCCTGTGCCTTATACCTCCCCTCGCCCTCCCCTGTGTCTCATACCTCCCTCGCCCTCCCCTGTGTCTCCTAACCTTCCTTCCTGCGTCTCATACCCCCCCTCGTGTCTCATACCCCTCCCCCTCGCATCTCATACCTCCCTCGCATCTCATACCATCCCTTTTGATTGCCCTTACCTCCCCCCTGACCCCCAGATGCTCCCTCTGTCCCCCGGATGCTCCCTCTGTCCCTCCTTACCTGCAGTTTCATTGGTGGTTCAGTGGAGTCCCACCCGTCCTGTCTCCAGTGTGGCGCCATAGCTCTGAAGTCAATTTGGAGTCCCCCTATGCTGCAGACCAGACACGCTGGCAGGGACTCCACTGAAGCACCAATGAAACTGCAGGTAAGGGAGGGGGTGGTTGCTCCCCTGCACAGCTCCCTCTCTCTAGCGGCTTGCACGCACAGCTCCCTCTCTCCAGGGGCGTGCACGCACAGCTCCCTCTCTCCAGGGACGTGCACGCACAGGTCCCTCTCTTCGCGAGGGCCGCAATTGCTGGCAAGGAGCAAGCTCCTTGCCAAAAACTGCGACCCTCACTTTGCGAGGTCCGCGGGCTCGCTATGCAAGCGCGTAAGCGTGAGCAACAGCTCCCTCGCTTCGCGAGGGCAGCAGGCTCGCTATGCGAGCCGCGTCCCTCGCTACGCGAGCCCGCAAGCGTGAGCAACGGCTTAAGCAAGCTCGCCTGCTCACAACTATATATGTGATATATGCACACTTTCAATCATTATTATAAGGGTGTGTAATATAGTAGTATATATTGATATAAAAATTATCAGTGGAGCAGCTTATTTTTACATATATACATATATGTGCAATACATATATGTATGTGTTATACATGTATGTATTATCACTGAGGAAGTTGCAGCAATAAGCAACAAAACGCGTTTGATTTATGTTTTTATATAAATTTCCAAATTGATTTTATTTTGTACTTATCAATTCCACAATCACTGTATCGATTTTACCCGAATATTATCGCAGAAATAAATTATCTCTAAAACGGAAGACCGGCAATAGCATCACCATACTAATTGAACAACATTATCTATTTTTCTCTACACATCGCCCAAGCGCTAGTGGAGTTAAGAGTTGGGATAAATTACATTCTGACAACCCCTTTCTATATATACTTTTATATATATATATTTGTGTATATAATATATAATATACTTATAATCTGTATAATATATGTGTGTATAAAATATATAATATATTTATAATATATACAGTATATATATATATACTGTATATATATATATATATATATATATATATATATATATATATATATATATATATATATATATATACTGTATATATATATATATATATATATATATAATGTCCCAGTGCACATTTTGTTGTATATATGTTGTTTTTTTTATTAGTTTATGGCCTCCAGCCCATGATGCCATGTCCCCCCAGGCTAAGCCTTCATGTCCCCCAAGGCCAGGCCTCCATGGGCCCCATCAGACCCATCAGTCAGACCCATCAGACTACTTACATTCATCGAAGCTGTTCAATTATCCACCACTATGAATCTCCTGCCTGTGCGTTTTTCTGCAGAGGCAGGGACTTCCTGAATGACTTTGCATGCATGTGACGTAATTCTGAAACTCCCTGCCTCTGCAGAAAATGTGCAGGCAGGGGAGACATGGCGGAGGTGAATTGAAATGCTCCAATGAATGTAAGTAGTCGATGGGTCTAATGGGGCATGGAGTGTCTACACTACAGAAAAAATAAGGATCACATTGGGGCCCCTCCACACACATAGCTGTGCCACTGATTCCATACAAATATATAAATAAATAAAAAACAGATATTTTGTTAGGAAACCTATATATACATAGCACACACATTATGTCAAATTATAGAATTTATATGTTAACATGTTTAACAGTGATTTTTTGAAGGAAGTAAGGCAAAATGTGTTATTTGACAAAACAAAAATGTAGGAGAGTAGGAACGGAACTGTGCCAACATTACAAAGTACTTGTCTCCAAACAGAATCATAATTACATTTGAATAATATTAATGGGATGTTTTGGGTGTAATGTATTAACACTACTTTCTTATTGTCAGCTTTCAGTTTACTGCAAAACACATACATACATACACTCTGGAAGCCAATGTAAAAGTTTAAGCTTCATCATACAGCTCAGATGGAGACATATGACTTTTTTTGCAAATAATCTTCATTTAAAATAGATGACTAATGATTCAGCCTACATAGACAGTAAAGTTTTTTATTTTGAAATATGTTTTTCTGAACTGTTTGTCAATGGCTGTTCTCTTGATTGTATATTTCATGCTTCTGCTCCCTCTCTTCAGCGGCGTGCACGCACAGCTCCCTCTCTCCAGGGGCGTGCACGCACAGCTCCCTCTCCTGGCGAGGGCAGCAATTGCTGGCAAGGAGCGCACTCCTTTTCAGGGCCGCGGGCTCGCTATGCGAGCCCGCAAGCGTGAGCAACAGCTCCCTCTCTTCATGAGGGCCGCAGTTGCTGGCAAGGAGCGCCTCGCTACCGAAGGGCCGCGGGCTCGCGAAAGCGTGAGCAACGGCTTAAGCAAGCTCACCTGCTCACAACTATATATGTGATATTATGCACTAAAACAAGTCCTTCATAAAGTACCCATTGGTATGACTGTTTTTTACAGTATTCATAAGGGAGGTCATGTGAAAATGTACCAATAGCCTGGCTTGTTTCTTTTTAAGAATTAGAAGTGGTTAATTAAGGTGATGTTAATATTTCATATTAAGTCTTAGCTACACCTCAGAATTTCACAAGACAATGTAGGAGGTAGATGATTTATCTCTGCTACCTAAAAGTGCAATAAAACTTAATAGAGTGTAAAAAGGCTTGACCCATGCATGATCCATTTAGGCTAAGATGATGAATAACGAACACGATGACTAAAATGGGAGAACAACAGGCCACAGCTTTATTTATAAACAATTGTATATAACAACACATAACTTTATTTACACAAAATACGGTAATAGTTTTTCTGGGGGAGGAGCCCGGCCACGGATAGTGACCTCACACTTTGGGCCCTGCCCAAAGCCCCAATGCTTATATTAAGCACGCCCTCTGAGGTAGGGCCAATGCCCACTTAGGCCAGTGGGCCGGGCAACTCACCTCCCGCCAAGCCATAAACATAGCAAAATACACAAAAATTGCCACTTCTCCACAAATTCCTTGAATACAAAATCTCTTTTTTTTTTTTTTTTTAGATATAACTATTTAAATTTTTCATTTTTTACAAACAATCCAATTAACAGGATGGCTGGGTGGGATTTCAGACGAGAGACTGCGCTGCTGTGCCAAATGGCGAGGACGCATGACACGCTGATGGCTGACAGCCTCACAGGCTCTGCTAGGTCACGCAACGCTACGTGCTGACCCAGTAAGCCTGTGCAGCCTCCATGTCAGACATGACCCATGTATGACCCATTTAGGCTAAGATGATGAATAACGGACACGACGACTTAAATGGGAGAACAACGGGCCACAGCTTTATTTATGAACAATTGTATATAACAACACATAACTTTATTTACACAAAATACGGTAATACTTTTTCCGGGGGAGGAGCCCGGCCACGGACAGTGAACTCACGCTTTGGGCCCCAATGCTTATATTAAGCACGCCCTGTGAGGTAGGGCCAACGCCCACTTAGGCCAGTGGGCCGGGCAACTCACCTCCCCCCACGGAGCACTCCCGAGACTGTGATCCCACCCTGCTGTCTATCAAAACCAAGGCCCGTACGACGCTCTCCCTAAATTCTAACATCAGTAACTCCAGCCCGATTTCTGTACGATGAACATTGTCCTTACCCAAAAACTCGACCGGCTCGAACTCCTTATATGGGATGGCGACGAACCCCAACTTCCTAACGAAACTTGCCAGCTGCTGGTTGATCTTCTGTCTTGATTTATCCAGACTGACCGGGTCACGAGCGTTACGCCAGGATCTTCTTTTTATCATCTCTGACCAAATAAAAACTTACCTGGGAACTTCTTCATTCATTTTTCCACGTCTTTTTTCATAACCTTTAGCATTCTCCTCATGGGCACCGTTCCCAGATCGTTCCCGCCGGCATGAATCAATATAACGCTGGGCTGACCGTAACGCTGTGCATATTTGTCCAACAGCCCATCCACCTGCGCCCATAGCAGACCACGAATCCCGCACCACCAAACGTGCAAGTCCATAACAGGAATCCCAGTTGTGTCTTTCCTTCCGTAACTGCGGCTAACCTGTGGACCCAGTACATGTACGAATGGCCCACGATCCACAGTTGCTTCTGTCCTCCTGAAAGCAGAAAGCAACATCCATTAGACCACTGCCCTCGGCCTCATGTACTGATGCGCTTTACTGCAGCGTCGGGCAATCCTAGCCTGGCTGCCTTCGTGGCTGCCCCAATACAGAAAGAGTGTGTCCCAAACTCTTACTGGTCTAGCCCGAGCCGCTGCAATGCGCTTTTTAACACTTTCTTGAATTGATAACGGGTTTACGCCATCCCATCAGCGTGAACCAGCAGCGAACACCGTCCCTCCGGTCGCTGCATAAGGTACTCCTTTGTACAAGCATAGGGGCAACACTCCTTGCCAACCTGATGCAGAACCACCTCTTTTGCTTTTCCCACTTGGTCAGTCTTAGACCTCCGTAACCATATCACTACCGTGCCTCCCCTCAGGCAGGTATCCACCACTTGCAGTCCCCCAGAACCGTGTCTACTATTCGCGACTAACTCCCCTATCCGAAGAACTCCACTGAAAAAGCTGAACGGAAAAGTAGAGATTCAAAGGGGGTTCTGCAAACCACCACCAACACCTGAGCCATTCTCAGTAACAAGGAAAAGGTAATCGTCCGCCTGTTATCCGGCCTGCGATCACCGTTGAACATTCCGCGCACCACCTTGCGCTCTAGAAACTCCTTTGTAAGGTCCCTCTGCCCAGCAAGCTTAAACATGAAAGCCAGCGCCGTGACCTGTCTCCCTACTACGGCTCTTGTTTCGCCTTGCTCGGCGCACCGCAGCAGGTACCAAAGCAGGATCCCTATGGTCTTATCTTCCGTCGTAGTACCACCGGCCATTGCCACTAGGCCATCCCATTTTGCCCACACGCGTCAGTATGCGCTCCGTGTTGCCAGGGCAACAGACTGTCTAATGAGTCTCGTCACCTGGCAGCTCCAAGCTCCCAAAGCTTCACGGGCATAAGCAATCCCGTTCTCTATCACTGGAACGTGTCTCGCCTGGAACCAGATGTTCAGGCGGAGACAGCATAGTACAAAATGACGGAGTAATCGTAATACCGGTATGGATGTTGCCGTGATGTTATTTACGGCCTCCACCACCCCTATCTTATCCGAGTGGAATATGACTCGCCGGTCCCTGAAAGCCGGACCCCAGATGTGTACTGCTGCCACAATGGGGAATAACTCGAGGAATGTAAGGTTCTTTGTCAAACCTGCTACTACCCATTCCTCCGTCCAGACCGCGGCGCACCATCTCCCCTGGAGATATGCCCAGCAGCCAACCGGTCCGGATCCATCCGTGTAAAGCTCTAAATCTGCATTGGTGGCGCTCTTCTTTTGAAGAAGCGCCCGGCCATTAAACTCAGGAAGGAAAACTGCCCATACCCTTGCGTCATCCCGCATGGCCCTTGAAACTTTAATGAAATTATGTGGTTTCGCGATACCTGCGGTAGCGAGTGACATCCTCCTACAGAATATCCTCCCCATGGTGATAATCCTGCATGCAAAGTTTAACTTCCCTAAGATAGATTGCAGCCGTCGCAGGGACACCCTAAGCGCGCCTTGCAGCGCACTGAGCTCCGCTTGCATGTCCACCACTTTTTCCCAGGGAAGACTGCACTCCATTGTCGTGGAAACGATCTGAATCCCCAGGAAGGTCAACCTATTCGTGGGGCCCTCAGTTTTGTTATGGGTCAGTGGTACCCCGAAATCTTGACAGATTCCAGTGAAAACCTCCAGCATGAATCGGCAAGCGTCGTTCCCGGCTGGACCGACGAACAGCAAATCTAGTAGCCGGTGGCTCGACGGATGGACCGGCAGCAAGCTGAATGCTGCTTCAATGTCCACTTTTGCCATGAGCGCCCCGGCGCCTGCAAGCCTGACCATCTCGACCGCCCGGTCGAAGGATTCATAAGACACAGTAGCCTGGTCTTTTGAGATACCGTGGTTTACCGAACGGCCTCTGGGATAGGAAAGGTGTTGTATTAATCAAAATGTTCCCTTCTCCTTCTTGGGGACAACCCCAAGCGGAGAGACGACCAAATCCTGAATAGGAGGGGATGCAAATGGCCCTGTCATCCTGCCCAGTTTGACCTCGTTCAGAACTTTCGTTTCCGCTACCCCTGGGAATTCCCTAGCCGACCGCAAATTCGGAACCAAGAGACCCTGAATATCTATGTTGCATGGAATTTGGAAGCCCCCTCAGAACCCTTCTTCCAGGAGGCGTGCGGCGTTGGCATTGCCCGCCATTTTACTGTAGAGTTTTAGCCACGGCAGCATGGCGGGGAGGCGTATGGGCATCCTGCCCTTTTGCAGGAGGCTCTCCACCTCTACTACCATCTTTTGTTCTGCCGCATCTGGCAAGGGGATGCTCCCCTCCGCAGGGAGAACATTCGTGCTTGAACCTGCAATTCGGGGCCCATCTACAGAACCCCTCGTTGTATGCAAAACAGGTCTTGAGACCCGATCCTGCGTTGGGGGTGTGCCCTTTGCTCCACTGGACCCCCTCCAAAAGGGCGGCGTGACTCGCATCGGTGTCATAATGTTTAACCAGTATGCCTGCCACCGCTTTGTCATCCAACACCATGGTTGGCCTGGAGGCCAAGTACTGACGGAATTCCTCATCATACCGCCACCAAGCCATGCCCCCATAGACTTTGTGGGCGTTACAAATTTCGTCTATATAGACGAACAATCCCAAACTCTGTTCAGGGTGTCGCTCGCATAGTACACAGGCCCAGATGGAGAAAGCTTGAAGCCAGGTATCGAACGTCCTTGGCAGCCTCCTAAAGGACTTCCGACGATCATCTCCCTCCCTGAGGCCCCTCTCGCCCACTTCCAGTTGTCTGGACATGGGGAGAAGGGAGAACAATTCTACAAATTCCCTCCTCCAGATCTTTTCCTTAACCTCTTGGGTAAGATGCGCACCTAAGTTATCCAACGAGCACAAGACTATGGGTCTCATGGCTGCGTCGGTAACCCCTGCGTTGATACTGCCAGCTAACGAACCGAGGACCCCCACCAGCTTGGGTGACCCGACCGTCCCTATGGCCGTGGCCGGAGCTGCCTGCACCGCCGTCCCACTAGTGGATGGCTGGGACCATGCGTTCTTCGCCAGCCCCCCTATCCACGAGCCCATCTCTTGCTCACTGACCGTAATGTTGTGTGTAGCTAACAGGGTCTTAAGAGACCCCAAAAAACAGCCTTTGTGTTCTCTTTCTCCCTTTCCGGCTGCGCAACCCAACATTGTACCCTCACCTGCTTCCGGAAGCCTCGGAGTGGAAACAGCCAACGGGGTATCCCTGCGTCTTTCCTGACGCTCAGGGGACTCTGACCGCCTGGCCCTCCGTGGGCTCCTCCTCTCTGATCCAGTGCAGGCACAGGACCTGTGGGTGCAAGAGGAACAGTCACTAGCTCTCTGTGACCTGCATGCCCGTGCCCATACCATCCGCTCCTCCCCTGAGGAGTGGTCCTGGTCACCTATGCTTGCACGGCTGGAGTAAGCTAGCGCAGCAGCCTCTGCCGCCCCCCGTAGGGGTTCCCCTGAGACTTCATTAGGCGTTGTAAGGTCTGACTGTTGGTCGGTCTTCGCCCCCTTTTGCTGTGGCCTAACCGTCTCGCCCTCAGTCTCAGCTCTAGTACGTCTTAGTGGGGTGTGTGTGAATAGCAGTGGACTGTACCTGCTTGTAGCCTTCCTAGCTCGAGTGGGGCGCGCGGGCCTCGCCACTGCCGCTGTTACTGGCACGTTATCGATTATGACCATACTGTCCTGGCTGTTCATTTTGCTGGCCACTCTGTCCCGTCTCTCTCTCGTTGTCGCCATGTTCCGCTCACTGCCTAGTGTGCGTCCCTGTAAAGTACCAGAAGCACTGTTAGCACGGAAAGTCATAGGGACCACCTGGTCGGCGAAATGAGGGTATGTAGGAGCTTTTTTAGGGCTCCCGGGTTTTCTCTTACTCCCTACACCCCCTTTACGGGGTGGTAACGGGGTATTTCTCGACCTTTGTCGCGGGCCTAGGCCCTTTAGGCAAAGTGACCGGTGGTGGCCGGAGTTCGAGGCCCTCACCTTCACCGCCAGTGGGCCTGGCTCTCACCTGCTTGAGGGGTATGGGGTCCTGGCTGCCCTGACCCGTAGCCCCACCTCTCTTGCGGCTCTGCCCACTGATGGACGGGGGTCTGCTAGCCCTACACTGATCGGATGGGAATATGTCCCACTGGCACCTCCAGTATTGACCAGGCCACCAGCCACCACAGGCTGTTCCTGTTCAATGTGCTGAGGGCCAAGCGCAGAAGGCATGGGGGGTCCCAGCATGTCCTGCACCCACCTGACCCCTTGGCTTAGTGCCCGGGTCCTAACCTCGGCCAGTAAGGCCTGTGGTAACTTGTCTTCCTTGAATGGTAATTTAAACAGGCCTTTGTAGGAGGGCTGAGAATCTTTACTTCCCTCCCACAATTGCTAAAGGAAGTCATGGACAGGATGTGATGTAAATTACATCATCTCAACTAAGGATATATCCAGGCAGGAAACTGGTGCTGCTTCCTGTTTGCTTGCTGGGTGGTGTTGGTGATGGTTGATGGTGGTGATGATGGAAATGGTCTGACCGTGGGTAAGATCAAGCGTTTGGGGAAGGGAATTACTATATATATAGGTAGATAGATTTAAAAGGGGGTGTTGCTCCGTGGGTCTGGGCTGTTGTGTTTGTAATACATTTATAGTATTGTGTTATCTGCCTTTTAATAAATACCTTTTAATGTAGACGAACCTTGTGTAATATTAATTTGGTGATACACCACATTTGGCGACCACGAATTTTAGACTTCTACAAAGGTTATTTATGAGGTAATATCACATTAATAGATAGTCAGATTTATTTTTTGGGGGAAGAAAAATTACTTTGTCTAATTATCCTCTGCATGGGAAATCAAGTGCTGATTGTGTGTGGAGTCTAGTTTGGGTCTCCATTTTATTATACAAGCTTGGGCACCAGGCCACAATTAGTTTGTTGTGTGTTTCAAATACCTGAGTTTGTTAATACTATTATTCATCAGGCCTCAATTTAGCAGGCCTAGTAGTTTTCAGGCCTTTATTTTTATTTTATTGTAATAGACTACCAGCATAGGCCTATCTGAGTGAGTTGAATATCAGAGTACAGGCCTAGCCCTGCATTTGAATACAATATGGTAGGCTCCATGCGGCTTTTTGTTGTATTTGAATGCTGATTTCCTTTGTATCCTAGTTTGGGTCTCCATTTTATTATACAAGCTTGGGCACCAGGCCACAATTAGTTTGTTGTGTGTTTCAAATACCTGAGTTTGTTAATACTATTATTCATCAGGCCTCAATTTAGCAGGCCTAGTAGTTTTCAGGCCTTTATTTTTATTTTATTGTAATAGACTACCAGCATAGGCCTATCTGAGTGAGTTGAATATCAGAGTACAGGCCTAGCCCTGCATTTGAATACAATATGGTAGGCTCCATGCGGCTTTTTGTTGTATTTGAATGCTGATTTCCTTTGTATCCTAGTTTGGGTCTCCATTTTATTATACAAGCTTGGGCACCAGGCCACAATTAGTTTGTTGTGTGTTTCAAATACCTGAGTTTGTTAATACTATTATTCATCAGGCCTCAATTTAGCAGGCCTAGTAGTTTTCAGGCCTTTATTTTTATTTTATTGTAATAGACTACCAGCATAGGCCTATCTGAGTGAGTTGAATATCAGAGTACAGGCCTAGCCCTGCATTTGAATACAATATGGTAGGCTCCATGCGGCTTTTTGTTGTATTTGAATGCTGATTTCCTTTGTATCCTAGTTTGGGTCTCCATTTTATTATACAAGCTTGGGCACCAGGCCACAATTAGTTTGTTGTGTGTTTCAAATACCTGAGTTTGTTAATACTATTATTCATCAGGCCTCAATTTAGCAGGCCTAGTAGTTTTCAGGCCTTTATTTTTATTTTATTGTAATAGACTACCAGCATAGGCCTATCTGAGTGAGTTGAATATCAGAGTACAGGCCTAGCCCTGCATTTGAATACAATATGGTAGGCTCCATGCGGCTTTTTGTTGTATTTGAATGCTGATTTCCTTTGTATCCTAGTTTGGGTCTCCATTTTATTATACAAGCTTGGGCACCAGGCCACAATTAGTTTGTTGTGTGTTTCAAATACCTGAGTTTGTTAATACTATTATTCATCAGGCCTCAATTTAGCAGGCCTAGTAGTTTTCAGGCCTTTATTTTTATTTTATTGTAATAGACTACCAGCATAGGCCTATCTGAGTGAGTTGAATATCAGAGTACAGGCCTAGCCCTGCATTTGAATACAATATGGTAGGCTCCATGCGGCTTTTTGTTGTATTTGAATGCTGATTTCCTTTGTATCCTAGTTTGGGTCTCCATTTTATTATACAAGCTTGGGCACCAGGCCACAATTAGTTTGTTGTGTGTTTCAAATACCTGAGTTTGTTAATACTATTATTCATCAGGCCTCAATTTAGCAGGCCTAGTAGTTTTCAGGCCTTTATTTTTATTTTATTGTAATAGACTACCAGCATAGGCCTATCTGAGTGAGTTGAATATCAGAGTACAGGCCTAGCCCTGCATTTGAATACAATATGGTAGGCTCCATGCGGCTTTTTGTTGTATTTGAATGCTGATTTCCTTTGTATCCTAGTTTGGGTCTCCATTTTATTATACAAGCTTGGGCACCAGGCCACAATTAGTTTGTTGTGTGTTTCAAATACCTGAGTTTGTTAATACTATTATTCATCAGGCCTCAATTTAGCAGGCCTAGTAGTTTTCAGGCCTTTATTTTTATTTTATTGTAATAGACTACCAGCATAGGCCTATCTGAGTGAGTTGAATATCAGAGTACAGGCCTAGCCCTGCATTTGAATACAATATGGTAGGCTCCATGCGGCTTTTTGTTGTATTTGAATGCTGATTTCCTTTGTATCCTAGTTTGGGTCTCCATTTTATTATACAAGCTTGGGCACCAGGCCACAATTAGTTTGTTGTGTGTTTCAAATACCTGAGTTTGTTAATACTATTATTCATCAGGCCTCAATTTAGCAGGCCTAGTAGTTTTCAGGCCTTTATTTTTATTTTATTGTAATAGACTACCAGCATAGGCCTATCTGAGTGAGTTGAATATCAGAGTACAGGCCTAGCCCTGCATTTGAATACAATATGGTAGGCTCCATGCGGCTTTTTGTTGTATTTGAATGCTGATTTCCTTTGTATCCTAGTTTGGGTCTCCATTTTATTATACAAGCTTGGGCACCAGGCCACAATTAGTTTGTTGTGTGTTTCAAATACCTGAGTTTGTTAATACTATTATTCATCAGGCCTCAATTTAGCAGGCCTAGTAGTTTTCAGGCCTTTATTTTTATTTTATTGTAATAGACTACCAGCATAGGCCTATCTGAGTGAGTTGAATATCAGAGTACAGGCCTAGCCCTGCATTTGAATACAATATGGTAGGCTCCATGCGGCTTTTTGTTGTATTTGAATGCTGATTTCCTTTGTATCCTAGTTTGGGCCTACATTTTAATATACAAGTTTGGGTTTGTTTTTTTTTTTTTTGTTTTTTTTCTCTTCTTTCTTTTTCTTTCTCTAGTCCTTTATCATAGTACAGGTCTGGAGAAAAATAATAAATAAACCATTTTAAATATTATATATATATATATATATATATATATATATATATATATATATATATATATATATATTATTTCAGGCGTGCATTTTAATACACTATAGGCTTCCATACCTTATACATTTTGGGTGTCTTGCATATCCTCGTTCGGGTTTATCTCCTACCCTGCAGGCCTTGCTATTATATTTTAAGTTAATTAGCAAGTATTACCTTCACCATACTAAGGTAAGTATAATTTGCATTGTGGGTACTAATCTATTTTTCTACATATTACACCTGGCCTACTGAATAGTCATCAACTATTGTTGGCTACTCAGAAGCATGCTACTTTAGTCGCAAATTGATTTGGATTCTTACTTGGGTGAGTAAAAGAGTAGAAATGTCTTTTCAAGGGGCCAAATACTTTCCCACAGAAGTGCGTGAGTACTTTAGGAAACATATTCAAAAACATGATGGTCCATATGAGCTTCCAGAGCCAGCAAACCCAGACAGTGGAAAAGAGAAGAGATTAATGGATGTTCTAAAACAAATTATAAATAACAAAAAGTATAGAACAAAGAAGAGAAAAAGTTTGGTCACACAAGCTGTTGTAGCCACAATAGGAGGCCTAATAGACTTAGTTGTAGAATTACGGCAGCATAATTTGGAAACAACAAATAAAATGGAGGAAGCAATGGACAAAAGGGATTGTTTAAAAATTGCAGCTTTGAGAACAACTACAATTGTGGGGGAACTAGAAAGGGAGTTAGGGGAAATAGAGGAACAGAGGGATGCTTATGGAATAAAAATAACAGAACTTCAAAACATAATAATGGACTATAAAAATAAAACAAAGTTAGAAGGGATAAAAGGAGTCAGAGACATTGCCAAAATATATCCAGATCTGGATATGTTCGTGGCACAAAATAAAGAACCAGTGCCGAAAATGAACCAAGATAGAAAAGATTTCTTATGTTATTCTGTTCCACAAGTAGATACCATACCACAAGCACCAGTTATTGTTTCAGAATTATTTAATGCAAGGCAAACACCTACAGGATTTTCTATGCAGACTCAACCAATGTCTATGGCAGATAAAGATAATTTCCAGAAATGGTGGGGAAGTATGCCAACTAACAACTTTAATACATTTACACATTGGTTTAAGAGGGGAGCAGATAGAGCTAAAAAAGGAGGTCTTAACTTAGAGGAATGGACAGAACTGTTAGAATACGCTATGGGTCCTTTGGCTAGTAGACTATTGGGATTTAATAACAGTGTGTCTGATCAGGCAGGAAGAATTGCTGCAACTAATTTCTATCTACTTAGCATAGAGAAAGAAATAGCAAATATTACCATGAGGCCAATAGATGGTCCTAGAGAGGTAGCTCAAAGGATATTTTTTTGGTATACTCTACGACAACCTCAACAGCCTCTAGTGCTGGGCTCACCAGAACATATAGCAAAAGTAATGGAAGCCCTTCCCCGGGAGTGTCAAGAATTTATCAGGCTTTTTGATCCAACACCAACAGACTTGGAAATGGTACTAACTAGAGCTGATACGTGGTGGATCAAGCATCCTTTCACAGAACAGGCCTGCTCTGTTTCAGCTGTAAGAACATTTAAGGTCGAGTCTGGTAGAGATATAGATGGTAATTGGAGAAACCAGACGTGGGATGTACCCCAGAACAAGAAGGATGATCAAAACTGGAGACCAAAACAGAACTTTGACAAAAGATGGAGAGATCCACCTAGGGACTATAGGAATAGGGATGGCAGCAACTGGAGGGCTAATCAGGAGGGAGAGAGAAACGGTAACATGGGCTATTGGGAACTCAGGAGACAGAAGGATAGGATAGAAGAGGAAAATCACATACTTAAAAACAAGGTAGCTGAGTCAGAGAAGAAATTGAAGGAAAGTGAGGCAAAGATGCAATATAGTGTTATAAAAGAGGGACGGAGTAGAAGTGAGTCACAATGACAAATCCCAACCCCTGCGCCTCAGCATCTCATTCACTCAGCTAATTTAACCATGGATGAGGCAGGTCGGCCTACCAGTTATACAGTCATCGCAGGGGTAGGGAAAAATATGTTGGTAGATACAGGAGCAGCAGTTACAATGACCAACAGGGTCAAAAATGGGGATTCTTCAGTAAGTAGTATGGGAGTTACTGGGAATCCACAGGAGGTTAGAGCAGGTCCAATTGATGTAGCAGTTGGAGAAAAAACAATACAAGTAGAAGCAATAGTGGGTTGGCCAGAGGAAATATTGGGAATAGAAGTTTTAAAAAAAGGAAATTTCATTGTAGATCTTGCCAATTTTTGTTTGTGGAAGACAGAAAAGGTGAATCAGGTAAGTACAGAGTTGACGAAAGGGGTTGTGCTCCCAATGGCATATATTGTCTCTCCGATAAAAAGTCTGGAAAAAAACAAACTGAAACTAGACAGACAACCAGAATGGCTGCAGAAGCTAATCCAAGACATACCTGTTTGGGCTACAGATAAATTAGACTGTGGAAGAATGAAAGGAATGGTCTTTTTGGAAGGAGGAGACCCACAATGGAAAAAGCAATATCCAGTCCCAAGAGAATCAGTGGCATCAATCACCAAGATGATAGAAATACTGGAGAAAAGTGGAATAATTAAATCTGGAAATGGGTATGCATGTAACTCACCATGTTGGCCTGTGAGAAAAGCTGTGTTAAAAGGGAATAGAGATGAAAAAGCAGCCTCATCATGGAGACTTACCATTGATTACAGGGCCGTGAACAAACTTGCAAAAAGAATGGCCCCTGTTGTTTTTGTTATGTATATGTTTCTAATGATGGAATCTAGTGTTCCCACAGAGCACGGCTGTATAAGAATGAAGATGCGTGTCAACAGAAGATTGTGGTGGATCCTTGTTCCAGGATGGATAAGTATAAGCTGTATCACAGTAGGAATGGGGAGACAGGCAATAAGGCCAGAAGATACCGCAAATAAGGGAGAGAGTTTGAAAAGATTGGAGTTACATTATGTTCAAGCAGATAGATTTATTTGGCCCAGGGAATTGGAAGTAAAAGAGGGTGGAGGGTTACAAGTAAACATTATTTTGCCACATAATAGTACCAGGGGATTAGCTCTTAGAGCTCCAATACAAGGGAGGTTTACAAATATTACAGTAGTAGTGAGTAACTTAACATTAGAAGAAGGTGGAGAATGGGACGCTGCAGTTATAGCTGCCCAGCCTGACCTAGAGGAATTCTGCAATTTTGATACTGGAAAGGGGTGTGTTCTAACAATAGATGAAGTATTTGTCTCTGTAAAGGAGCTGCAACGTTGTAAAGATCAGAAGAAGGTACCATGGCCAATAGGCGGATTGGTGGTGGTACCAACACATGAAACAGTTGTGCAAGGGGTTGGGTGGACTTACTACCCAATAATTCTAAATTTTAATGATTTTTCTATTCCTCCAAAGTGCCCGGAATCACAGCGGCAGTGGTTTAAGCAAAGTATACAAGAGACCATCATTGAGTGGACCGGAGCAGGGAGTCGAGAAAAACGGGACACACTTGCAGCCCTTTTAGGAGGAGTCGGAACTGGATTGGGAGTTTGGAATTCAGCAGACATCATTGGACTGAACAGCAGGATAAACTCCCTTACTGATGGCATGGGACATGCTATGAAAACAGGTGGAGTAGCTGACTCCCTTATAGTGAGTAGACTGACAGACAATGTTGATGACATACACACCATTGCCAACAACCTGCATCTAGTTGAGGAAAATATTGCTTCCATTGCTAACAGCATTAAGAATGAAATAGTGGGAACTGCCATTTTCTGTTCTATGATTGGAGGAAAGCTGTTGGCAGATTTAAAGGAAACTATTAAAGACATCCAGGAAAACAAGTGGGCAAGACAAATCAATGCAACAAGGATTATCACGTCATTGAAAAGAAAAGGAGTGGACATCACTGAGGACAATCTTAAATACAGCTTTATTGAAGGCCCAGATCAATGGATGCCACATGGACTACAATCTGGGACAATAGGACTAATCCTGGCAATTCCCCGTTGGGAGGGGCAGGCAGAGCAACTGAACTTTATACATAGCATTGGCACGTTAAGTGATGGAATCTACAAGCAACACTTCCCATCAAAAAGACTGCCCACTATTACAGGATTGGAGATGGATGAAAGCTGTTGCAGGAAATCTCAACACCGATGGCTGTGCAGTTGTGTTTGGGAGAAAGGAGCTGAGGAGGATGGCTGGGTGCAGTTGATAAAAGAAAACCTGGTGCAAGAGGTGATCCGCATAGGGGACATTGCATGCTTTATCGGCCACTCTGAATATAGGACAGTTGATGAAATATGTTTGGTGGAAGAAGGGTCTTGTATCATGGTATTTCCATCAAGAAACCTTACCACTGAAATGATCAATTTTACTGCAAATGCAGATTGGACAAATTTGACAATGAAGCTTTTTACCTTGGAACTTCAGTCAGAGACACATCCAGTCCTACGAACACTGTCGCTGGTACTCATGTTCATTCAAGTATTAACGACAATTATAATAATATACTTTTGTGTGGCAATGAAACTTGCAAGGAGGATATATAATAATGTGTCTTTTTCCTCTTCTTTCTCTCTCTCATACATTCTTCAATAAAGTTTTACATTGCACATACATAAACATTTATCACACACTCTCACCTAAATTCTATAAATTCTGTTTTTGTGTAATATGTGGATTGACAGCCATAGGAAAGTACAGGAGAACTTATGTCGCTGAGGGAACTATTCCGGAGGGACGGTGGGTTGAATTTCTCCTGTATATCAGGTTTTTGCTCCCACTAGGTTCTCCTGTACTAGAGGGATAACTAGAAAACTGAGCAACATAGAAGAAGAAAAAGTGAGGGAATGTGGTAACTTGTCTTCCTTGAATGGTAATTTAAACAGGCCTTTGTAGGAGGGCTGAGAATCTTTACTTCCCTCCCACAATTGCTAAAGGAAGTCATGGACAGGATGTGATGTAAATTACATCATCTCAACTAAGGATATATCCAGGCAGGAAACTGGTGCTGCTTCCTGTTTGCTTGCTGGGTGGTGTTGGTGATGGTTGATGGTGGTGATGATGGAAATGGTCTGACCGTGGGTAAGATCAAGCGTTTGGGGAAGGGAATTACTATATATATAGGTAGATAGATTTAAAAGGGGGTGTTGCTCCGTGGGTCTGGGCTGTTGTGTTTGTAATACATTTATAGTATTGTGTTATCTGCCTTTTAATAAATACCTTTTAATGTAGACGAACCTTGTGTAATATTAATTTGGTGATACACCACAAGGCCTCTAAGTCATCAGCATCCATGATATCAGACAAGGGGGCACACAAGGGGAACACACCAATGCAGCACAGAAAGGACAGGGACAAGACAACACAAAAACGGTGAAAAGAATGACACAAACACACAAGCAAAGCCTGACAGTATTGCCCCTTATGTGCTAGTAAGCTGGGGATCAAATCTCAGTATTTAACCTTCCTACTTTCACTCTATTGCTGCAGGACCTCAGACGTCCATCCGTTTCAGTCGGGAGACCGAGCTGCTGTGCCAAACGGCACGAAACGCGGACGCACGACATGCCCCCGATGCAGCGGATTGGCTGACGGCCTCACAGGCTCCGCTGGGTCACGCAACGCTACGTGCTGACCCAGGAAGCCTGTGCAGCCTCCGCGTCAGACAGATTATTTAGTAAAGAATATAAAACATAAAAAATTATGAGTAAAAATCTTATGTAATGTAAGGTTTGTGAACCTTTTTTTCATAAAGCACAGTTTGAATTTTTCTTTCAATGTAGGCCGCAGATTTTTCTTGGAATTTGTAATTATGTGAGTGTGAAAACTTATTTTCCAACCAGATGCCAGACCATGCAATTCTGATTGAGAACAATATCTGAATTCTCTCAGAAATCCAAATTTATCATTCTTCTGGTTAATAGTAAAAATCTACACATTGGTTATCTCTTTAAGATATCTCTCTAGTATACCCACCCCTCTGACACAACACTTTTCCACATGATGTCAATTTAATATGGCAGAATATAATTTCTTTGATATAAGTACATTGTGTGTTATATTTTTTAAATATCTTACCTTTCTTTGAATCTATTTTATCAGGTCTTTGAGGAAGCTCTGCAAGATCTTCCACTAGAAGAAATACAACAGATTAATACACTACAGTCCCAGCCACAATATTATAATAGCATATACAACTCATTCACATCAGTATTTGTTAAACATAGAACCACACTGTCTAAGTGTAAAAAAACAAACATATTTGACTTTAACAGAAAACAGAAAGAATTGCAATAATATTTTATATATAAATAAGCAAGCAATCTATATAGCTCATAAAATAAAAACATATATTTGTTACCCAATTGTAGATATTTATCAGACATCTGTGTTTCTTCTGCAGAGTGACTTTCATCTGTTGAGGAAAGCATAATAAAATTAATACATTGTCTTACAAGTAATCATACTCCACATATTTATTCCAGGGGAGCTGGCAGGTGATTGCTTTTTTAGAGTGACCAGCTGATTATGGAGGAGATTATGCAGGAGATTATGTGACAGTTTATAGGGAAGTGAGACTGGACATCGGGGGAACAAGTTTTTATTTAAACCTTTTTCCCAAAATAGGACTAGAGTGATTATATCTGGTAATCAACATTTTGAATGTCATCTCTTGATAGCTCAAGGAATATAAAATCTTTGTTTTAAAGGCTATATACAGATGTTTTAAAAAACAGTCTTCTCCTCTCCTTTGCATTTATATTAATGTAGCACACTGTGATATAGAGATATCATAATACAGCCAGATTACTGTAGAAAACAAGTTCAATACATTGGAATCCATCCAGACATTAAGAAATAAATGTGACTTGTGCAGGTACTTAATAGAAGAATCTCTTAATTCCAAGAAACACATTGGAAGGCAGACAATGATCCAAAGCTATTTTCTAGAATGTTCTCCCTGGTGATAAGTGCTAACTATACGAAAAAATCTAGAGGGTTGGCAATTTTATTTAATACAAATATAAACATAATTTAGTAATATAGAGATACTAGCGACTTGCCCGTCAAAAAATGACGGCAATAAGATTGTAAAGCAGGTAATGTTGTTTGTGTGCGAAATAAATTTTGTTGGTGTTGCAAGATCCTTCAGCGCTCATTGCGAGGCTCTTGGTTGTTTCTGTGCTATGAGCAGCGTTGTTGTTTTTTTTTGGGGGTATGACAATGAATAATGAATAAAATAAGAAATGAATATACTTTACCTATTGTGGTGTACTTTTGGTTCTGTGAGCACTCTGTGCGTTCATTGTGATCCCGGCGCTGAGTATTTTTATTTTTTATATATATATTTTTTTTAATAATAATTAATTAGTTAATGAAAGACTAAATTAATATACTTTACCTATTTGTAATTAATACATCCAGCAATCAATCGCTTTTGTTTGTCCTGCAGCATACAATGTACATTTGGACAGTTGCTGACCTGAGGAGAAAGTGTCAGCATTGTGGCAAGTGTGCAGTGTAAATAGGCTGCGTGAGCAGGGCTAAACCGTTTGTTTAGTTGTGTAAAGCGTCATTTTAGAATGGTAATGTTATTAGTTTTAAGTTAGTGTTGTAAAATGGCGGCGATTGTCTATGTGTTACGCGGGTCGCAAGCATTTTCCATCCTTCCTAATAGTATATTTTGTACCTTGTACGTCTCTGGGTAAAAGTCGTATGTGCCTGGCGGTGTTTTGCGTTCTTAGGGGACGTGTAGCCTTGTTTTCGTTTTTTTCGCCATTTTTTTTTTTTACGCTTAGCCAATTTTTGAGTGGCGAAACTATGGAAATTCAACTTAAATTTGTGTGTAACCTTACTGCCAGATATCCTGGCTGTCCCCCCGTGCTGTGTGTGATGTTTTTTGTATTTTTTGTATTTTTCTTTTGTGTGTGTGTTTTTTGATGTGCGCGGTTCGGCCGTTAACTTCATATTTTTTTTTAGTGCCGGTTTCCTTTTCAAGTGTTACGGGCTGTATTTTTTGTATGCAATTTGAATTGTGTATTTAAGTTTTCTTTTGATCTGTACTCCCGCGGGTCATAGGTATGATGCTTAAGTCATGCAGGGTTGTAGTTTTGTGAACCTTTTTTTTTATAAAACAGAGTTTGAATTTTTCTTTCAAAGTAGCCTTTTTTAATAGACCGGAGATTTTTCTTGGAACTTGTAATTATGTCAGTGTGAAAACTTATTATCCAACCAGATGCAAGACCATGCAATTCGGATTGAGAACAATATCTGAAGTATTTCGGAAGTCCGAATTTACCATTATTCTGGTTAATAGTAAAAATCTACACAGTGGATATCTGTTGCAGAAAGTGTCTCTAGAATACCAACCCCTCCAACACAATATGTTGCCACATCATGTCAATTTCTTTGGTATCACTACATTGTGTTTTTTTTTTCTTTAAATATCTTACCTTTCTTTAAATCTAATAATTCATCAGGTCTTTGAGGAAGGTCTGCAAGAAATACAACAGATTAATACACTACAATCCTAGCCAGCATGTAATCTCACAATATTATAGTAATTAGCGTATACAACTAATTCACTTCAGTATTTGTTAAACATAGAATCACACTGTTTAGGTGTAAAAAAATATATATATATATTTGACTTTAACAGAAAACAGAAACAATTGCAATAATCACATATATAGTTGTGGACCAAGGAATTTGGTCATGTTTGCGGTGTTGGTCACGCAATGGTAAAAATTGCAACTGCGGGCCTGGAATGAGTGCCCAAGGCGCTCATTGCAGGCCTTGTGATGAGTGTCGCAGGCGCTTATCGCGAGACCCGCTGGAGTTCGGCTTAGGACTTAGGGTGCAATGAGCACCGAAGGCGCTCATTGCAGGACTCGCGTTGAGCGCCGCGGGCGCTCATCAGGAGGTCCGTAGGACTTTGGCTTAGGGTGCAATGCTCCTCCTCCCCCCATGGTTCATCCTCCTCCCCACTGTTCGCGATGAGTGCTGAAGGCACATCGCGAGGACCACAGGAATCACAGCACCCCCTGCTGTGCCACCCCCCGCCTTGCGCATGAGTAAGGCACAGAAGGTACAGGCAGAGCTGTAGTCTGAGCCCCATGCGCCCCCACCATGCTGCCCACCCAAGCCACAAAACATGCACGCCTCTCTCCTCCCTTGATGTCAGTGCCAGGTCTGAGTGCTGCTGTAGTGTAACCTGCTGCATGTGTCCCCTCTCTCTCCTCCTCCTCCCTGACCAGAGGCCCACAGGACTCACAACACCCCTGGCTGTGCCACCCCCAGCCTTGCGCATGTGTAATATACAGGAGGAGCCGTAGTGCAGGGGAGGGCAGTGGGAGGAGGAGGAGAGGTGCCCCCACCACGCCGCCCATCCCAGCCGCACAAAATGCCCGCCCGCAGGCCGTCCGGGCAAGCCAGAGGGCTCACCTGAGGCCGGAGACATGCGCCAGGCCCACAACCCACCCCACAGGAGTCCACCAGCCACCTGCACAGGCCCCGACCCCCCACGGAGGAGGCCGGGATCCAGGGAAGGGAGAGGGGGGAAAGAGACACAAAGGAGGAAGAGGAGGGGGGAAATGAGACACAAGGGAGCGAGAGGAGGGGGGAAATGAGACACAAGGGAATGAGAGGAGGGGGAAATGAGACACAAGTGAGGGAGAAGAGGGGGGAAAGGAGACTCAAGGGAGGGAAAGGAGGGGAAAAAGGAGACCCAAGGGAGGGAGAGGAGGGGGAAAGGAGACACAAGGGATGGAGAGGAGGGGGAAAGGAGACAAAAAGGAAGGGAGAGGAGGGGGAAAGGACACACAAGGGAGGGAGAGGAGGGGAAAAGGAGACACAAGGGAGGGAAAGGAGGGGAAAAAGGAGAAGGGAGGGAGAGGAGGGGGAAAGGAGACACAAGGGATGGAGAGGAGGGGGAAAGGAGACAAAAAGGAAGGGAGAGGAGGGGTAAAGGAGACACAAGGGAGGGAAAGGAGGGGAAAGGAGACACAAGGGGGAGGGGGAATGAGACAAGGGAGGGAGAGGAGGAGGGAAATGAGACACAAGTGAGGTAGAGGAGGGGGGAGGATACACAAGGGAGGGAGAGTAGGGGGGAAAGTAGACACTGTCTTCTGCTCTCCTTTGCATTTATATTAATGGAGCACACTGCGATACTGAGATATCATAATACAGCCAGATTACTGTAGAAAACAAGTACAGTACATTGGAATCCATCCAGACATTGAGAAATAAATGTGACTTGTGCAGGTACTTAATCGAAAAATCACTTAATGTTATGGTTTGTTACAGATCAAAGAGATGACAAAATGTGTCCAACAGTGATTAGAATGTGAATAATGTATAGTATTTAATTTATATCCAAAATCTTGTTTTGATCATTTTAACTTTCAGTTGGTTGTTCGTATAGACTTTTTACAATAATTCACAATCATATTATTGTGCATCACTGTCACAAATATTGCAGTGAGTACAATGCAAAAGACTATTCATAATGTGCTCACTCTCTCTTATAGTGTCCATTATTATTTACTAGCGACTTGCCCGTCAAAAAATGACGGCAATGTGATGTATATGTTTGTCAAGTTGTTTAGTTATTAACATATATTTTTGACCCTTGTAAGTATTTTAATATGAACGTGTATTTTTGTAAAATGTTGATGTAATGGTTTTTTAAAATGTAATTAGTATCTGAAGAATTGTTAACTTTAATATACATTGAATGAATAGGAAAGCAAAAAGTAAAAACCCTTCTTTAAACGTCGCGAATTTTAACATGAAGTTTAAACTATATGTAAGCAATAACCATCAAAGTATATATTTTTAAACTTGAACTTTATTTTTTATGTAAGTTTAGAAGTTGACAAAACATTGGTATAATTTTGAACATTATAAACAGGAACATAGTGAATACATTTTGTAACCTAATTTTTTATTAAAAGTATTAACATTTGAATGTAAAAACAATTGACATTTAAATTAATCAGTATTAAAATTCAATTTCTATCACAATAATTGTTAACTTGAATATACATTGAATGTAGAGGAAGGCATACAGTAAAACTCTTCTTAAAACGTAAGTAATTAAAGTAATTTATTACTGAGCACATAAACTGGCGATAAACATTAATGTAGGTAGTAATCTTAAGATAACAGACAATATTTACATTGTGACTTAAAAGGTGCTTGACCTCTTAACATCCACTTTGTAATCTGTTGAATGAAATAACTTGAAAATATATTTTTTAAACTTGTAACATTAGAAACATTAACATAGTGACTTAACATTTTAACATAATTTTTACTAACAATGCAAGGCAAGTATTTTGTGAGGCAAATCATTCATAAACATGACTTCCATTAATTATGACTGAATTAAACAACCAATTGTTATGTATTTTGCAATGCTTTAAAAAAATCTTGGCATCTTGAATTTGTATCCTTCAAAGTTATAGTACTTCATAGTAGACAATGTTTTTAGTAAAAATACGTCCATCTTCTAATAAATCACCTTGACTTTCATTGTTTTCAATGTAAACTTTAATAGCCTGTGGATTTTTGCACCGTGACAACGCAACGTACAATTGACCATGTGCAAAAACTGGTTCTTCCAAGAAAATACCCACAGATTTGAAAGTTTGACCTTGTGATTTATTAATGGTCATGGCAAATGCCATAATAATGGGAAATTGTCTTCTTTGAAGTATAAAAGGGAGACTACTTTCACTTGGTGCTAAATCTATTCTTGGTATGAAAACTCTCTCTCCTTTATGGGTCCCAGTTAAAATTTCAGCATCTATAAAATGGTCCTTTAATTGTTGAACAATTAATCTTGTGCCATTGCATAGGCCTTTTTTGGGGTTCATATTTCGCAGTAACATGATAATTGCACCTTTCTTTAGCTGCAAAATATGTGGTGGCATTCCAGAAGGAGTTAAAGAGTTTATGAATTCAGTCGAAAAGTTAGCCTGACTTTCATTGTCATCAGCAAGTACAGAATCAGCACTGTGATAATTTCTTTGTGGTGCATAAATTTTTTTTAAGATTTCATTATTGAGGATTAATGCATCTTTATTTTTACACGTCAGTATGACTTGGTTGGCAAGCTCGGAATATTCTTCGTTATTTATGCTCCCTTCAAATATAGCCGATATAATATCTTGTTGACAAATCATATGAGGTGGGATCTCTACAGTGTCATCAGGTAAATGTAGTATTTTTTCTGTTCTGCCTTCTCCAATTTTAATAAGCCAATCATTGAAATCAGTTTGGCCTTCTGATCTCATATTTTGTTGCAGTTGAAGATGGGTAAAATGTTTCCATACTGTACTTGACTTTATACATGTTTCGATAATGTCAGTTCGATTTCCATGTACAACGACAGGTAATGTTTGTCTGAAATCGCCACCTAACAACATTACCTTTCCACCAAATGGAAAAATATTCTCCATGACTTCACGAAGCAAACGGTCAATACATTGGAGGGCATAGCATGACATCATTGTGGCCTCATCTATTATAATTAATTTACATTTCTTCAATTTCTTTGCTTGTAAGGATGTCATGCGAATATCTGACACAGAATTTTCTAAAATAGGCACTGGCAGTTTAAATCCACTATGAACAGTTCTTCCACCTTCTAATAAAAGTGCAGCAATTCCAGTAGTGGCAAACGCCATTGCTATTTTTCCTTGTGCTCGTACTGAACTCATTAATAAATTGTACAAATATGTTTTTCCTGATCCGCCAGGTCCATCAAGATAGAAATAACGCTCTGTCACCATGTCATTATCTATAGCATTTTTAATGGCATGAAATGCTTGCAATTGTAGTGTATTTAAAGTTGCAGGTCTTTCTTCTGTTCTTTCTGCTTGTAGTTGAATGTCATAGTCTTCAAAGTTAATGTCATCTATAAGACCTGGATCAGGCAAATTAAAACTTGCACAACTTAATCCATGAGTTAAAAAGACTTCTTGGATTTCCATTAACGCTTTTAAGTGTGCAATGGGTTCATTGTATCGTCGCATAAAGTCTTCAGCCATATTACTTTTGAAAGTCTCCCACAAAGCTAATGCATTTGGAGCATTTGAGAAGATACAAATAAAAGCAAATTGTTCTCTCATCTGTCGTGGCATTTGACATTGTGCTGCTTCTTCTAAACATCTTTCCCACTCTGTATCATCAGCGAGTAAGTTTCTATGTCTTGCAGCTAAATGGAAGGATTCATATACAATGTCATTAACAGTTCTTAATTGTTCAAAACTTTGTGCTCCTGGAACATTTAAAAGTAATATCCGTAAGCAAAAACGTTCAACATCTCTTGGACTGACTGTGTAAATTCTTGGAATAATTTTATTGCCTCTGGTTTTTCTTGGTCTCCATAATCCATTCACAAAAACATAGTGATATGGAATTTCAATATATAAGTATTGTGTTGCTTCAGCATCAGTGGAATTTAATGCAAACCATGCAGTTAGTGTAGTGTTACGATCTTCACTTTGGGCCAATGCATTCATTTCATTTCCAGCATGGAAATAGACTAAATGTCGTTGTGGCAAATGTACTGGTAACCTATATACTGCATGTGATCTATCATGCATTTCAAATTTTAAAAGCCGCCACATAGCTTCTGGCGCACTGACATAGCGAGCATCTACATGAGATGCAAGTTCATCATGTACTAACTCACTACTTTCAGGGTTGTCTGCACTTTTGACGACTACAGTAGCTGCATCGTAACCTTTGTAAATATATTTGTAGACATATTTAATGGATTTGATGGAAGTGCAGGCTTCTACGTTGATGTGGGCGTTGTACTTCATGAGTAAATGTGGATTGTAGGGTACTACATATCTATTGTCCACTTTTTTTCCACGAATAATGGCACTATCTCCTTCTCTTCTTTTATAAAGTGGATATCCATCACAATTGGCATAGGTTTTGTCTCTATAATCTTTTGGAAATTCTTTGGAACATTTATTATTTTCCATACATGGTGATTGTGGATTAAGGTCTCCACAGGGTCCATGAATCATGCGATGAGTAACAATCTCATATAGTCTACCATATAGTTCTGGATCTGGTAGTTCAGCAACAATGACTGCATCCACTTTGTCTGAAGTATCTAATTTATCTTTTTCTTGAAGTATTATTAGAAGATGTGCATGTGGAAGGCCTCTTTTTTGAAATTCAATGGTATATACATAAGCAAGACATTTGCCAAATAACTGATTTATAGTGAAGTCACGTATTAATTCATTTAATTTAATCTTAAAAACTCTGGCTACTAAATCTGGTCGATCTGAAGCAGTTTGTCCAAGAAGTAGATTTAGTGTAATTTCTGGCCATTGTGGATTACATGTAAATGTCACAAATAGATCGGGTTTGCCAAATTTTGTCACAATAGCCATAGCATCATTGTATCTTTCTCTCATATTCCGAGGAGATCCTTGAAAGGAAGATGGTAAAATGATGGCTTTGCCAGCTGTCATGTCTCTGCTTGTAGCCACGTCAGCAACATAGTCCATGAGTCCAGAATATTGTTCTACACGGAGTTTATCTTGTTGATATTTGATAAAGTTTAAATTATTTGCCTCAACTTGCAAACATGAATCAATAATCCATTGTTGTGTTAGTTTCCCACCACATAAAATTGGATTAAATACATTGCGAATGGCAATTTGAGCTACTTTAAATTCAAGCATAGAAACATTATTTCGGATTCTGGCTTTAGCATTTGGGTAACTGGGAAGAGTTAATTTTGGTTGCCAACCTGCTTCTCCGTGTGGGAAAAAGATGGGATATGTCATTGGATCTAAATTTGGACTTAAGATACTCATATTAATAAACGGTTGGTCCTCATTTCTAGGATATATTCGAATGTCTCTTTGAAATGGTGGTTCTCCTTCATCATTCTGAAACACCATTGCAACCTCATTTGTTGTTGGCAAGTTATAACGACGTTTATCAGTATGTCTGTCTCTTTTAAGCACCATATTAACCTTCGGCATTGGTAATTGATGTGTTAGTGCATGAAGTAGTTGTTCATTTTCTACTTCTGCCAATTTTTTATAAGCTTTACTGTAGGGATTGTTGTCCATAATGTTATTTAGCTCTATGAAAACAGTGGGTAAGCATTTTTTATTTTCTTCCATCTGCATACGTTGGTCAACAGCTTCCATTGTATCTAGGACATATAGTTGAGCGAATTTTCTTTTATTTCCTTCCTCTGGATGTAAATGGGAAGTGCGATGATAAATTTGTCCTTGGACTTTAAAACAGTAAGGACCATGTCCTGGTACATTAGCAGCTAATGTTGCCCCCATGGATGCAAAGGATATGGCACTATTGTAGGATCTTATGTTTGTCTTAAAATTTTTGTAGTTTGGAAAAGTAGGTTCAGTCATAATATTTTGTAAATAAATAGGAAATTCTTTCCTTTCTGGAAGTTTGAACTTGCCTTTTTGACAACAACTAATAAATTGTCCATCTCTGGGTCTCTCCTGTTTAAAATAATAAGCCTCACAAAACTGACATTGAGTAGTCATGTCCCCACAACTATGAACCTCTACTGCTAAAGACTTGAGTAGAGGACAATTTGCAAAGCATATAGGATTTTGACTTTCATATTCATCAGGTGAAATGTCATATAATGTTTCAACAACAGGTTCTAAATGTTTTGTTTTTTTCGTTGCTTTTCTTGGTATATGTTGTATTGTTTGAGGTAAAATGTCATGTAATGTTTCATGAAACGGTTCTAAATGCTTTGTTTTCTTTGTTGCTTTTTTTGGTATCTCTTGTATTTTTTCTGGTAAAATGTCATCTGATGTTTGAGCAACAGGTTGTAAATGCTTTATTTTCTTTGTTGCTTTTTTTGACATATCTTTAATTTCTGCAAGTGACAGTCTTTTGCTTGCAATTCTTTTGCGTTCTTTTTCTCGTCGAATTTCCTTCTTCTCCGGTGTCTGCTGGCTGTCTGCTCTCTGTCGTCGTTCTCTAGCTTGGCGTCTTTTCTTTTCTTGTTTACTCTCGTTATCAGCCATGTTAATCTGTAAAAATAAAATAATGTACCATTAGTTTATTTTGAGATGTTAAGTTGTTTTTCATGACAAATAGTTATCAATAGTGTGTTAACATTTTATACTTAATCAATTTCAATGCGGTCAATTGAATAAAAGTCTAAATAAGGCCATCAGATAATTATTTAAAGACATTTTTATTTATTAAACATGTATCCAAAAGCAAGTGTTTCAGTAACTAAAAAGGTATTTTCAATAAGATGTTATGTCCTTATTTACAGCACTATTCAATTTGTCAAATGGCAATTAAATTAGGGTTTAGGACTGGAATGTTACAATGACAAATTGTATAGATTCTGTGTTTTTAGACTTTTTTGGACTATGCCAATTTATTTTTTAAGTTTACATTGAAGTTTGTATTTACTGTTAAAGATTATTGGCCCTAAAAGACATATAAGAGATAGATGATAGATATTACTTTTTATACTGTACCTTGGTTGAAGTTTGATTTCAAGCAAAATTCTTTGTTGGTCCTGTGTTGAAAGCCTTCGTCCGATGGTCTGGTCCTGTGTTGAAAGTCCTTGTCCGATGGTGTAGTCCTCTGTTGAAAGTCCTCATCCTCTGGTGTGGTCCTCAGTTCCAACTCCTGTTCCAATGTTCTTGACGCAGTATCTGTTATAAAATAAAAATGAAAATGTTATGTTATTTGAATGTCTTTGTATTAATGAAAAAATGGCATTATTTCTGTGTTTTTCTACAATCCTTTTTGGTGCGCCGCAATTTTGGTATGCTTCTGTAGGCTTTTTTCTAAGGCTTATAGGTGGTTAAACATTAAAGAAGAATATTAATTAATTTTTCTCTTTTTTTACTTGTTATACTGTACCTTGGTTGAAGTTTGATTTGAAGCAGAATCTTTGTTGGTCCTGTGTTGAAAGCCTTCGTCTGATGGTCTGGTCCTGTGTTGAAAGTCCTCGTCCAATCGTCTGGTCCTCTGTTGAAAGTCCTCGTCCGATGGTGTAGTCCTCTGTTGAAAGTCCTCGTCCGATGGTGTAGTCCTCTGTTGAAAGTCCTCGTCCAATGGTCTGGTCCTCTGTTGAAAGTCCTCGTCCGCTGGTCTGGTCCTCAGTTGAAACTCCTGGTCCGATGTTCTTGACGCAGTATCTGATATAAAATAAAAATGAAAATGTAATTTTATTTGAATGTATTTGTATGAACTAAAAAATGACATTATTTCTTTGTTTTTCAACAATCCCGTTTGGTGCCCACCACTTTTGGTATGCTTATTTAGGCCTTTTTCTAAGGCTTATAGATTGTTAAACATAAAATAAGAATCTAAATGTAGTTTGGTATGTGTTTGTGTGAGTTTTTATACAATCCTGTTTGGTGCGCACCACTGTTGGTATGCTTATTTAGGCTTCTTTCTAAGGATTATAGGTTGTTAAACATAAAATAAGAATCTAAATGTAGTTTGCTATGTGTTTGTGTGAGTTTTCATACAATCCTGTTTGGTGCGCACCACTGTTGGTATGCTTATTAATGTTGTTTTGTAATGCTTATAGGTTGTTAAACATAAAATAAGAATGTAAATGTAGTTTGCTATGTGTTTGTGTGAGTTTTCATACAATCCTGTTTGGTGCACACCACTCTTGGTATGCTTATTAATGTTGTTTTGTAATGCTAATAGGTTGTTAAACATAAAATAAGAATCTAAATGTAGTTTGCTATGTGTTTGTGTGAGTTTTCATACAATCCTGTTTGGTGCGCACCACTGTTGGTATGCTTATTTAGGCTTCTTTCTAAGGCTTATAGGTTGTTAAACATTAAATAAGAATCTAAATGTAGTTTGCTATGTGTTTGTGTGAGTTTTCATACAATCCTGTTTGGTGCGCACCACTGTTGGTATGCTTATTTAGGCTTCTTTCTAAGGCTTATAGGTTGTTAAACATTAAATAAGAATCTAAATGTAGTTTGCTATGTGTTTGTGTGAGTTTTCATACAATCCTGTTTGGTGCGCACCACTGTTGGTATGCTTATTAATGTTGTTTTGTAATGCTAATAGGTTGTTAAACATAAAATAAGAATCTAAATGTAGTTTGCTATGTGTTTGTGTGAGTTTTCATACAATCCTGTTTGGTGCACACCAATGTTGGTATGCTTATTTAGGCTTCTTTCTAAGGCTTATAGGTTGTTAAACATTAAATAAGAATTTAAATGTAGTTTGCTATGTGTTTGTGTGAGTTTTCGTACAATCCTGTTTGATGGGCACCACTTTTGTTATACTTATGTAGTGTTTTTTCTAATGGTTATAGGTTGTTAAACAAAAAGAATATGAATTTAGTTTGCTATGTGTTTGTTACAATCCTGTTTTGTGTGTACCAGTTTGTGTGTACCATATGTTGCATCCTTTGGCCCTCATTCAATTGCAGTTTGGCCAATTCAATAGGGTTCTAAATGTGCTTATTTCGAGCCCTATTGAATTGTCCAAAATATCAATTGAATGAGGGCCTTTGGTTGCTGGATTTGTTATATTGTGAGGGCCTCATTGAATTTGGTTTTTCGCAATGGAATTTGGCTCAATATGAGCACAGAGCATCTTTTTTTACAGAAGTTTTTAACTAAAAACTTCTGTTCAAAAATATGCTCTGTGCTTATATAGAGCCCTATTGAAATGGGCAAATCACATTTGAATGAGGCCCTCGCCCATTAAACATATTTAGGTCCTGAATCAATTGCGTTTTGACCAATTGAATAGGGCTCTATATAAGCACATAAAATATTTTTTGACAGAAGTTTTTAGTTAGTGAAAACCTTGATTGTGGTTAGAAGTTCAGTAACTAAAAATGTCTGTCTAAAAAATCTATTATGTGCTTATATAAAGCCCTATTCAATTGGCCAACTCACAATTGAATAAGGCTCATGGTTCGGTTCTTTTTTATACTTAATACTTTACCTTGATTGAAGTGTGGAATGACAGAGGGTCCCCTCCTGCCAATCTTAATCCGCCGGTCTTCTTGTAGTGTCTGTTTGAAAAATAAAGTGAAATAGTGAATTATAGAATTTTTTATTTGTATTTAACAAAGCATGGCCTTTTCAGCATTTAAAGTATTTTTGTATCTTACCTCTTTTTCTTTGTTGGTGTTCTTTAAAAGGGATTGTGCTTCACAATGCACGGTGCAAATTGTTGAGAGACGCTGTTGATGCAGAGTCTGTTTGAATATTAAAAAAAGTAGAAAGATTGAGCTTTAGGTGATCTATTGAATTGCAGTAAATTAATTTCATTGAAATATACTTCTGTAATTATTTTGAATTAACATTATTTTTTGGTGGGGGCTACACACATATGTCACATACATGAAGCACATTTCCATAGTTGAAAGTAATTTTTTTGTGTGCGTGTGACATATCACTATACATGAATCATATTTTAATTGTTAAATTAACCTTATTTGTATTTTTGGCCAACATACATAAATGTGTGTGTGACATGTGACTATAGATGATACACATATATGTGCATGTCACATATCAGTATACATGACTCATATTTTAATAGTCCCAACTTATTTTTTTCTAATGTAATTTAAATGTAGTTGTTTAATTAGTTTGTTTTAAGATAATTTTGTTGCAGGGGCAATACACATAAATGTGCGTGTCACATGTCACTATACATTATACGCATAAATGTGCGTGTCACATGTCAGTATACATTATACACATAAATGTGCGTGTCACTTGTCAGTATACATTATACGCATATATGTGCGTGTCACATGTCAGTATACATAAACCTCTTTTTCTTATTTAATTTGTTTTTTTGATGTCCTGTCTTGATAATAAAATGTAATATATTATTGCTTACCTCTCAGTTGTAATTTGCACAATGTAAAGTAGTAAATTATCTTCTCAAGTTTTAGCAGCAGTTATGTCTGAAGTCACTCTGTTCATCACCTGAGGAGAAATGTATTTTTCTCTGTCAAATAGGCAGTATTTATAAACTTGTAGAACATTCTGGAAAGTTGGACCGTTAGAACGCAATACGCATGCGCTATTTGCGTTCCAGCTTCCAATTTGCGTTCCATCCGCCATTTTGTGCGTAGTAGTGGTTAAAATGGTGTTTAATATGAGTGTGATCCGTTCCGCATAGTATGTGTTTCATTATTGCGAGTAAGTGTAGTGTAGTTACGTCTGGAGCCTCGTTTTCGTTTTGTTCGGCGGCCATTTTTTCTCTCGCTTAGCCGATTTTCGGCCATTTAAACTCTTTGTTTTGGACTTAAATGGACGTGTAAATGAAGTTTTGGAGGTGCTGGATGCCCCCCCCGTGCTGTAAGTAAGCTTTTTATGTGTTTGTTGTGTTTATTTCTTCTGTTTGTGATGTTTTGATGCGCGGCGGTTGGAATGGGTCTTTCGCGGCCGTATTTTTTTCCGATGCGGCCGTATTTTGTTGCGATGTTGCTGTATTTTTTTGCGATATACGCAGTTAGCTTTTACGTGTACGACGCAGTGTATTTGTTTCTAAGTCGTGCGTATGTGTGTTAAGAGCGTGTGAAGGGCCTTTTTTACTGTTTTTTTGTTAAGTCTTGCGTCTGGGTGTCTGGGTGTAAGCGGGTGTGAGGCGACTTTGAGTTTTTTTTTGTTATGAAGTTGTGTGTGTGTATGTGTGTGTTAACACAGCCGATGTTGGGATGCTCCCACCACCGCAAATGCGGACCCTCGCTTCGCGAGGATCCGCATTTGCAGGGACGTTGTTGGGTTTTTGTTGGCTGGGCGGTTGGGTTTATTCTGTTAAAAAGTCGTGTGTGTGTATGTGTGTGTTAACACAGCCGACGTTGAGCCTCCACCACCGCAAATGCGGGCCCTTGCTTCGCGAGGACGCGCATTTGCGGGGAACTGCGTCCCTCGCTTCGCGAGGGACGCAGTTCTTGCGGGCTCGCAACGCGAGCCCGCAAGCGTGAGCAACGACTCGTACGCTCACAACTATATATGTGATTATATTCCCTACTAGCGACTTGCCCGTCAAAAATGACGGCAATAAAATTGTAAGGCAGGTAATGCTGTTTGGTCTAGACATAAATTTTGTTGTTGTTCCGAGATCCTTCTGTGCTCATTGCGAGCCTCGCACTGAGAGCATTCGGCGCTCATTGCGAGGCTGTTGTATGTTTTTTTTTCTGATAGGCACTTTTGCTGTTATTGTTTGGTCTGCGGTGATCTGCTTTTTTCGCCTATTGCAAGTTTTTTTGTGCTGTGAACAGCGTTGGCGCTCATTGTGAGTGGCGTGTTGAATGTCTTTTGTGTTTATTGTGATTTTTTTTTAGTTTTTTGTGTAAATTAAAAAATAATAAATTAATAAATGAATATACTTTACCTATTTGGAAGTAATATATGCAGGAAGTATTGTCCTGAAGAGCTGACAATCTGTTTCAATGTTCCTGCAGCATCCAATGTAGGTTTGCAGTGTTTTGGAGCTGAGGTGTAAGTGTAAGCAATTTGTGCAGTGTGTAGTGTAAATATGCTGCGTGCGCTCGGAAAAGAAGTTAGGGTAGCTGTGTACTTCCGCATTGTGTAAGTTAGTGTTGTAAAATGGCAGCGAATGTGTATGTGGTATGCGGCTGTGGATGATTTAGCGTCCTTGCTAAAAGTGTATCTTGTACCTCGTACGGCTTTTTTGAAAAGCTGTATGTGCTTGGTGGTGTTTTGAGTCTTTAGGGTCCTGTAGCCACATTTTCGTTTTTTTCGGCGGCCATTTATTTCTTGCTTAGGGGATTTTCGTGTGTCTAAACTCAGGAATTTGGACTTAAATTGAGGTTTAACTTCAGTTGCAGAAGTCCTCTGGGTGCTCCCCCTTGCATTGGGTAAGTTTTGTATGTATTTTGTGTGTGTATTTCTTGTGTTTTTAATGTTTTCTGGTGCGCGCGGTTCGGCCGTTAAGGTCGTATTTATGCGAGGTTGTAATGTTTTTTTTTTTAAGTCCCCGGTCTTGTATTTTTTTATGCTAAGTCCATAAATTTTCCGTTCTAAGTCCCGAGTCTCGGCTAAATCCCGCTAAAAGTGCCACGGGTTTAACGGCTCGCCTTGCTACGCAAGACTCGTCGCTAAGTCGTACGGACTCGGCAAACAGCGTGACGACGACTCTCAGTTGGTCTATTATAATATGTGATACTTTTTGGTAACCAAAAATCTGCTCCTAAAGTACACATTAAAAAACAAGCAACATACCTCTTGTGTTTTATTCTGGGGATGTCATAAAATTGCAATTAAAATAGGGAATTTTGAGTAAGTGACTCTGACAATAATGGTAAGAAAGCAAACAGAACAAAATGCATTACCTGAATGCCAAATAATGAAAAGGTGTAGTGACCAACCAGCATATCTAGAGGCTTTCCCTAAAAGATAAAACAAGTTGTTTTAGTTATGTTATTGCATGAAAAATATTTATTATATTATAAACTAAAACAAGTCCTTCATAAAGTACCCATTGGTATGACTGTTTTTTACAGTATTCATAAGGGAGGTCAGGTGAAAATGTTCCAATAGCCTGGCTTGTTTCTTTTTAAGAATTAGAAATGGTTAATTAAGGTGATGTTAATATTTCAGTCATATTAATCCTTAGCTACACCTCAGAATTTCACAAGACAATGCAGGAGGTAGGTGATTTATCTCTGCTACCTAGAAGTACCAAAAAGCTTCATGGAGTGTAAGAAGGCTGATTATTTAGTAAAGAATATAAAACATAAAAAATGATGAGTAAAAACATTATGTAATGTAAGGTTTGTGAACCTTTTTTTCATAAAGCACAGTTTGAATTTTTCTTTCAAAGTAGCCTTTTTTAATAGGCCACAGATTTTTCTTGGAATTATGTGAGTGTGAAAACTTATTATCCAACCAGATGCCAGACCATGCAATTCTGATTGAGAACAATATCTGAATTCTCTCAAAAATCCAAATTTATCATTCTTCTTGTTAATAGTAAAAAATCTACACATTGGATATCTGTTTTAGAAAGTGTCTCTAGTATACCCACCCCTCCGACACAACACTTTTCATCATGATTTCAATTTAATATGGCAGAATATAATTTCTTTGATATCAGTACATTGTGTGTTATATTTTTTAAATATCTTACCTTTATTTGAATCTATTTCATCAGTTCTTTGAGGAAGCTCTGCAAGATCTTCCACTAGAAGAAATACAACAGATTAATACACTACAGTCCCAGCCACAATATTATAATAGCATATACAACTCATTCACATCAGTATTTGTTAAACATAGAACCACACTGTCTAAGTGTAAAAAAACAAACATATTTGACTTTAACAGAAAACAGAAAGAATTGCAATAATATTTTATATATAAATAAGCAAGCAATCAAATAAAAACATATATTTGTTACCCAATTGTAGATATTTATCAGACATCTGTGTTTCTTCTGCAGAGTGACTTTCATCTGTTGACGCTCATTGCGAGACTCTTGGTTGTTTGTGTGCTATGAGCAGCGTTGGTGTTTTTTTTTTTGGTATGGCAATGAATAATTAATAAAATAAGAAATGAATATACTTTACCTATTGTGAAGTAATATATGCAGCATTGAGTTGAAGCTTGCAATCTGTTTTCATGTTGCTGCAGCATCAGTGCTGTGGAGCTGCTGTGTAAGTGTCATGAATGTGTGCAGTGTGTAGTGTGATAGTGTGCGTGTGCGAGGCAAATCCGTTAGGGTAGCTGTGTACTTCCGTATTGTATAAGTTAGTGTTCTAAAGTTGCGCCTAATTTGTGGTATGCGGCTGTGGCTGATTTTGCGTCCTTGTTTTCGAATGTCGTCTGACTTTTTCGGAAAATCCATAGGTGTTTGGTGGTGTTTTGCATGTTTAGGGTTCTTTAGCCTCGTTTTCGTTTTGTTCGGCGGCCATTTTTTCTCTTGCTTAGGTGATTGTCAGGTATCTAGACTCCGAAATTTGGACTTAAATCGAGGATTAACTTCACTTGCAGAGGTCCTGGGTGCCCCCCTTGCTGTGGGTAAGCTTTTTATGTGTTTGTTGTGTGTATTTATTGTGTTTGTAATGTTTTTTGGTTCACACGGGTTGCGTCCTTGTTTTCGGATCTGGTACGTCTTTTTCAGAAAATCCGTAGGTGTTTGGTGGTGTTTTGCGTCTTTAGAGTCCTGTAGCCTTGTTTTCGTTTTTTTCGGCGGACATTTTTTCTCTTGCTTAGGGGATTTTCGGGTGTCTAAACTCTTTTATTTGGAGTTAAATTGAGGGGTAACTTCAGTTTTCGAGGTCCTGGGTTCCCCCCCTTGCTGTAGGTAAGCTTTTTATGTATTTGTTGTGTGTATTTATTGTGTTTTTCATGTTTTCATGTGCACAGGTTTCGGGCATTTTTTGCGAGGTCGTAATGGGTCGTAACGCGTCTCGTATTTTTGTTTCGAAACTCCATAAATTTTGCAAGGTCCGCAGTTGCTGGCAAGGAGCACCTTCGGCGCTCCATGCCAGCAACTGCGGCGCTCGCTTTGCCGCGGTAGTTATATAGCCTGGTTGGGTATTATAAATAGTCAGTAATATGCTAGCCTAAATATCTACTCACCAAACTCCAGACAAAATACTTTTCTGAATAAGATGATGAAATAGATACATAAAATTATAATTGGATCTTTGGTCATCTGCGGTGATTTAAATATGTATTTAAACCCAGAATTAGAAAGACACTCATTGATTAAGCCTATCCCAGTTATTACAGCAAAAAGAAGAGAGAATATCTTCTTGCAATAAGCGCCGAAGGTGCTCAGACGACCAAAAACCTTACATTGTGTACCAAACAACATTCCCAGCCTTACAATTATATTGACTGTCATTTTTTGACGGGCAAGTTCCTAGTCTTAAAAAATCTCGATATCAGTTTAACAGTCTTAGACCAGACTTCCTGAACTATGGGCACAGTCACTATGCTTAGAGGAAATCACCCGGTGTTTGGTATCCTCTGAACCATTTGTCATTCCCCTTGGAAACGATTTTGTACATCCACACGGGTGTCATATAAGCCCTATGAAGGATCTTTATAAAATTTTCTAAGAGACTAAAGGCTTATCGAGCCTTTTGTAAGGTTCGAGCAGGCCTTGGTCCATTTGTTATTGTCCCACGTTTGGTTCACATCCAACTCCCGTTTCAACATGAAGGAAGGCTTCTGTTTGTCTGGAGGAGTGTTACAAATTTATATTAATTTATTAATATAGCAACCTTAGGATCCCTTTGGATAGGGATACATTTTGACAAATTGCTGTTAACCAGGAAGTCTTGGGTGAGTCATTTTTTTACACATTGTAGCAACCCAGTGTCAAGTTTAGAGTAGTTACAGAGTTCTTGTCTGGGGATATTAAAGTCTTGTCGCATTTGATCTGAAGAATAGATGCGATTATTCATGAACCATGACACCACCTATCTAATTTAAGAGAAGTCCAAAAAGCTTTTCAAATTTCTGAGAAGGTGACTTACATGGTTGAAAGTGAGAATAATGGAGTGAGAGGTGAAAGAGGTTGAGCGAATTGGTATTTGGACTGGGCCATCTCCAGGTTTTCAAAGTAAGGTTGATCATTGGGTTTAGGAAATTGGTCTTGAGTCAGGGTAAGGGGACCATAAGATTTCTCCCCAGGATAGAGGGGCCATTTGAGAGTTTTCTATAAATATCCAGCTAGGCTTGTGTTTGGTAGAATGGGCGAGCGGTAGTTGTGCCAGTTGTGCTGCTTTAAAATAGTAGTAAAAATTAGGACAAGATAAACCTCTCTTTGATTTGTGCCGAAACATAATCTTTTTTGCTATTCTGGGAGGCATACTCCTCCAAATGAATTTAAAAACTTGGTTTTGAAAACAAATTAGTTATTTGTTGTTTATTGGGATAGGCAGGGCCTTAAATAAGTAAAGAAGCTTAGGTAAGTCCAAGAAATGTGCGATCTAGACCAAGTACCCAAATCTGTTGATAAGGATTGGAGAAGAGAGGGATAGTTTACCTTGTATAGGTCCTTTCTGGAGAGAGGCCTAAGCTGAGAGCTTCAGTTTTGTCAAGGGTCAGGTGGAGACCTGAGAGAGCACTATATTGGTCAATAGTAGACATCAGGGTCTCTATAGATGAGTCAGGGTTTACCAGTGAGCAAAAAAGGTCATAGGCAAAGAGAGAGCATATATTTTTTTTTTTTACCTCAGTTTCTACTAATAACAAACAGATATTACACAATTATACAAAACACAAATATACAAGTACAAGATATACAAAAACAAAAACAAAAAAGGGTTATGTCTTATAAGTTTAAAGAATAGAGATATTTATCCCAAATCAGCCATCTGTTAAACCTGGATAAAACAATGCCCATGTCGTATAGATTCCTTTCTAATTCTCTGTTCTTTTTGAGAATTGTTAATACTTCATTCAGTGATGGAATAAGTTCTGATTTCCAGCGTTTGGCAATAAGCCATTTGACTACTGAGACTACCTGTATAATTAAAGCTTGTTCTTCCATCTTAAGCCTATTGTCCATGATGTGAAGAATAGCTATTTCACATGCCGGCTTAATGATTTTACCGCAAATTTTAGAAATATATTCAAAAATCAAACTCCAAAGTTTCTTAATGGGGCCACAGTCCCAACAAATATGTTTGTGCATTCCCTGCTGATTACAAAGCCTCCAACAAAGCCCCTTATTAGGATTATTGTTAATAATTGCTATCTTTACTGGGACAAAGTACCACCTCTGGATCACTTTAAAATTGACTTCTCTATATGCTTGATATTTAATAATTTTCTGTGAGAACGCAAAAAAGCTCTTGACCACTTTTCCAGGTCAATTAAGTTATTACATTCTTTTTCCCACTTAAGCATACCTGGAGATTTTTCCATCTTATCCTGTTTTCTTAATATTTCATAGCATTTGGAAATTATATATTTCCTGTCATTATAAAGTACTAACTTTTCAAAATTGGCTAATGATCTGTTTGAGGTAATTAAATATTTCAAATTTAAAATAACTTTTTTAACTCTCTCATATTCCAACCATTTAGACGATGGAAAACTTAAATCAGCACATAATTTGGAAAAAGACTTAATTTCACCTTTATCGAACAGATGTCCCAATGTCTGTATATTCCAATTACGAAGACAGGCCAAGTTAAGAACATTACTTACACCTAACAATGACATTTCCGAACACAGAATTGTTGAAAGGTTTAGTTTTATCTTCCATTTAAACCAAAATTTAAACCCTGATTTAATTATTATTGACGTAATATTATTATTGGGAAATGTATCATACCAAAGTCAATCTCTTAGCTAAACATTGTTCTATAGTTATCCACTTATTTTGTTTTGTTTTAGTGAACCAGGGTATAAAATGAGATAGCATTGCAGCCAAGTCTACTTCTCTATATTGCTCACAAACGTTAATATGTTTACTAAACTAGATCGATACTCCATGCGACTTCTTTTTATATGTTGAATCAACCTTAATATTAAAAAACCTATCGTTCCAGAAAGGGACTTTATCTATTTGCCAATGCGTTTCCTGTACACAAACAAGATCAACTTTAATTTTCCGAAATTGATCTATTAACACTCGCCTCTTAAATACGGAGTTCCATCCTTGTACATCCTGTGAGACTATCTTAAATCCCCCATCCAAAAAACCAAAGGGACCCCTTAGGGCACCACTCAAAAAAAAAATACCATTCTATACCACCCAGAATTCGATATAACCTTAAAATTGAATACCTGAACATTGAAAGTTTTACAACTATTCCACATAAAAACATACACATTTTCATACAAATCCGAGACATGATGTACCCTACCAAAAGACAGATGACTATAAGTCTAATGGTTAATTTGGCTAGACCAATCTATGTCTAGCAGCCCCACCATGGTAGCCCGTCCCAGAACACATTCGTTCTCTTCTGTATATATTATCAGGAGAAAGCAGAGAAGGAACCCCTTTAACAAGTAGTGGAAACGGAAAGGGAAAAACATGGGGAGCCACAGGGGAAGAGCGGAATGGAGGATGGGAGGACGGACATATTTAATGCTTCTTATTCTTCCATCTACCCTCCCTTCTATAACATCTCATTAACTGAACTTTATCTAATTCCTACTATTTGTAAGTTGGAACAAAAAGTATCCAACTTTTCTATTATCAATCAGTGATTTTTCCATGAATTTATAGTGTTATTTATAGTGTAAGTGTGTATCTTCCTTTACTAACAATATCTTATATTCTCTATTACCTTACTTTTTTACCTACATTCCCATCAGCTACTCCATTATTTTGCTCTCCTCCTCTCCTTTGTAAGTGAATGAATGCTCAATAATAACATTTGTGAAGTGTCTTCTTACTAACCAAACATAGTGTTTAATTCCTTTCCTCCCTTCCAAACCTCACTCCATCCCCCCCTCCACCACCATGTCCCCCCCCCTCCCTAGTTCCTTCTCCACTCTAAAAGTTGAAGATTTTGAAAATTAGCAACAGTTTCCTTAACAGATTCCACAAAGGGTATGTTCCATTCCCTCAACGTAGTTTCCCCTTCTCCAACCGAATTAGCAATTTTTTTCTGATTATCTTTAAAAATGATCAATTTAGTAGGAAAAGCCCATTTATATGAAATATTTTCCTTACGTAAAGCTTTAGTAATTTCTTGAAACTTTCTACGTTTTGTTAAAGTCTCTCCAGAAAGATCTGTAAAAATAATCAGATTTTTGAACGGAGGATCGAATTTAGTTTTCACCCATAATGCTTTTAACACTGCTTCTTTATATTCAAAGAAGTGTAATCTGACTATAACATCTGTAGTATTAGCACCCTTAAGCTCTTTAGGTAACGGGGTCCTATGGATCCGGTCTATCATATTGATCCAGGGTTTAATGGGCTTTGCTAGATAAGAAAAAAATGCAGTTACAAAAGCCTTAAGTTCATCAAAATTGAGGGTTTCCGGGATGCCTCTTAATCTCAAATTATTCCATCTGGAAAAGTCCTCTTGTTGTGTAGCTTTAATTTCCAAACGTTCCATTTTACATTCCAGATCTGCTGAATAATTAACTACTTTTCGAAATTCTTTAATTAAAATGTTGTGAGTTTTTTCTAATTCCTCCACTCTATCCAACAAGCTATTAATCGCTGATTTATTTAGTTGGATTTCCTGTAAAAAGTCAGATCTTAAAGTAAATTGGAATTCATTCAAGTAGTTTTTTCATAATAGAAATGGTTAGAACGTCATCAGCCTTTGTATCAGCTGATTCAACTGATTCATCATTTGTAGACAGTTTTGTTTGATCTAATCACGGTAATGAATAAGTATGTGTAAGGGATTCTCTTTGTGGGGAACTCATAGCTCCTAAATTCCCCTTTGGGGAGAAAAAAGTTGCCGGTGGTGCTTTTGGAGCATTCCCAGTATTTTTCTTAATTTTAGATTTGGGTTTAGTGGCGTTGGAATCTTTATCCTTCATATTGCCTGATAATTCTCTCAGAAAGGTGCATATCAAGTGCAAATCAGCAATATGAGTAAATATTTTAAATGTCCTTTACAATCCAAACGATTCACACTCAAACCCAACTTCATAAAATGCTCTTATAGAGCTATTGTGTCAGGAAAGAAGGTCACTGAAACAAGTTACCTCAGAAAGGTGCATATCAGGTGCAAATCAGCAGTATGGGTAAATAGCTTAAATGTCCTTTACAATCCAAATGATTCAAACTCAGGCGCATCTTCATATAATGCTCTTATAGAGCTAAAGTGTCAGGAAAGAAGGTTACTGAAACAAGTTACCTCAGAAAGGTGCATATCAGGTGCAAATCAGCAGTATGAGTAAAAAGCTTAAATGTCCTTTACAATCCAAATGATTCAAACTCAGGCCCATCTTGATAAAATGCTCTTATAGAGCTAAAATGTCAGGAAAGAAGGTCACTGAAACAAGTTACCTCAGAAAGGTGCATATCAGGTACAAATCAGCAGTATGAGTAAATGGCTTAAATGTCCTTTACAATCCAAATGATTCAAACTCAGGCTGAAACAAGTTACCTCAGAAAGGTGCATATCAGGTGCAAATCAGCAGTATGAGTAATTAGCTTAAATGTCCTTTGCAATCCAAATGATTCAAACTCAGGCCTATCTTCATATAATGAGAGAGAGCATTTGAGGTGATGGTGTCCTACCTTAGAACCCTCGACTGCCGAATTGGCCCTGATGGCATTGACCAGGGGCTAAATGGCTAAGAGCAGGGGGGATAAAGGATATCTCTGTCTGGTGCTCTTTGCGATCCTGGAAGTTTTAGGTTAGCCCTGGGAGAATTGTAGTATGTACGTAGCATATTGATAAACCTTCTCTCAAATCCAAATTTGGACAATGTAGCAAACAGAAAAGGCCATTCAAGCATGTCAAAGCCTTTTTAATATCAAGTGCGAGCAGGCAAAGAGGGGAGTTGGATTTTCAGGAAAGGTGTATGATATCCAAAATTCTCCTAATATTGTCCATTTTTTGTCTGTGGGGTATGATATCAGATTGGTCCTTGTGTATCAGGTCAGGTAAGAAATGTGAAATTCTTTTAGCAAAAATCTTAGCCAGTATCTTGACATCACCATTCAAAAGTGAAATTGGCTGATAGATTTTTGCTTACATATGGTATCTCCCTTCTTTGGGAAAAAAGTGTTAAGTCTGCTTGATTTTATTCCAGAGGTATTGCCTCACCTCCGAAGATTGAATTAAATAAATTACATAGATAAGGAGCAAGGATCTCAGGGATTTTTAAAAAAAAATAACCAGACCAGGTAATTTGCCTGATTTCAGGTCCTTAATTGTGTCTTGGACCTCTTCGCAAGTTACTTATGTGTTTACATTTCGGAGGTCTAGAGGAGAAATTGAGGGGAGATCCAATTAATTTAGGTATGAGGTAATCACTTTGTCAAGGGCTGAGGTTTGGGTTGAGTAAATTCTTGCTAAAAGTTTTTAAAGGTATTTTAAATCTCATTTTGGCTTATAGTGGGGAGACCAGACGGAGTCCGTATTTGGGAGATTTTAGTTTGGGAGAATTTAGATTGCAGACTTCTGGCCAATAATTTGTCTGGTTTGTTCACTTTTGAGAGAAGAGATGCCTGGTACGCCTAAGTGCTTTCCCTGTTTTGGAGGAAAGAATACTATCAAGTTCCAATTTGTTTTTCTCGATTTGGTGCCTTAAAGAGGGAGAGGGCGAGAGCTGGTTCTGTTTTATATAGAATCCAGCAGCTTCATTAGTTCTTGTTCTTTCTGGTGGGATTGTCTTTTATGGCGAGAGGCTAGTTTTATGCAGGGGGCTTAGATGAATGTTTTGTGGGCTATCCACAGCCACCCTGCCGAAGTTTCTACATTAGAAAGGATGTCAAATAATAATTTTAGGTCAGAAGAGATCTGGTCTAAATATTATGGAATGGATAAAAAGTATTCATTTAGTTTCCAGGAGTAAGACATGCTTAGATATGGCCCAAGACTGAAATTGAGAGAAACAGCTGCATGGTCTGAGCATATGCTGGAATGTATGTTTGCTTTCGAGGAGCTATCAAAGAGAGAGGAGCTGATGAGGAGAGTGTCAATACGTTAGTAAGAGTTTTGTGTTGGGGAGTAGTAGGTACTGTAAATTCCTTATTGTGTGAATAGTGGCCCCTCCAGGTGTCCACTAGGTTTAGTGAATGTAAATGTGTTTTGATTTGTCGCAGTTTGTTAGAAAAGCGGCCATCTGTTGAAGTTCTAGATCTATCTATAGTAGATTCGAGGGCTACATTGAGGTCACCTCCGATGATGAGCTTCCCCCAGTCCCCACCTTCAAGTGTTCTAAGAAATGTAATCAAAGCCGAGTAGGGGGTTGTGATGGGGGAATAGATAGAAACTAGATAGAACCTAACTCCCAGTATGGTACCTTTCAGAATATTAAAGGAGCCCTCTTGGTCTACTACCTTGGACCCGAGTTGGAACGGGAAATTTCTATGTAGCGGTATAGCAGTTCCTTGCTTCCTAGAAGTGTGGGTAATCTTTGTTGAGGTATGTGGGGACTTTATTTTTAGAGAAATGGTTTTCCTGGAGAAATATTATGGAGGGTCGGAAGTTTTTATTGTAAAGAAAAGTCTTCCTTCGTTTAAAAGGGTAGTTAAACTCTTTGACATTGTGGGTTACAAAAGTAAAATCTGACTCATTGAGCTAGGGGTGTGGGTTCAGTGAGTGTGCATCCCAGCTTACCTTTTGAGCAAAATGGAGGAGAGGGAGACAGGAGCAAGTGTCCCAACTTGAGACCAGATTTAGGCAGGACTGGGGAGGTGCAACACGGAGTAGAAAAACCACTATAGGGGAAGGGAAAAACATAAAGCATATAAAAAAGGGCAAAGATCAAAAACAGTACATCAAAGTACAAGGGAAAACAATGCCACCTGACTGATTGTTGAAGGTTAAGAGAGTAAGAGGGGCTATCAAAGCTACCCTTTTTGTTGATCATCCCCCACAAACAAAATGGGTTTTAGAATTTTAAGCTAAGAGTATAATATTCTAAATCGGTTAAATTTGGACTACTGGGAGGTAAGTTCCAGCCAGCAAGGATACATTTACTTTAACTAAACACATGTGATAGAAATTTGAGTAACTGGTGAGAGTAAAAATACAAATATCAGCAAGAGAACTAGTACAGGGAAGAAACACAAACGCTCAGTTGTTAGAATTTTTTAACCTGACTTCTGTAAAGCTACCACAGATGAGGAACAAAGTTAGAGGGTTTCTGTTGAAGGAAGCAGATCTACCCCCTGCCTGGGCAGCGCTCACTACCTTTCTGATCTATTATGTGCCATTGTGATGTGGGGTAAAGCATGCAGTAGCTTGTGGATCTAGCCCTAAATGTAAACATATGAATGGGATTTAGGCATATATATGGAGCCATTTCTAGTGTAGCTAGAGTAGTAGCTAATAGATTTACAGCAATAACTAGGCTTTCTTGTTGCAAGAGTGGATCTGCTAGTAAAGGGAGAAAAAAACGTAATACATCATAACAGCCATAAAACAGTCCAGAGAGCCAGGCTCTCCCTACCAAGGTACAGGGTTCAGAGTCTCTGTAAGTCCACTTGGAGCTATTACGGTCAATGAGCAGTGTTCCTTTAGAGAGTCAATCAGAGGAATAAGAACTTGTCATTCTCCACCTAATGCCCGCAAAACTTAGATCAAGTTCAAACACAAGGTGGGTGTTAGGAAGGCTGAAGGCCAGGTTCGGATATTTGCTCTGGGAAAAAAGTGGTGGAAGTTTGTCCTTTCAATCTTTTTTGTTTTGAAAATTCAGTCCATTGCCTGTGTGGTAATGCATTGGTAGTGAGATCTGTTGTGTACGTGATTGTTTCTTCCGTGGCAAGGCCTAACTGCCTCAGTAAGCTCATGCATTCCTCCACGGAGCGGGAGGTATGTTCTGCGCCATTGTGGTGGAAAGAGAACGCAAAGAGGAAGCCCCATCTGTACCTAATGTTATGTTCAATAAGAATGGTTTAATCAGCTTGTGCTTCATGAGTGTGGAAGGTGAAAGGTCTGCATAGAATTGCAACAGGGCGGGGGGAGGGGCATCAGGGCCGCTGATTGTTTTCATCTTATGGGTTGCCACCAAGATCAGGTCTCTAGATTGTTGACGCAGAAGCCTGACAATGATGTCTCTAGGAAGATCCTGATTTTTATTTCCGCCAAGGGCTCTATGAGCTTGCTAAACCGCTCATACATGATCCGGGTGATCCGAGAGAATCTTATTGATTGTAGCTTTTAGATATCTAGGCAGATCAGCAGAATTACTATTGCGACAACACATCATCAGTAGGGTAAAACTAACCTGATGGTACGCTTCTGATTCTGATATTAAATCTCCTCGAACGGTTCTTAAGGTCCTCCATTTTGTTGTCCAGGTTGGAGATACAGGAAGAGTTCTGTGTGATTTCCACTCTTTCCCTCTCCTGAGCTTCTATTATTTGGTCAGAGGTATCCTCCAAGAGTTGGGTCCTCTGCCCTATGTCGTAAATGTCTTTTTGGAGGGCCATGATGGCTTGTAAGAGATATGTTTGAAGGAGAACCTCAATTTTGGCCATTGTTTGATCAGTCAAGTTCATGTTGGGTTGTGAAGTAGCCATAGAGGATTCCAAGTCAGAAAGGTCTGACTGGCCGGAGACAGATTCCTGTACTGAGGTGGAGCAAGTTCCTGAAGATTTGAGGTGCTAGTCAGTCTTTTTGGTCGCCAGGTTTTTGTTATGTTTCCCCATTCTGTGCAGTAGTATGATGGGCCTTGGAGAGGGATGTCAGTAGGGTACCAAAGGTCAATGGGAACATCCCCTCTGTTTGTCTCTATTATTTATTTTTTTTGCCAAGTTTAAATGTATTTAGATCATGTATCAGTTGAGTTGCATAGTCTTGGTATCCCAAGCAGTAGAGCTAGATAGCCATATCCTCGCCAGCTGGGAGACTCACCATTAAAAGGAGTTACATCATGGAATGTGAAGGAATTACATTTTATTGCTGGACCAGCAGCCTTTTATGAGAGCACAGTCCGTGTAACAGATGTTGTAAATCATCAAAAATGGCGGCTGTATCTGTCCTGTCACAAATTGCCACAGTTGCTTCTGTGTTTAGTCTCTGGAGTTTAAATTGTCTTGCTATTTAGCTCAGACTCTGCAATATAGCTGCAGCAATCACAGTTAGGCACAGGGTGGCAGTATTGCAATGATCAATTTAAAATGTCTTGGTCTAATGTGCTGTTGATTACATTACCTTGAAGGGGTTATATAGATTTACAATGTTGTTGGTTAAATTATTTTTTTTTTAATATATTTTTTTATTAAGAATACAAGGTTAATTCCATAACACAAGTGTTTTAAAAATAAAACATTAGTAACATAACCAGAACACTTAATAAATGACAACACATACATATAACCTTTTAAACCTAACGTTTACATTTTTGTTATTTCTGTTTTAAGTTAAGCTGAAAGCATATTACACGCATATGTACGTGTTAAAGTACAACCATAAAGGCTGAGAGCTTATAAAAGCACACAGAGAAGAAAGAAGAAAGAGGGTAAGAGAGGGGCAAAATGAGAAGGAGGTCGTGTTATGTTTGTTCTTAAAGGGGGCATCCTATACTATTATCCTACTCTGCATATTTACCACCCAATCTTAAGAATCCAAGTGTCCCAACATGAGGCCCGTTTCCAATATGATTGGATCAAGTTGTCTGAGATAACGCTCATGTTATATATAAATTTAAGTTTAATCAAAACTGCACTATATTCTGGTACTGCCTATTTCCATGTTTTGGCTAATGTAATCCTCACTGCTAAAAAAACTTAGTGTGATAAGAGTTGAGCCTCTTTACTGAGACACTCCATGGGGAGACCTAAGAGAGCTTCTTCTGGCTTTTGGGTAATCCTGTGCCCCCATAGTCTCTCCAAAATATCATAGGGTGGGCGATTTTAAGGCATTCCCAGAGAACATGTTTCAGGGTGCCCAGAGTGTGACATCCCCTAAAACAGTTACCATCCATGGGTTAGAAAGCTGCATCCTAGCTGTTGTTAAGTATCACCTCAAAATGGTCTTGTGTGCATTTTCCCTAAGTATAATATTTAGTGAGGAGCCTGTGGCCTGGTTATGTATCTTATTCCACTGTGCATCAGTTATATGAATGGCGAGTTCCGACTCCCAAGAATGTTGATGGGGGAGTTTGGACGGTGTGGTTAGGTCCATCAAATAATTATAAATAATGGAGATATTCTGTTTGCCATTAGGGTTGTTAAAACAGCATTTTTCGAATGGAGTGACCTTAGCAAAAGAGTTAAGTTTTATTACCCCAGATATATTAATATGTGTCTGGGATAAGTTAAGCCATTCCTTTAATGGCAAATGATGTAGGTCTCTAAATGTTGTGGGGGACCATTGTTGATTTTCATTTAACAGATCAGCAGCAATCGTAAACTGATTATCTATCTACCATTTAAACTGTGAAAATCTATTTATTGATGCTGACTTCTGAATTAACCACAGTGGGGTAAGCCAAGAACCTGCTTCTACAAGCAGAGTTATTTTGTTCGTCTGAGTCAGAACTGCCAAAGACTGAACCATGCATTTGGGAAGGGAAGAATTACCCAATTTAAAATGTAGGGAAATCCATAATACTTGTCTAAGGTGAGGGCCACTTTCTTCAAAGATATCTTTCTCTATCTCCACCCACACTGGTAGGTATTCCTTACCAAACCACTTGGTGATTTGGGCTAATCTGGCAGCTTTATAATACTTGAGTAAATCCGGTACAGCCAACCCTCCTTTAGCTTTAGATGCCATATCAGAGACTGTTGTATCCGATCCACAAGAACTTCCGCTGGAAGTAGCACAGCTGGATTCATTGTTTTCTTTGTGAATAATATTTCTCCGGAGCAGAGAAGCTGCCTGGGTCTAGTCAGGGTGTTCCTGAGTATTTCGTCAGAACGTTTATGAAGATTTTTATTTTTATTTTTTTTCTTAAAGTTTACTACTACTTCTGGACCCTTGTTTATGAGCCCTAACATAAACAAGTCTCCTGCATCATAAATCTATGTGTTGCAGAACCTTTTGTTATAAAAATTCCTGTGGTAAACAGCCATCCTTGTCACAGCCTATAAAGTAGATGGGGGAAGAGGCTCGCAATGAGCACCAAAGTTGTTCAGAGGGGCCATATCCTCGTATTTTGTGGCAAACAGCATATCCAGGCATCACATTTTATTCCCGTTATTTTTGACGGGCAGGTTGCTAGCTTATTATATTCTGTATAGTTTTTGGTAACCAAAAATCTGCTCCTAAATTACACATTAAAAAACAAGCCTTGATAGTTGCAACATATCTCTTGTGATTTATTCTGGGGATATCATAAAATTGCACTTGAAATAGGCAATTTTGAGAATGTGACTCTGACAATAATGGTACAAAAGCAAACAGAACAAAATTCATTACGTGATGGCCCAAAAATGAGAAGGTGAAACGACCACCCAGTTTGTAGAGGCTTTCCCTAAAAGATAAAACAAGTTGTTTTAGTTTATGTTATTTCATGAAAAACATTTATTATATTATACACTAAAACAAGTCCTTCATAAAGTACCTATTGGTATGACTGGTTTCCACAGTATTCATAAGGGAGGTCAGGTGAAAATGTTCCAATAGCCTGGCTTGTTTTTTTATAAGAACTAGAAATGGTCCTTTAAGGTGATGTTAAAATTTCAGTCATATTACACCTCAGAATTTCACAAGACAATGCAGGAGGTAGATGATTTATCGCTGCTACCTAGAAGTGCCAAAAAACTTTATGGAGTATAAAAAAGCTGCGTCTTTAGTAAAGAATATAAAATATAAAAAACAATGAGTAAAAACATTATGTAATGTGAGTTTTGTAAACTTTTTTTCATAAAACAGTTTCTTTTAAAGTAGCCTTTATTAATAGACAGCAGATTTTTCTTGGAACTTTTCTTGGAATTTCTCTTGCAATACCATACAATTCTGATTGAGAACAATATCTGAACTCTTTCAGAAATCCGAATTTACCATTATTCTGGTTAATAGTAAAATCTGGATATCTGATGCAGAAAGTGTCTCGATAATACCCACCCCTCCAACCAGTGGCAGAGAAACCGCCGGAGGACATGTTACAAAGCACCGGGGCCCATTCCTCTGAAGGGTCTCCAGTGCAATCTCCGCCTCACCTCTCCAACACAGCCCATACCTCCTCAGCTTCACCTAGATCCACCTCATACCTACCCTGATCCATGTCACTTGATGGCTGTGTCTCTTCCCCTGCCGGTGTATCTTACTGCGGAGCTGAGAATCCCGATGATGTCATAAAGATGCGCCGGTAGGGAAGGAGCAGAAGAAACAAAGCAATCAAGTGCCATGGATCATAGTTACATAGTAGTTACATAGTAATTAAGGTTGAAACAAGACTTTCAGTCTATTGAGGAAATTCACCAATTACACTAGTTGACTACCGGGGTGTCCCCGCAACTCCTTCAAGGCGCATTGAGGAACTTGTCTGGAAAATATACACACATACACACAGGGCCTTTCCAAAAATAATTTTTTTGTTTCCGCTTTTGACCGAGCTTATATAGTGAAAAGACAATAAATCACAACATGTCTTCTTATACCAAAATATTACTAATAAACATTTTTGGAAACAAGAGTCATAAAATGTTTACAGGATATATGAAACAAAACACAGCATACAAGAACCAAAACATATTGAATATAACAGTTTCAAGGATATATACTTGGAATAAAGAAAAAGCAGTTTCTTAGTCAGCACTTATAACACTAATTACTTAGGCAATGTACCGAAGGCGCTCATGGTTCTGATGGTGATGAACTGAACAGAACAAAATGTAACCCTTCACAGTCAATCAAGTTCAACCTTTCAAGATCTCCTCTGATCTGCAATATACAGATTAGTTATTAATTAATTAGTTGTTAATTCATTATTAATCAACAATTTATTTATTTATTTGTAATTAATAATTAATTGATCCAGAGGAAGGCAAACAGAAAAAAAAACAAGTGAAACTTAGCCAATCATCTCAAAGGGAAAAACATGAATTCCCTCCTGACCTGAGATACTGGTGATCAGATTTCTCCCTGGATCAATACTCTCTCTCTAATTATCCAGAATAACCATGAATTCCCTTTTTAATTAGAGATAAATTCAGTCCTCTTTTAAAGTTATCTATCGAATCCGCTGTCACCACCTCCTCTGGTAGAGAATTCCACAGATTAACCACCCTTACTGTCAAGAATCCTTTTCTTTCTTTAAGGTGGAATCTTTTTACTTCTAACCTCAAGGCATGTCCTCTTATCAGTTTAAAACCTCTTGGCACAAAAAGCTCCCATGACAAATCTTTTTACTGATCTTTCTTCATACCTTAGCCCCTCCATTCCCCTTTTAGTTTTGTTGCCCTCCGCTGTACCTTTTTCAGCTCTAAAATGTCCTTTTTATGAAGTGGTGCCCAAAATTATATTTAGTAGTATATTAAGTAAATTATACTCTATATTCTAAATGAGGGCTTACTAGAGATTTGTTTAGTGGCAGAACTATATTTGCTTCTATACCCTTCTTAATACATGCTAATATTTGATTTGCCTTTGCAGCTGCTCTTTGGCCTTAAGCACTGTTACCTGGGTGGTTGTCCACAAGCACTCCCAAATCCCTTTCAATATCTGATACCCCTATATTTGCTCCATTAAGATTATAAATTGCATGGCTATTTTTCCTTCCCAGATTCATAACTTTACATTTATTCGGATTAAATCTCATCTGCCATTTAGATGCCCATTCCTCAATTATATGTAAATCACTTTGGAGGGAAAGCACATCATTATCTGATTTAATTACCTTGCACAACTTTGTGTCATCAGCGAAAATGGAGATACTACTTTCCAGTCCAACCTTTAATTGATTAATAAATATGTTAAAAAGGAGAGGACCTAATACTGAACCTTGAGGAACCCCACTTGCCACATTAGTCCAATCAGAGTATGTTCCATGTACAACAACCCTTTGCTTCCTGTATTTTAGCCAGGTCTCAATCCATGAGCAGATATTTACTGCAATTCCTGTATCTCTTAGTTATCACAATAGTCTCCCATGTGGCACTGTATCAAAAGCCTTTGCAAAATCCAAAAGGACCAAATACCATGAGTTGCCTTCATCCAGGTTCCTACTAACCTCCTCATAGAAATGAATTACATTTGTTTGACATGACCTATCCCTCATAAATCCATGTTGACTCCTACTTATAATCCTGTTCAAATAGTCTTATTCTTGTATATTATCCCTTATTAACCCTTCTAAAAGCTTCCCCACTTCAGAAGTTAGGCTCACTGGTCTATAATTCTCTGTATTTGCTCTTGCTCCCTTCTTAAATATAGGTATCACATCTGTTTTTCTCCAGTTATCTGGTAGAGACCCTGTGTTGAGGGATCCTTGAAAAATTAAATATAATGGTTTGGCTATTCCAGTTCCCTCAATAGGCTTGGATGTATTTTATCAGGACCCGGGGCTTTATTAGCATTTATTTTTTCCAACCTCTTTTGGATTACTTCCTGCGTTAACCAATTATTCGGCAAAGGTAGTGTAGCCCCATTATGTGGCAGTGGGGGGATGAGGGAGGGGGGGGAAGAGACACAGGGAAGGGAGAGGGGAAGAGACACAGGGAAGGGAGAGGGGAAGAAACACAGGCAAGGGAGAGGTGGACACAGGGGGCAGCACATTTCCCACCCTCGGCATATACTCGAGTCACTGATTTTACCCTGTATTTTGTGGTAAAATCGGTGCCTCGGCTTATTCTCGAATATGTATATGTGTGTGTGTGTGATAACAGTGAATGGTCTGCCAAAGAACCAGCATGGGCCTTATTCAGGTACATAGAAATATTACTGACACTCATGATTAAATACAGACTAAAAAGTTGACAAAATATGTCCAGGAGTGATTAAAAAAACAAATATTATTTTGATCAGTTTAACTTAAAATGTTTCTTGGTTGTTTATAAAGACTTTCCTAAAATCATTCACATTCAAAATATTGGGAATTACTGTCATAGTGAATACACATGCAAGACATTTGGCGAGAGGGTGTTGAGCTTACCCCCCTCCACCACCAGCGGGGACCCCAGAGCCCTCCCGGCCGGGCTGTGTTTGAGCAACCTAAGTTGTAGCAGCCAGCTTCCACAGCAAAGGAGATGGGGACACACCCGAGCCCTGCGGCCGGGCAGGAGTTCCAGGAGTATATTGTAAAAGACTGATATCCATCATGTGCTGTAGCGTAGCCATTATGTCACATTTTCCCTGACTGAGATCCTCCTCCATCGTTTTTAGCTTCAGCTTGTAGATGCAAAGATACAACGTGCACAGTATGACAAGGATATAGTTGCTATAGCTAATGATTCATCGCCCAAGCAGGAAAAGAGCCTTCCGAACGACGCTCACCTATCTCTTAGGACCAACTGACCCATGTTCAACTGCTGTTCACATGGAACCCTTCTCCACTTCGGCCTTCAAAGTTCTCGTTTTAATATTTGCTACTACCACCAAGATCGGCCACCTTCACCCCCGGGGCCTTCCCAGCCGACCCGGAGCCGGTCACAGCGCACCGCCGCAAAGCCAGCCGGGATGACGGACCGCACAGACCCTACCCTCTTAATGGTTTAACGCGCTCTTGGATTTTCCTTATGGCACTTGTTGACTAACGGTCTAGCGCCGGTATTTAGCCTTAGATGGAGTTTCCTAAACAACCCAACTCCAAGGAGACCGTGTCCCGATGAGCCTCTACCGGCCTAACACAATCCGCGGGCTGAGCCTCGATCAGAAGGACTCGGGCCCTCGAGCAACGTCGGGGCGGACGGTCTCCCGTACGCCACATTTCCCGCGGCCGGGGATTCGCAACTGGGCTCTTCACTTGCTGTTACTGGGGGAATCCTGCTGCGTTCTTTATCGATGAGCGAGCCGAGTGATCCACCTCTAAAAGTTTCGAGTGACTTCAAGTTTGCGCCTACCCCCTCCTCCTCGTTGCACGCCCCCCATCGGCGTCCCCTTTCCTCCCCCGTCGCCGGGCTCCCTCTGGCCGGCGGTCCTCCTCTTTCTCTCAGTCGGTGCCCGGCGGGCAGGAATGTGGTCCGCCCACCAGCGGCCAGCAGACGGCGCGGCGGCTGCTGCTGCTCTCCCGTCTCGGGGGGCAGAGCGGTACCGTTAATGATCTTTCGGCAGGTTCATCTATGGAGTCCTTGTAAATTCAATTATTATTTTTCACTTTTCATATAATTTTTGGGCACATAGAAACTTTATTGAACCCCTGTTAATTACATTATCTTTGTATTGTACTATTCTGTGTTTCATCCCACCTCTCATACCCCTCCCACACATCTTTCAGTTGTTTTTAACAAATTTGTTCTTCTCATATTCTCTGAATCTGATCTTATCTGTTCCTCTCTTTCCAGCACAAGCCTCCCTCTTAGTTCATAGCAAATACCTTGCACCTCCTCTCTCTTCCCTCCCTCCCTGCCCCACACACACCCGCCCGTGCATTCTCCTAATTTATAGAAACTCATATGACTTGCACCTGTTCAATCATCACCACCTGCTTAAAAAAATTGTCACAGCCATTCTGATAAACCTTATCACACTATTTTCCCTGCTCCTGAATCTATATTACTACTACTACCATGTCTTAGGATAATAATTCTTCCGACAATCTTCTAACCTTTTTTTCCTAATCTCACACATTGTCACAATGCTCTCTCATTCTTTCCTCTTTCTTATAACCTACTGTCTCGCTCTGAGACTTTCCTTTGCATCATCTCCATATCACGTCCCTAACAATATTACAATCTCACCTTCCTTGCTCTACTCTCCTCTTCTCTGCTCCCATGAGCTCCTCTCCCTCCTCCAGTCACAATATCATCCCCTCCCTAACACTCACAAGTAGAAACAGCACTGTAAGTCCCAGTCCCATCTTCTCTCCCTTTCACTCCTTATCCTGGCTGCGAGAGATATATCCCCTAACCCAGGCCCTTCACCACTCGCTGTCAGCCATGCTCTGGTTCAAGGGAAGGAAACACCAGTAACACCCAGAATCTGATATCCATCACGTCACAAACCTTCAACTCTACCTTTCTCCTGCGCCCTCTGGAATGCACAATCGATCTGCAATAAACTCACATTAACTCATGACCTATTCACTACCAACTCCCTCAATCTACTGGCTGAAACCTGGCTCTCATCCTCAGGCATTGCCTCCTCTGCAGCACTCTCTCATGGTGGTTTTCGCCTCAGCCACACACCTAAACCTGGGAACAAATAAGGTGGTGGTGCGAGTATTTTGCTTTCCACTCGCTGTACATTTCACCTCATACCCCCTGTCCCATCCCTCCAATTCTCATCTTTTGAAGTTCATACAATCCGCCTCTTTTCACCTATCTCTTTATGTGTAGCTGTGATCTATCGCCCCGTGCACTCCCTCTCAATTTCTTGATCACTTTTCTGCCTGGCTCCCTCATATTCTCTCCTCCAATGTTCCTTCACTGGTACTTGGAGATTTTAACACCTCTTCCCTTGGCCTCCCACAACTAACAGATTCTTCTACTCCTCATGCTGGACATTCTCTTGACCTTATCTTCACCAATCTCAGCACAGCCTCCAACCCAGTCATCCGTCCACTCCCTCTATCTGACCACCACTTCCTTACGTTTAACCTCACCACATCAACCTCTCACCACCCCTATCCAACCCTTGCCACCATCACGAACAGAAACCTGTGAGCACTTGACCCTATTCAGCTCTCCACTATTATCCAACCCCTTCTCAGTCCCATCACCAACCTCAATTGCCCTGACACTGCAGTCTCACTCTACTCTCTCTTCCACCCTTGACACTCTGGCCCCCATATCCACACGCAGATGCCCTTGCTCTCATCCACAACCATGGCACACTACACTCCAACACTGCTGAACGACTATGGAGGAAATCATGGACTTCAGCAGATTTCCTCCACTACAAATGTATGTTATGCTCCCATTCCTCTCCCCTTAACCTTGCCAAACAGCAGTACTTTACAACACGAATATCAACTTTGTCCTCTAACCCCAAGCGTCTGTTTGCCACATTCAATACTCTCCTCTGCCCACCACCTCCTCCCATCCCTTCCTCTCTCACAGCTGAAGACATTGCCAACCATTTTATTCAGAAAATTCAAAACATCCATAATGAACTCTTATCTCATAGTGGCTCTCACACTCCACCCTCTAATCCAACCAACACCTAGTCTTCTCCCCTCTCTGCCACACTAATCCCAGTTCTCACACATATTTTCAACCTCTCCCTTACTACTGGCATGTTTCCATCTTCTCTAAAACATGCCATATTTATACCCACCCACAAAAAACCCTCAGCTGACTCTGACGTCGCATCTAACTACCGCCCTATCTCTCTGCTTCCCCTGGCTTCCAAACTGCTGGAGCAGCTCGTCTATAACCGCCTTACCAGCTTTATTTCCTCCAACTCGCTTCTTGACACATTCCAATCCTCACAACTCCCAACACTCCACTGAGACAGCTCACACTAAAGTTACCAATGACCTGCTTACCGCCAGGTCAAAAGGTCACTTTTCAATTCTTATTCTTCTAGATCTCTCTGCTGCCTTTGACACTGTTGACCATCCACTTCTTCTCCATATCATCCTCTCCCTCGGTATTTGAGACACTGCTCTCTCGTGGTTCTCATCATACCTACAAAATCGATCATTCAGTATCTCCTTCTCCGACACCACCTCTTCTCCTCACTCCCTGTCTGTCTTTTGTTGTATCCCAAGGATCAGTCCTAGGCCTCTTCCTCATCTCCATCTACACTTCCTCACTTGGTACCCTCATAGACTCTTTGGGGCTTCATTATCATCTCAATGCAGATGATACCCAAATCTACCTCTCCGCACCAGATCTATCCCCCTCTCTTCTAACGCACGTCTCCAACTGCCTCTCTAGTATATCCTCTTGGATGTCCACCCACCATCTCAAACTCAACATGTCTAAAACTGAACTCCTAATCTTCCCTCCCTCTCCCATAGCGTGAATTCCTCACATCTCTCTCACTGTCAACAATGACATCATCACCCCCTCCTCCCAAGCCCGTTGACTTGGAGTTCTACTGGACCCTGCTCGGTCTTTCATCCCTCGCATACAATCACTAACTAAATCTTGTCTTCTCCATCTAAAAAACATCTCCAAAATTTGTCACTATCTTAAACAAGACACAACTAAAATCCTAATACACTCTCTCATCATCCCGACTATCTCCACTTCAATCCATTATGAATGCCTCTGCTAGACTCCTCTTTCGTACACAACGTTCAGTGTCGGCATCACCTCTGTCAATCACTCCACTGGCTTCCCTTAGCCTCAAGAATAAAATTTAAAATCATGTCCCTGACTTACAAAGCCCTCAACAATAACGCTCCCCCTTACATCTCTGCTCTGATCGCCAAATACTCCCCCACCCACCCTCTTCGTTCTGCCAATGACCTTCTTCTTCTACAACTCTTATCACCTCCTCTCACTCCCCACCTCCAGAACTTTTTTCGTGCTGCCCCTAGTTTCTGGAACTCCTTGCCTCGCTCCACCAGATTATCCTCTTGACTCAAAACATTTAAAACCTCACTTAAAACACATCTCTTTAAAGAAGCGTATCACCTTCCACCCTAACACGCTTATAACCTCTCCCTCCCTCTTTTACCACTCACTATACCTTAGATTGTAAGTCTGCAAGTTTCTATCCTAAGTACTTTGGGATTTCACCATGGACATTGGATTCCTAGCTCAAAGACAGGGCCCTCCTTGCTTTGCTATATGTTAATTTGTATTTATCTTTATCTGAACTTAATTTAAGTACAGCACTACCGAATATGTTGGCGCATTATAAATGAATAATAATAATAATAATAATAATGTTAACACATATTTCATTCTTTTCTCTCTTTCATCTGACAGGATGACTGGGTCCAGTGGTGAGCCAGAGGCGTCGGCCAGATGTTGGGGGCCATGCTGACAGAAGAGGAGGAGCCAACAAGAGGAGCCATGGGCCCTGGATCTGAGGAGAAGGACCCAATAATTTGTGCAGTGGGGTCACCTGCTGGACCATCAGCCACATCCGTTGCATTTGACCCCACTGCCCCCCCTTCCAACAACTTGGTTCACCACCAGACCCTCCTATTGGACTTATACTCAAGGATTTCCACCGCCTCATCCTCCCAGCAGTGTCACAACCTGGCTCCCTCCATCACATCAGGCCCACCACCACCTCCACCACAAGTAAGCTATGCTCCGGCCACAGACACCACTCCTTTCTCCTCCTCACCTCCGACCACCATCCCAGGTAATCATCCAATAGGGAGTCCATCTATGGGTGTGCCCACTGCAGCTTATGCAGGTACAGGCCACACCAAGAATGAAGATAACATCATGAGGCCATACCAATCAAGTTCATGATCCAAAGAATAGATCACATCTAGCAACAGATAGCTAGCTACTCATAGTAGAAAATTAGTGAAACATACAGGTTCAAGGAGAGGTCAGGTAGGAATGAACAGAAGGAAAGAATGAATCAGGATAGTTAGGAAAGAGCAGAAACCAATGTATCATTCAACATAGTTAACACATATTTCATTATTTTCTCTTTCTCCCAGTGGTGAGCCATTAGGAACCAGATGTTGGGGACCATGCCCCCACCTTACAGGAGCTGTCACAAGAGGAGGAGGCAACAAGAGGAGCCTTCCATTGCTTTACCAGTATTTTAAAAGCTTGAAAAAGCTGAAAATATCACACAAATCTTCTCAAAATTATATTATTTATAGGTGCATTTTCATAGAAAACCAGAATCCCGGTTTTCATCTTGGAGAATGATTGACAGGCTAGAAGGTATACTGCCCTGCCAGAACACACCATGTAATATATTTTGTCTCTACATGACTGCCTAAGCACTGAGACAGAGAAAACAGCTCAACAAGCAGGAGATGTCCTGAGACTTTGATCATTCTGGAGACAGATCTAAGGGCTAGAAGGTGAGTAAACATCTGGGGGCCCCCAATACTTTTAATACACTTAATCAAACAGGGCCACCTCCTAGACCCACAGTGATATTACTATATTAAACTGGCTAATTCATAAAGAACTCTGCTAATATTCAATACTGAAGTTGTGGAAAAAAAACACACAGATCTTTTACAAATGTGATGAAGTTGTATTTTTTATTCTCTTCCAATATTGTGTAGTAAAAACAGAAGACTGACTACACTGTCATCTATTGGCTTTTCAGAAAAAAACTATTCCTGAAAACACACTGCTTTCTTGAAAAATGATTTCCTTAAATACCACTTCTATATAAATTGCTTATAAAATTGCAGAATCTTTGGTCACAATTTGAGATTTGAATAAATAAGCTCTGCTCATTTTCACATGGACACATTATTCTGATGCTTTTACAGTCTTAAGTACTTTGACATAGGCATTACTTGCTCTCAGTTAAAATACTTACATTTTATTAAGTTTTTCGGACTGCCATCTTTTGGTCATCAAGAAAAGCCTACTGAACTACAAATGTGCATCACTAATATAAAGCCTGATTCAATTGCAAGCCTGCAACTCTATTGTTGTAGGCTGTATTTCTGCGGGTGTTTTGCGGGCTCCTGTTCGCTGATTATGATTATGAGCCTCAAATCCGTAAATCCCGTCCGCGGCCGCAAACTGTGAAGGGCCTGGCCGAGATGCAATCGGCCATTACAATCCAATTGCTGTATAATGTAGTGCGACACAGGCCTCTCAGCCAATAGACAGCGGTCTAGCCACAGATGATTGACAGAGGGAGATTATAAAGTTGCGTTTCACCCGCCCATGTGTTTATTGTGTTGTATTTTCTGACGAACTAGCATGCAGGTCCTGGAGTTGGAGGTTTTTCAGTCAGAGAGTCAGAGAGTAGGATTATTTTGAGAGCAGTAATTTATGCTTTTGTTTATTTCTATTATACTATTTACAATTTTACACTTAATCCTTGATTACACAAGTTTACAGATTACACATAATTGCAATATACATAAGAACACACATAGAAATAGGTCACTCCATAACCCCCCCCCCCCCATCCCATCCCACACACCCCATCCCCCAACAGTTATTAAATACACATAATACACACACTTTTTTTTTTAATGTTACATATACAGCCAAACTTTGGTTGACGTATCGTTAGATTATTTTAGAGATTATAATGGAGGGATGAGAGAGGAGGGGAGAGGAGTGGAGAGACACTGAGGAGGAGGAGAGGCGAGGAGGAAAGAGAGGTGGCCCTGAGGAGTAGTGGTGGAGAGGATTGGGAGGAGGAGGAGGAGGAGGTTAGGAGTAATGAAGGAGAGGTGGTGACGGAGGAGGAGGAGCAGGAGAGTGTGGGTGGTGACAGGGTGGCCCTAGCACCAGGCAAACTTAAAAGAGGAACAGAAGGGCAGGGGCCTGATCCCAGGGGGGTGATAGTTTGAGGGAGGGACAAGCCTCAAGGACAGGTCAGAGAGGTAAGGATCCCCATCCACAGTCAGGAGGGCAAGAAGCTAAGAGCAAGCATAGGCCTCAGGCATGGAAGGAGGTAACGGCAGAGGTTACAGCAGTCCGTCAAGCACCGTTTTGACGACATCAGGGCCAAAGAGGACAAGAAAGTGACTGTGAGCTATAATGAGTGGGAGAGGGTCACCAAGGAGCTTGGGTCAGATACACGCCACTGGAGCCTCAGGCAGGACCCAGCCTCCATGTCAGGTGAATATCACATACACCAACATGCCACCACATGTACATCGCACACACTACACATGTACATGATAACCAGCAAGGACAAATAACTGTCATTCCTGGGCACAACAGTAATCAGGTAATAGAGTCCATCTATTGGTGTGACCACTGCAGCCTATGCAGTTACAGAACGCAGCCGGAATCAAGGTAGCGTTAGGAGCCAAGAACGACCAAGACCAAGGACCAAAGAATAGATCATATCTAACAAATGATAGTTAATCTGAGTTGCAATTAGGAGAATCCTTCAGGCTTAAGCCTAGAGGTCAGATACTTAGGAATGCACACAAAACAATGTTTTATTCATCATACTAATGACATATACCTTTCTTTTCTATCTTTCAGCATCAAGGAGGTTTTGGTCCAGAAGTGTGGGCATCGGCTTCATCGGAGCAGGAAGTGAAGGAGCAAGCCCACCCAGCAGGAACTGGTTCGTGGGTGGGGCTGAAACAAGAGGACCCAAAAGCCCTGTTTTGGAGGAGAGGATGTCCTGCTTGCGACTCCAGTAGCCAGGTGATAACGCCACGCCACAAGGATTCAACCCCACTATCCCCCTCCTCCAGGGACTCCCACTAGAGTGATCAAAGCAGCCAGTGACCACCTCCTCCCCCACAGCTGTGCACTGGACTGGCCACCACCACCAGGCCCATTAACACCACCGCCCATTTTGCACCGGGCTCAAGCCAGGCCTCAGACTCTCTCCACCTGGACACCACCACCGCCACCTCCTCATCAGGTCATGCCCCAGCGGCCCCCATCCCCAACATCAGGCCAGGCTGTGCAGGCGGAGATGCTGGCCCACATGCAACATTAGGTGGAGTGTCTTTGGGGGATCCAGGCCAGCATTTCTGCCAATCATGCGGAGGGAATGCGCAGCCTGGCCAGGTGCATTAGGGAGGAGAGAAGGCACCACCTGATGACTGAATCCTACCTGGCCGGGCTGCTCAGGATTGGGGCAGACCAGAGTGCATTCCAGGGGGTCATAGCAGAAGCCATGCAACGTGCTCTGTTCACCAGCCCTGCCTCCTTAACCCCGGAGGCATCCCCGGCCACCCGCAGCACAGCCCCACTCACCATGCCTCCACCAATGCAAGTGCCAGTGCCTCCTGGGGAATTGTTTTCACCTGCCCCACCACCACCAGGGAGATGGAGGCCGGCCACGGGGGATTTGGGCCCTGTGCCTAGGCGTTAATGTTAACCTAATCTAAAAAAACAAGAAGGGTGTAGGGTAGAGTGTCGCAAAAGCACAATGGTGTAGTATATCAAGGAATAATTTCTTAACATAAAACCAAATCCAATGCACGAACATTTATAAAATCAAAAACATGTATTGAGCTTTGACACACCTGTGTGGATCGGTCCTCTAGACTTTCTTCTCACAGGGTTATGTCTCTCCAAATATGAATAAGAGTTACATTGGAGATCCAAATATGGATAAGAGTTACATTGGAGAGTGGTGAAGAGCGCACTCAACAAGAGAATATCGAGTATGATAAACGAGTTACTATTACAAACATAAAAAATTAGAAAAATGAGATTAGATTCCTTACAAAATATAACACTGCATTTTTAAGGATCTAGAGAAGAGCATTAAACATTGTCCAATATTATAAAATGATGAATATCTGTGAGATTTACTTCCTAATCGCTCAACCATTACATATAAAAGGAATACCAACTTAAGAAACATCCTGGCACCTAGCGAGTTAAAGAAGAAAAAACTGAAGAATATGGGCCCATGTAAAAACTGGCTTCCGAGATGCACAGGATGTGTGGGTTGTAACGTGATATGCTGTATAGCCTGCAAAGCTCTGAAGAAAAAAGATAGAGAAGATTGTGTCAACGAGCAAGACATCTAAGATTAAGTCCTTAACAAACTGTAAATCCGATTTCGTCATATATGTGATAACTTGCAAATGTCAAAAACAATATGTGGGGAGAACAAAGAGGGCCCTGAAAACCCGATTTTGGGAGCACATTTATAATGTTAAGAGATGATATCTGAAAAACGGCTTTTTAAAGCATATGATTGAAGATCATAAGAGCTATACAGAAGGCATAATGATTCAAGCCGTAGAAAAAACACTAATACACAGAGAGGAGGTGACAAAGTGTTGAGACTTAGGAGATTCGAAACCAAGTTGATTCACAAGTTAGGAACATTAAGACCAGAGGGTCTCAATATCGATATCGATCTGGGTACGTTTATCATCGAGTGAATCGATCTCCAGGTGCCAACTTTACTACATGGTCCCTCTGGCATCAGCCAATCCATCTGTTTGGGCTGTTACCTTAGTAACACAATTTTCTATTCTGTTAGTGGCCATTTAGCCACCAGTATAGGGATTGGTTAGTCTTCTTATCTGGATCCCTTTGTGTATGATCATTATTCCCATTGAGTTTACACTATTATTGCCTGGTTTATAGCTTACCGCCCATACAGTATGCCGAGGATCCCTTTGGGCTAACGTCCTGGCTTCATATGCAGTTCTGTTCACATCCTCGCACTGTTTTTAGCATTCCCTTCAGCTGTATAGTCCCCATTTCTATGCTCCCCCCCCCCCTATTTAAAGCATTTCTTTACACATGGGTTCCTATATAGTTTAAATATATATTTAAATCCTTAAGCTCTACCGATCCAGAGCGGAGAACTGCTACAATAGTAATGTTCTTCCATTGTTAACTATTCTAAACTACAATTTCCACGAGCCACTGTGCAAAACCTGGGACGTATCTGCGAACTACTGTCCTGATGAGAAGCTGCATTTGAACTTTGGTGGAGGACAGACTTTTGGAGAAGAAGCAGTCTTGTGGAGAATATTTGCGCCATAACATTTCAACCACCTCTGGACTGCCTTACATTGACTTTTATGTATTATACATTTATCTTGTTTGGTGACTACAAACTCCTTTTTTTTTTTTGTTCATCTGTCCGAAATGTATGAGGTGTAAGGTTTTCCCAGTGCCTCTCAGGTAGACAATCCTTCAATGACAGCCCCCCCCCCCCCCAACTAGTAGCTCCCACAATCTTAAAGCTATCATATAACCAGATATCTAAGATATGCTTGTTGTTAGCTTAAATGTAGACCGTTATGGTGGTGGACTTGTAATGTCTCACAATGGCATGTTAATGACAGCCAGCATTGATATATGCACTAGTGAAGCATGTGATCCTGACCTCAATATCAGTCTGAGGACAGATTATTGGGTCTGATGTAAGTAACATTGAATCTGGCTGCTGACCTTTGTGTTCTTTCCGTATTAATGGGTATTTTCCCCTATTGCTGATATCATGAGTATCCTTTAACATTGGCTAACACCTGTATAGCTGATGGGTGTGATATCAATGTTGACTAACAATATCATATGTAAAGGTGTTAGTACACCATGGTCACTGACGCTAGTCACAGCTAAGCATTTATTGTGAGATGACATGGCCAGTGAGTTATACAGAGAACTAGCTAATAGTTAGTAATGCTTGCAGATGGGAATCATGTGAGTTGATATATTGTTAGTTACAGTATTTAGTACTGTACTGTACATGCAATTTTTTTTTTTTTAATCCTCCTCTGACTTTGTTTGTTGACCACTATTTTTCAGATTTTTGTTTTGTCACCACACTGTATGAGTGAAACTGGATTGGATTTCACAGATCTAGACAAGTTATAAGTGCTATGCACATTAATGGTTTCTTCAATTAAATGGAGTGATTTGTGATTATCCTTTTTTTCATCAGATTCTGGTTGCAGTGGTGTAGTGACCACATGTGACCCTGGTAGGTGCTATGCATCATGATTATTCTAGACTATGACATTACCCCCTTTAGGTATCTCCTTTTTCCCACAAGCCTCTTGCTCTCCTGGGATCTGCCCACATCACACTCCTGATATTAATGCACAGTCTTGTACATTTTTGATTGTGCTCTGTGTATGTAATAAAGCTTTGTTATACCATTCTCACTGTGTCAGTGTGTTTTCAATGGTTGGGGTTATGGGACATCCACATACATCACATTTGTGTCACATTCCTATATATGTAAACTAATGAGCCCTAGTTACTATGCAATAGATCAATACATATAATAATAATAATAATAATAATATTAGAAACCATATAATAATATATATCATATATAATAATAAATGTTTAATACACATGCAAAGTCCAATTTGTGATACTGTGGAGTATCAACATTCCCCTGCGGGCCTGATACCAATATGACATGATACTGGAGTGGGTTGCCAGTTCCTTTAGTGGACTGTGATTTGTCTGACTTCTCTGCTATGACCTGCCCACCTACAGTGGCCCTACATGGTATAGTTCACAGCTTCATTCAGGTATACAAGCCCCTTCACCACCACCACCACTTAGCAATTCAGAAGGGGACTAGGGGAACATACAACACCCTAATCTACTGTAACCCATCAGGAAGGGCCGCAAAAACACACAGAGGCCTGTCCTGAGGCACGTGGATCAACAGCCAGCTCACCTCTATCAGGGATAATATTTGCTACACCCACCCTGGAAATTCCCACGCCATTGCTGGTGGCCATGTGCCAAGATGTATACCCATTCCCATTTGGTGACATCCCATTATGTTTTGCTATTCATCAATTTACATTAGTGTGGTGTATGTTCCCCTGGTCCCCTTCAGGATTGGTAAATGGTGGTGGGTGGTGAAGGGGCTTGTGTACCTCAATGAAGCTGTGAACTATACCATGTAGGGCCACTGTAGGTAGGCAGGTCATATCCACTAGAAAAGGAACTGGCAAGCCACTCCAGTATATTTGGCATGCAAACCTTTTGGATACGCACAGACAGAGACATTAGTAGGTGTGCTGTAGTCCATATGGTCACAGAGTCGGACACAACTGAGGGACTGAACAACCATTTGTGAAATGTTCCCCTGTTACTTGATATATGGCATGTGGCGGTGTCATTTGTCCGCAATTTTTTGCCCCAATGTAGATGTAAAGAGTGAAATGTATATAAGATGATATTTGTATTTTTAGGGTCCACATTAGAGCCTCTGTGAGTGAGAAAGGGTTAATATGTCAGCCATTTGCATGTATTTGTGTTGCAATTTAATGAGTTAGTGTGTCTTTAATAGCTTTTAGCATGTTGTAGCATGGCTTTTCATATTGGCATAGGCATGACTATTACAACCTATGAGGAAAATACAATTTTATTTCTTCCTTGATTTGACATTTAGTTGTTGTGCATGTAATTGTAATGCCTTCCATTACTTTCCCCATGTTTTAACGTGCATTGGTGTCTTTATATTGTCATTTGCAGTGTTACCGATTAGTCTGTAAACCTTTTTGGGTCCTATTTGGAACCCGTAAGCTTTGGGCTGCCATTTGGCGTTTGTGGGTTTGAGTGCGGTTGCAGCGTTGATCGATTTTTGCAATTGAATAGTGATTTGCGATTTTAGCGATCGGAAGTCTTGTGGCTGTGAAAGATCAAAGGGTTCCGGAGGCTGTAAGTTAAGGGTATAACCAATCGCCATTTTTTCAAGGCTGTAACGCGTAACCCGTTTGGAGCCCGCAAAAAGACACCAATTGAATAGCAAAATAATTTGCAGCCTCCATTACTGGCTAACGGATCGAGCAAAAGCTCAATTAAATGAGGCCCATAGTTTCCGTGTGTAAGACGCTGACTTCATCAAGGCTCTCAACCCTGACGTCATTGGGGTGGGGCCTAAAATCTGATCTGAACAGAAGCAGGCAGCTGTTTGCAATTCATAAACAGACAGCAAAGTGAAGGAAGAGAGGTCCAGAGTGCGAGAGACCAGTACACAGAGAGAGAGTGAGGCAGGGGCGGCCCGTCCATTGGGGCGTCCGGGCGAACGCCCCCCCAAGTATTTTCGTGACCCTGCAATAAAAAAGCACAATAATTTATTAGTAATAACCCAAAAACAATTTAATATAATGTGTAAATCATCATTCAAGTGTTAATACAGTAATAAATGAAGCAAACTATTCCCAGGGACACTGTCACTTTAAGATAACCCCTGCCCTGTGTGTATATGTATATATTAACTAATGCTGCTGTCTGTGTATCTATTGTAGCCCCCTGCATCCCTTTGTGATCATATTACACTAGTACACTAACCTTTAGACTCTTCAATGAGGCCTGGCCTGGCCCCCTGACCGTTAATGCATTCCGCCCACCAGCACAGTGACGATATGCATGGGCGGTCATAAATGTATCAATTTCATGACTGACAGTCTTCCATCATTGACCAATCAATGATGGAAAGCTGTACAGTTGTCAAGAGAACAATGTAAACCCACCCAGACCGTTAGCTCCTAGCGCCCGCCAGCTAATAGGGCCTCGAGTTTACTTTTTGATTGACATCTACAGTCAATAAAACCACCAGTTGCCTGTCCCTTCCCCCTTTCTGTTTCCTGACCCTGGTCACGCTGAGACTGAGAGAGACCTCCCTGGCTGAAACTACTCACATCTGCTCTGCCCAACCTAACAGTAAGTCTACCTACCTGCCCTGCCCCTGGCCAAACCAAACCCCTAGTGCCCCTAATAAAAGGTAGGGTCCCCCCAGTTACCCTACTATGCCTGCCTGGCCTGCCACCTACCCAGCCACCCACCAACTTACCTACCACCGACGACCGACCGACCTAGGCCTGCAATGCCTGGTGCCACCCCCAGCCATCACCCCCATGTGGCCTGTGCCACCCCCGATCACCCCGATGTGGCCTGCCCTATGCTATGCCACTGCACCCGATTACTTGCACAGGCCACATGGGGGTGATCGGATGATGATCACCCCCATGAGGCCTGTGCCACCCCTGATCACCTCCATGTGGCCTGTGCCACCCCCGATCACCCCGATGTGGCCTGCCCTATGCTATGCCACCGCCCGATTACTTGCACAGGCCACATGGGGGTGGATGATCACCCCCATGAGGCCTGTGCCACCCCTGATCATGGCCTCCATGTGGCCTGTGCCACCCCCGATCACCCCGATGTGGACCTGCCCTATGCTATGCCACCGCCCGATTACTTGCAAAGGCCACATGGGGGTGGATGATCACCCCCATGAGGCCTGTGCCACCCCTGATCATGGTTTCCATGTGGCCTACGCGGCCACTGACCGACCGATGGCCGCGTGACCCCACCCTGATCAAACTACCAAACCCCCCCCCTATTTTTATTCCATTTTTAGAAGTAACAGGCACATGCATGTGCCTGTCACTTTTAAAGATAAAATAAAAATAAGGTAAGGGGAAAAACAATAATAAAAATACAGTAAACAGCACACATACTAAACAAACAATAATAAAAATACAGTAAACAGCACATACATACTAAACAAACAATAATAAAAATAAAATAAACAACAGCACATACTTACCTGTCAAATTGACCCCTCCAGCGTTGGCCTTCTGCCCTCAGTGACCTGGATAGTCATAATAATCCAATGTTGATTGAAGCCCATGTCAAATAAATAATCCAATGTTGATTGAAGCCCATGTCAAATAAATAATCCAATGTTGATTGAAGCCCATGTCAAATAAATAATCCAATGTTGATTGAAGCCCATGTCAAATAATAAAACCAATCTTGATTGAAGCCCATGTCAAAAAATAATCCAATCTTGATTGAAGCCATTGTCCATCCATTCTGGCCCATTGCAAGAGGCCTCCACCTAAAAAAAAACTACGCCCTAAAAAAAAAACCACAACAAACTAACAGAGCTCCACCTACAAGGAGCTCCCCCGGCGAATAATTGTTTTTTTCCCACGCTCAGCTATTTATACTATTTTTGAAGGACACTGATTGGCTGAAATGTTTTGATTGACATTGATTTCAACCAATCAGAGTCTTCCAAAAATTAGCAAAGCAGGTATGGAAGCCTCTAAGGGCAAAAAAGGTTAGTGAAGTTCACACTAACCTTTTTGGCCTTTACAGGCTTCCATACCTGCTTTGCTAATTTTTGGAAGACTCTGATTGGTTGAAATCAATCAAAAAATTTCAGCCAATCAGAGAGATACATACACCAGGGTCACACAAGTTCACACTGTGAACTTGTGTGACCCTGGTGTATGTATTATACATATTACAGGGCTATTTATGTGATAATATACGTTACAGGATAATATCCTGTAACATGTATAGCAAATAAATAGCACTGTAATATGTATAATAAATAATGTCTAATAGAAATACATGAACAATATAATCAAATAATTAATAAAGTACATCAATTAATCAATTAATAAATATCAATTAAAAAATTTTTTTTATGTATATCATATACATAAAAAATATATATTAATTGATATTTATTAATTGATTAATTGATGTACTTTATTAATTAATAGTATATGTTTATGTATATTTTTATGTGTGTGTGTGTGATTGATATATATATATATATATATATATATATATATATTGAGATATATATACTGTATATATATATATATATTTATATATTGATTGATTTATATATTGATTATTGATTGATATATATATATATATATATAATGATTGATATATATATATATATATATATTGAGATATATATATATATATATATATATATATATATATTGATATATATATATATATATATATATATATTTATTGATATATATATATATATATATATATATATATATATATATATAATTAATTATATATCTTAATATATATTTATATATATATATATATATATATATATATATATTTTTTTTTTTTTTTTTTTTTGTTTGTTTTGTTTGGGCCTATATGTTTGGGCCTATATGGTTTTGATTGGTTATTTAATGTTTTTAAGGTGCGGTTAGGGCCTATATGGTCACACTTGGTCATTTAGGGTTTTTAAGGTGCGGTTTGGGCCTATATGGTCCCAATTTGTTATTTAGGGTTTTTAAGGTGCGGTTGGGGCCTATATGGTCACACTTGGTCTTTTAAGGTTTTTAGGGGCGGTTGGGGCCTATATGGTCACACTTGGTCTTTTAAGGTTTTTAAGGTGCAGTTGGGGCCTATATGGTCACACTTGGTCATTTAAGGTTTTTAAGGTGCGGTTGGGGCCTATATGGTCACACTTTGTTATTTAGGGTTTTTAAGGTGCGGTTGGGGCCTATATGGTCCCAATTTGTTATTTAGGGTTTTTAAGGTGCGGTTGGGGCCTATATGGTCCCACTGTGTTTTTTAGGGTTTTTAAGGTGCGGTTGGGGCCTATATGGTCCCAATTTGTTATTTAGGATTTTTAAGGTGCGGTTGGGGCCTATATGGTCCCAATTTGTTATTTAGGGTTTTTAAGGTGCGGTTGGGGCCTATATGGTCCCACTTTGTTATTTAGGGTTTTTAAGGTGCGGTTGGGGCCTATATGGTCCCACTTTGTTATTTAGGGTTTTTAAGGTGCGGTTGGGGCCTATATGGTCCCACTTTGTTATTTAGGGTTTTTAAGGTGCGGTTGGGGCCTATATGGTCCCACTTTGTTATTTAGGGTTTTTAAGGTGCGGTTGGGGCCTATATGGTCGCACTTTGTTATTTAGGGTTTTTAAGGTGCGGTTGGGGCCTATATGGTCACACTTGGTCATTTAAGGTTTTTAAGGTGCGGTGTGGGCTTATATGGTCACACTTTGTTATTTAGGGTTTTTAAGGTGCGGTTGGGGCCTATATGGTCACACTTGGTTATTTAGGGTTTTTAAGCTGCGGTTGGGGCCTATATGGTCACACTTGGTCATTTAGGGTTTTTAAGGTGCGGTTGGGGCCTATATGGTCCCACTTTGTTATTTAGGGTTTTTAAGGTGCGGTTGGGGCCTATATGGTCACACTTGGTCTTTTAAAGGTTTTTAAGGTGCGGTTGGGGCCTATATGGTCACACTTGGTCATTTAAGGTTTTTAAGGTGCGGTTGGGGCCTATATGGTCACACTTGGTCATTTAGGGTTTTTAAGGTGCGGTTGGGGCCTATATGGTCACACTTGGTTATTTAGGGTTTTTAAGGTGCGGTTGGGGCCTATATGGTCCCAATTTGTTATTTAGGATTTTTAAGGTGCGGTTGGGGCCTATATGGTCCCACTTTGTTATTTAGGGTTTTTGAGGTGCGGTTGGGGCCTATATGGTCCCAATTTGTTATTTAGGGTTTCTAAGGTGCGGTTGGGGCCTATATGGTCCCACTTTGTTATTTAGGGTTTTTAAGGTGCGGTTGGGGCCTATATGGTCCCAATTTGTTATTTAGGATTTTTAAGGTGCGGTTGGGGCCTATATGGTCCCAATTTGTTATTTAGGGTTTTTAAGGTGCGGTTGGGGCCTATATGGTCCCACTTTGTTATTTAGGGTTTTTAAGGTGCGGTTGGGGCCTTTATGGTCCCACTTTGTTATTAAGGGTTTTTAAGGTGCGGTTGGGGCCTATATGGTCACACTTTGTTATTTAGGGTTTTTAAGGTGCGGTTGGGGCCTATATGGTCCCACTTTGTTATTTAGGGGTTTTAAGGTGCGGTTGGGGCCTATATGGTCCCACTTTGTTATTTAGGGTTTTTAAGGTGCGGTTGGGGCCTATATGGTCACACTTGGTCATTTAAGGTTTTTAAGGTGCGGTTGGGGCTTATATGGTCACACTTTGTTAATTAGGGTTTTTAAGGTGCGGTTGGGGCCTATATGGTCACACTTGGTTATTTAGGGTTTTTAAGGTGCGGTTGGGGCCTATATGGTCACACTTGGTCATTTAGGGTTTTAAGGTGCGGTTGGGGCCTATATGGTCCCACTTTGTTATTTAGGGTTTTTAAGGTGCGGTTGGGGCCTATATGGTCACACTTGGTCTTTTAAGGTTTTTAAGGTGCGGTTGGGGCCTATATGGTCACACTTGGTCATTTAAGGTTTTTAAGGTGCGGTTGGGGCCTATATGGTCACACTTGGTTATTTAGGGTTTTTAAGGTGCGGTTGGGGCCTATATGGTCACACTTGGTTATTTAGGGTTTTTAAGGTGCGGTTGGGGCCTATATGGTCCCAATTTGTTATTTAGGGTTTTTGAGGTGCGGTTGGGGCCTATATGGTCCCACTTTGTTATTTAGGGTTTTTGAGGTGCGGTTGGGGCCTATATGGTCCCAATTTGTTATTTAGGGTTTTTAAGGTGCGATTGGGGCCTATATGGTCCCAATTTGTTATTTAGGGTTTTTAAGGTGCGGTTGGGGCCTATATGGTTCCACTTTGTTATTTAGGGTTTTTAAGGTGCGGTTGGGGCCTATATGGTCCCACATTGTTATTTAGGGTTTTTAAGGTGCGGTTGGGGCCTATATGGTCACACTTGGTTATTTAGGGTTTTTAAGGTGCGGTTGGGGCCTATATGGTCCCAATTTGTTATTTAGGGTTTTTAAGGTGCGGTTGGGGCCTATATGGTCCCACTTTGTTATTTAGGGTTTTTAAGGTGCGGTTGGGGCCTATATGGTCCCAATTTGTTATTTAGGGTTTTTAATGTGCGGTTGGGGCCTATATGGTCCCAATTTGTTATTTAGGGTTTTTAAGGTGCGGTTGGGGCCTATATGGTCCCACTTTGTTATTTAGGGTTTTTAAGGTGCGGTTGGGGCCTATATGGTACCACTTTGTTATTTAGGGTTTTTAAGGTGCGGTTGGGGCCTATATGGTCACACTTTGTTATTTAGGGTTTTTAAGGTACGGTTGGGGCCTATATGGTCACACTTTGTTATTTAGGGTTTTTAAGGTGCGGTTGGGGCCTATATGGTCCCACTTTGTTATTTAGGGGTTTTAAGGTGCGGTTGGGGCCTATATGGTCCCACTTTGTTATTTAGGGTTTTTAAGGTGCGGTTGGGGCCTATATGGTCACACTTGGTCATTTAAGGTTTTTAAGGTGCGGTTGGGGCTTATATGGTCACACTTTGTTAATTAGGGTTTTTAAGGTGCGGTTGGGGCCTATATGGTCACACTTGGTTATTTAGGGTTTTTAAGGTGCGGTTGGGGCCTATATGGTCACACTTGGTCATTTAGGGTTTTAAGGTGCGGTTGGGGCCTATATAGTCCCACTTTGTTATTTAGGGTTTTTAAGGTGCGGTTGGGGCCTATATGGTCACACTTGGTCTTTTAAGGTTTTTAAGGTGCGGTTGGGGCCTATATGGTCACACTTGGTCATTTAAGGTTTTTAAGGTGCGGTTGGGGCCTATATGGTCACACTTGGTCATTTAGGGTTTTTAAGGTGCGGTTGGGGCCTATATGGTCACACTTGGTTATTTAGGGTTTTTAAGGTGCGGTTGGGGCCTATATGGTCCCAATTTGTTATTTAGGGTTTTTGAGGTGCGGTTGGGGCCTATATGGTCCCACTTTGTTATTTAGGGTTTTTGAGGTGCGGTTGGGGCCTATATGGTCCCAATTTGTTATTTAGGGTTTTTAAGGTGCGATTGGGGCCTATATGGTCCCAATTTGTTATTTAGGGTTTTTAAGGTGCGGTTGGGGCCTATATGGTCCCACTTTGTTATTTAGGGTTTTTAAGGTGCGGTTGGGGCTTATATGGTCACACTTTGTTAATTAGGGTTTTTAAGGTGCGGTTGGGGCCTATATGGTCAACCTTGGTTATTTAGGGTTTTTAAGGTGCGGTTGGGGCCTATATGGTCACACTTGGTCATTTAGGGTTTTAAGGTGCGGTTGGGGCCTATATGGTCCCACTTTGTTATTTAGGGTTTTTAAGGTGCGGTTGGGGCCTATATGGTCACACTTGGTCTTTTAAGGTTTTTAAGGTGCGGTTGGGGCCTATATGGTCACACTTGGTCATTTAAGGTTTTTAAGGTGCGGTTAAGGCCTATATGGTCACACTTGGTTATTTAGGGTTTTTAAGGTGCGGTTGGGGCCTATATGGTCACACTTGGTTATTTAGGGTTTTTAAGGTGCGGTTGGGGCCTATATGGTCCCTATTTGTTATTTAGGGTTTTTGAGGTGCGGTTGGGGCCTATATGGTCCCACTTTGTTATTTAGGGTTTTTGAGGTGCGGTTGGGGCCTATATGGTCCCAATTTGTTATTTAGGGTTTTTAAGGTGCGGTTGGGGCCTATATGGTCCCACTTTGTTATTTAGGGTTTTTAAGGTGCGGTTGGGGCCTATATGGTCCCACATTGTTATTTAGGGTTTTTAAGGTGCGGTTGGGGCCTATATGGTCACACTTTGTTATTTAGGGTTTTTAAGGTGCGGTTGGGGCCTATATGGTCCCACTTTGTTATTTAGGGGTTTTAAGGTGCGGTTGGGGCCTATATGGTCCCACTTTGTTATTTAGGGGTTTTAAGGTGCGGTTGGGGCCTATATGGTCCCACTTTGTTATTTAGGGTTTTTAAGGTGCGGTTGGGGCCTATATGGTCACACTTGGTCATTTAAGGTTTTTAAGGTGCGGTTGGGGCTTATATGGTCACACTTTGTTAATTAGGGTTTTTAAGGTGCGGTTGGGGCCTATATGGTCACACTTGGTTATTTAGGGTTTTTAAGGTGCGGTTGGGGCCTATATGGTCACACTTGGTCATTTAGGGTTTTAAGGTGCGGTTGGGGCCTATATGGTCCCACTTTGTTATTTAGGGTTTTTAAGGTGCGGTTGGGGCCTATATGGTCACACTTGGTCTTTTAAGGTTTTTAAGGTGCGGTTGGGGCCTATATGGTCACACTTGGTCATTTAAGGTTTTTAAGGTGCGGTTGGGGCCTATATGGTCACACTTGGTCATTTAGGGTTTTTAAGGTGCGGTTGGGGCCTATATGGTCACACTTGGTTATTTAGGGTTTTTAAGGTGCGGTTGGGGCCTATATGGTCCCAATTTGTTATTTAGGGTTTTTGAGGTGCGGTTGGGGCCTATATGGTCCCACTTTGTTATTTAGGGTTTTTGAGGTGCGGTTGGGGCCTATATGGTCCCAATTTGTTATTTAGGGTTTTTAAGGTGCGATTGGGGCCTATATGGTCCCAATTTGTTATTTAGGGTTTTTAAGGTGCGGTTGGGGCCTATATGGTCCCAATTTGTTATTTAGGGTTTTTAAGGTGCGGTTGGGGCCTATATGGTCCCACTTTGTTATTTAGGGTTTTTAAGGTGCGGTTGGGGCCTATATGGTCACACTTTGTTATTTAGGGTTTTTAAGGTGCGGTTGGGGCCTATATGGTCACACTTGGTTATTTAGGGTTTTTAAGGTGCGGTTGGGGCCTATATGGTCCCAATTTGTTATTTAGGGTTTTTAAGGTGCGGTTGGGGCCTATATGGTCCCACTTTGTTATTTAGGGTTTTTAAGGTGCGGTTGGGGCCTATATGGTCCCAATTTGTTATTTAGGGTTTTTAAGGTACGGTTGGGGCCTATATGGTCCCAATTTGTTATTTAGGGTTTTTAAGGTGCGGTTGGGGCCTATATGGTCTCACTTTGTTATTTAGGGTTTTTAAGGTGCGGTTGGGGCCTATATGGTACCACTTTGTTATTTAGGGTTTTTAAGGTGCGGTTGGGGCCTATATGGTCACACTTTGTTATTTAGGGTTTTTAAGGTGCGGTTGGGGCCTATATGGTCCCACTTTGTTATTTAGGGGTTTTAAGGTGCGGTTGGGGCCTATATGGTCCCACTTTGTTATTTAGGGTTTTTAAGGTGCGGTTAGGGCCTATATGGTCCCACTTTGTTATTTAGGGTTTTTAAGGTGCGGTTGGGGCCTATATGGTCACACTTGGTCATTTAAGGTTTTTAAGGTGCGGTTGGGGCTTATATGGTCACACTTTGTTATTTAGGGTTTTTAAGGTGCGGTTGGGGCCTATATGGTCATACTTGGTTATTTAGGGTTTTTAAGGTGCGGTTGGGGCCTATATGGTCACACTTGGTCATTTAGGGTTTTTAAGGTGCGGTTGGGGCCTATATGGTCCCAATTTGTTATTTAGGGTTTTTAAGGTGCGGTTGGGGCCTATATGGTCACACTTGGTCATTTAAGGTTTTTAAGGTGTGGTTGGTGCCTATATGGTCACACTTTGTTATTTAGGGTTTTTAAGGTGTGGCTGGGGCCTATATGGTCACACTTGGTTATTTAGGGTTTTTAAGGTGTGGTTGGGGCCTATATGGTCACACTTTGTTATTTAGGGTTTTTAAGGTGCGGTTGGGGCCTATATGGTCACACTTGGTCTTTTAAGGTTTTAAAAGTTACGGTTTGGGTCTTGAACTTTCTAATGTTTTTTTTTTTGTTTTCTATCACACACCAGGTGCAAAGTATCTGTGGAAGCAGATTTGTTTGGACTCATTGGTTGACTTACTGGACGTGAATACCCCGAGAAGGAGAGTCAACTGTAGGTGAGTATATGGTCACACTTGGACTTTTAAGGTTTTTAAGGTGCGGTTGGGGCCTATATGGTCACACTTGGTCTTTTAAGGTTTTAAAAGTTACGGTTTGGGTCTTGAACTTTCTAATGTTTTTTTTGTTGTTTTCTATCACCCACCAGGTGCAAACTGTCTGTGGAAGCAGATTTGTTTGGACTCGTTGGTTGACTTACTGGATGTGAATACCCCGAGAAGGAGAGTCAACTGTAGGTGAGTATCATTGCTTTTAATTTTCTGTCCATGCGTATAGGTGCAAATTTGATGTTGATGTAGTCTTGTCACATGAGGGTTTGCAGTCTGTAATGTATACCAATGAATTCAACACACTGTTATTTTAAAGTAATTTTGTGACATAATATAAATTAATATACCGTGATCTCTTTCTTCTATTGGTATCAGAAATGAATACTATTGACTCTCTATTTGTGAAGCCTTTCGGCACCCTAACCTATGAGGAGAAGGTGGAAGTAAATTGCTTAGGACCTGACCAACCAGAGATAAATCTGCAGCAAATCGAAGAGATAGAGGGAAGCAATATATCCGTACTTTCAATACTGAATGGTACAAGAAGAACGACTGGCTTTGTGGAAGCGTTTCTAGGAAGGCCTTATATTGTTTCCCATGCATCCTATTTGGTGGTGACGCTGCTTGGACCAAAACTGGAGTGACTGACGTCAAACATCTAGCTGATAAATTGGTGAAACACAAAAGTTCTAAAGCTCACTTGGATAACAGGATCAAGTTTGAGATGCTTGGACAGGCGAACATTGCAGTTCAACTGGACCAAGGATACCAAGTCAGTATTCAAAAACACAAAGAAGAAGTGGCTAAGAACCGGTACATCCTTTCCAAGATAATTGATTGTGTTTGCTTTTGTGGCGCTTTTGAACTGGCATTAAGAGGACACGACGAGAGTGAAACATCGCTAAATCCAGGAGTGTTTCGAGGCCTGGTTAATTTGGTTGGCAGTATCAATAGTGCAATGGAACAGCATTTGAAGACTGCAACTGTGTTTAAGGGCACGTCCAAAACCGTGCAGAATGAGCTACTGGACTGCATGCATGAAGTTATTAAGGAAGTGATTCACCAAGAGCTTAAGGAAGCCCAGTTTGTGGCAATCCAAGCGGATGAAACAACCGATATTTCCGCTAGGACACAGTGCGTTGTAGTCTATCGCTACATTGACAAGAAGCATCAAGTGGTGGAAAGATTTGATGGCTTCACGGAAATGAAATCAACGGATGCAGATTCGATTGCTGCTGTTGTGCTGGAAAGTCTGAATACTGTTCTCCCAGAGCCAGAAGACAAGAAGAAACTCATAGCTCAAAGCTACGATGGTGCCAGTGTGATGCGTGGAGATGAAGGAGGAGTTCAAATAAAAATAACGTGTACCCGAACGCACACTACGTCCATTGCTATGCTCACCAACTGAACCTAATAATGGAGAAAGCAGTTTCAAGGATTGGAAGAGTTCGAGTTTTTTTTTCCAACATAGGCGGCATACCATCTTTTTTTTCATGCTCTCCAAAAAGGACTGGAGTTCTGGATGAGGTAATTGGTAGAAGACTTCCAAGAGGTGCACTGACACGATGCAACTTCAATGTTAGGACCGTGAACGTCATCTATGAGAACAGAGATGCGCTACTTGCGTGTTTCCAGACAATTGAAGCATGTCTAAACTTTGATCCAACATCTATACGTGAAGCCGCCGGTTTCATTGGAATGCTGGAAGACAGGGAGTTCCTTTACTTCCTTAAATTATTTCATTTAATAATGCCACATGTTGACATCCTCTATAGTCAGCTTCAGAAGCGAGACACGGATACAGTTTATATCAAAAAAGTCACAGAAGACTTTGTCGCCAGCATCCAGAAAATCCGTAATTCTGTTGACGAGATAGAAGCAAGTTTGCAGAGCGATGTAACAGTCCACAGACGGAGTGCGGAGATCTCAACCTTGAGACAACTTTCAAGAGAGGTATGTGACATAGTGGTGGTTCATGCAAAAGAACGTTTTTCATTTTCAAATCACCTAGTCAGTGCCAAACTTGTTCAAAGTGACTTGTATAAAACCCATGACACTTGCTTTCCAACCCAAGCTCTGGAAGACACCGTGCAAGCATATCCAATACTGAAGAAGGAACAATTACGCACTGAGCTGTCACTTCTGTATGGGAAGACAGATTTTCATGCTTGTACAAGTGCTGTTGCTCTGCACAAACTTTTACATCAATTTAATCTGCAGAATGATTTCACAGAGACAGTGAAATTATTAAGAATCCTGATTACAACACCGATGACCACTGCAGAATTAGAAAAATGCATACCCCCAGGGTGTGCAAAGAGAAACTGCATTAAGCAGCACCACCTCACTACCAAACATAACTAGTGGTAAGTAAAGTATGAACGGTGTGTGGGTGTGCATATGGAAGGAGCTATGAAAGGTGTGTGCATGGTCAGTAACAATTGTTGAAGCCTTGGCGTGGTTTGAAGGAATTGGAGGCACTTCCAAGGGTAGCTGTCACTTGTGTACGGGAAGCCAGAATTTCATGTCTGTACGAGTGCTGTTGCTCTGCACCAACTTTACCATCAATTTAATCTGCATAATGATTTCACAGAGACAGTGAAGCTATAAGGAATCCTGCTTACAACACCGAAGACTACTAAAGAATCAGAAAGATGCTTCTCCACATTGAAGAGGATAAAAAGGTATTTAAGAAGCACCATGGCCCTGGAGCTGTTGAATGCATTGGTTTGAAGGAATTGGAGGCACTTCCAAGGGTAGCTGTCACTTGTGTACGGTAAGCCAGAATTTCATGTCTGTATGAGTGCTGTTGCTCTGCACCAACTTTACCATCAATTTAATCTGCATAATGATTTCACAGAGACAGTGAAGCTATAGGGAATCCTCCTTACAACATCGAAGACGACTGCAGAATCAGAAAGATGCTTCTCCACATTGAAGAGGATAAAAAGGTATTTAAGAAGCACCATGGCCCTGGAGCGGTTGAATGCATTGGTTTGAAGGAATTGGGCTACATTTCACCCTGGCGCCACTCCAACTTGAAATGTCACCAGCTGCCACTGGAGTGAGGTATACACAGAGAGAGAGGTACACACACACACACACACACACACACACAGAGAGACAGACAGATAGAGAGGGATGGGAACAGAGAAAGTGAGAGAGAATTACAGAGCAAGAGCTCCCACACAGACAGAGAGGGCACACAGAGACAGCACACACACACAGCAAGAGAGAGTGCACACAGAATGCACACAGAGCAAGAGAGAGAGCACAGAGCGAGAGAGAGTGTGCAGACAGAGAGAGAGAGTGCACAGACAGAGCACAGACAAAGAGCAAGAGAGAGTGCACAGACAGAAAGCGCATGTGGAGCACAGATAGAGTGCACAGACAGAGAGCGCACAGAGAGACAGCACCAGGAGCGAGAGAGACAGGTCAGAGAGAAAGATAAAACAGAGTGAGAGAGAATTACAGAGCAAGAGCGTACACAGAGCAAGAGACAGCACACAGAGGCAGAATGCACACAGAGAGTGCACAGAGAGTGAGACAGAGCACAGACAGAGAGCACACAGACAAAGAGAATGCACAGAGAGAGAGTCCACAGTCTGAAAGCACACAAAGTGCACAGACCAAAAGTGCACAGAAAGAGCTTACCGAGAAAGAGTGCGCAGAGAGAGAGATAGCACCAAGAGTGAGAGAGACAGGTCAGAGAGAAAGAAAGGAGAATGAGAGAGACACACAAGAGAGAGAGAATTATAGAGCAGATAGTGCACACAGAGCAAGAGAGAGGGCATAGAGCGAGAGAGCGTGTGTGTAGACCGAGAGAGAAAGCTTGCAGTCAGAGAGTTCACAGACAAATCACACACAGAGAGCAAGAGACAGCGCACAGAGTGAGAGAGCACACAGAGGCAGAGTGCACAGAGAGAGTGCGCAGACAGAGAGAGTGCACAAAGATCGACAGAGAGAGAGCACACAGAGAGAGTTCACACAGAGACTAAGAGAGAGCACACAGACAAAGAGAGTGCACGGAGAGAGAGTCCACAGACAGAAAGCACACAAAGACCGAAAGTGCACAGAGAGAATGCAGAGAGCGGAGAGAGAGAGAGAGAGAGCGCACAGAAAGAGCTTACAGAGAAAGAGTGTGCAGTGAGAGTGTACAGAGAGAGAGAGCGCACAGAAAGAGCTTACAGAGAAAGAGTGCGCAGTGAGAGTGTACAGAGCGAGATAGCAACAGGAGTGAGAGAGACAGGCCAGAGGGAAAGAAAAGAGAGTGACAGAGACCGGACAGAGCGAGAGAGATATAGAGACAGGACAGAAAAAGCACAGACAATTCAAAAAAACATTCTATGATACAGTCATTTATTTTTACGGGCAAGTCACTAGTTTAAAATAAATGACATAAAAATCCATTTCTATCTATTGGACATACTGAGTGCAACTCACTGAAATATAATTGTATAAGTTTGTCAAAACTATTCACTGAGAAACCGAATCTGGATAAATCTGTGTGCAAGATTATTTTCAAAATTCAAGATATAAAAAATCTTTGCTCCTTTATATAAAAATCCAAGCAAAAGTGAACATTTATCTAGTTAACTCGATAAGAAGAAAAAAAAACCTTGGAAAGGTGTACAGTGACATAAGCTTGCACTGCCATCTATTGGACACACTAAATATAATCCATTAAAACTCTGCATGACTTTTTTTTTTCTTTAACTCAAACTCACCAAAAGTAAAAAAAAAATGTTTTACTTCACTCTCTTGATTACAGAACAAAAGGTCTTGGAAAATCTCTTGCACCTACAAATATTAATCTATGGATTATTGACTATAAACAGAAATTTAAGCAGCCTTTTTAAATTTTAACATCACTCTGCAACAAGCTAAAATCACCATGATGCTTGCAATTTATTTTTTTGCAAAAGGGTAACAAAATACTAAACAGAGAGCCTTTTCAAAGAGACTGAAAATTTGACTTCACCACTAAAACCTCTCCTTATCCTGACTCACCCTAAATACCTGAAAAGAACATCATGTCCACTCGAGGCAGGCAGAATCCTCAACATTAACCACGTACCTAACAAAGAATAAAAATACATAAAAATCACCAGAAGCATCACCTTCTCTTTTAGAATCAACCATGTCTGAAGTAATAAGATCATCAACAGACCTCCCTACCAAACAATGTCTAGAAAGCCTTTTTATGAGGATGAATGATTCCCTTAAAAGAATTGGAAAAGAGCATTAAATAACTATCTCAACAAATCAACCAACTCAGTAAAAGGAAATCTACGGTAGAACAGGAGAGCAAACATCTCAAAGATGAATGTAACTTAGGTGGAAGGATTTCCACTGCTATACTTATTTTTGTCCTCTTATTACCATAGAACATACAGTAGCAATATATCTGTATATTAGATGGTGGTTAGTGGGACATTGCAACCACTTGTCAGATTGGTAGTGATAGGAGTGCCTGTAAATCTCAACTGGTGACACACGGTTAAGAGTATTTGATCTTTTCCTATTTTATTTGGAGCATATTCTGATCACCCTAAGCAGCATTTCTGTGTCAGTTTGATTTTATTATTGGCCATGATCATGGATAGAGAGCTGGCTAAAAGACAGGAAGCAAAGGGTTGTTGTAAATGGAACATACTCTGATTGGAATAATGTGGTAAGTGGGGTTCCTCAGGGTTCAGTATTAGGTCCTCTCCTAAGAGGTGGGATTGGAGTGTAGTGTCTCCATTTTCGCTGATGACATGTGCAAGGTAATTAAATCAGATAATGATGTGCTTTCCCTCCAAAGGAATTTACATAAAATTGAGGAATGGGCATCTAAATGGCAGAAGAGAATTAATACGAATAAATGTAAAATTATTCATCTGGGAAGGAAAAATAGCCATGCAATTGACAATCTTAATGGAACAGATCTAGGTGTATCAGATATTGAAAGGGATTTGGGAGTGGTTGTGGACAACCATCTAAAAACAGTGCTCAAAGCCAAGCAGCAGCTGCAAAGGCAAATAAAATATTAGCATGTATTAAGAAGGATATAGAAGCAAGGGAAGCAAATATAATTCTGCCCCTACACAAATCTCTAGTACAGGCTCATTTGGAATATGGAGTACAATTTTGGGCACCACTTCATAAAAAGGACATTTTAGAGCTGGAAAAGGTACAGAGGAGGGCAACAAAACTAATAAGGGGAATGGAGGGGCTAAGTTGTGAAGAAAGACTAACCAAATTAAACTTATTTTCTCAAGAAAAAAGGCGTCTAAGAGGAGATATGATTACCTTATATAAATACATCCAAGGTCAGTATAAAGATTTGTCAAGGGAGCTTTTTGTGCCAAGAAGTTTTAAACTGACAAGAGGACACCCCTTGAGGTTAGAAGTAAAAAGATTCCACCTTAAAGAAAGAAAAGGGTTTTTCACATTAATGGGTGTTTAATCTGTGAAATTATCTACCAGAGGAGGTGTGACAGCGGATTCGTTAGATAACTTTAAAAGGGGACTGGAATTATTTCTAAATAAGAGAGACAGTATTGATCTAGGAAGAAATCCAATCACCAGTATCTGGGGTCAGGAAGGAATTAATGTTCTTCATTTTTACTACTATTAATAAAAGCTAAGTTTTAATCATACTTACAGTCCAAGTCTACTGTCCCAGACAATGAGTCATTGTATACTTAAAAAAGTGGTCCCCCTCCACTAAGATTTGCTTTTAAAATTAATTTATATTACCCATTTTTTACTTGGGAAGTGTTATCAGTAGAAACCGGTTTATCAAAGTGTGCTCTCTCTCTGTAAATAAATTGTGGCCTTAGATACTTTACCGGCTACTACAGGACATTTTGGCCCCTATTCAATTGAGCAATTGTTGGTTACTGGAGCCTGTAATGCAGCCCTTAAACTACCGTATATACTCGAGTATAAGCCGAGTTTTTCAGCCCTTTTTAAAGGCATAAAAGGGCTCCCTCGGCTGTTACTCGAGTCACTCTCCCCCCGTGTCTCTCTAACCCCCCACCCGTGTGTCTCTAACCCCCGTGTGTTTCTAACCCCCCCGTGTGTCTCTAACCCCCCCGTATGTCTCTCTACCCCCCTGTGTCTCTTTCCCTCCCCCCTCCTCAACCCCAACCCCCCCCCCTCAACCCCCCTCCTCCACCTAAACCCCGCTAAATACCTCCCCCCTCTCCCCTCACTTACCTGCTTGTGCTCCGGCCTCCGCTCCTTGACCCAGCGCCGACGCGCATGTTTGACAGCTATTAAATGTGACTAGTAAATTGCTCGGCAAAATATTACCGAAATAAAATTGTAAGCCAGGCAAATGCTGTTTGCCACTCAATGTGAGGCTTTTGCTTCTCTGAGCTCCTTTGGCGCTCATCACGAGCCCTGCGATGAGCACCTTTCCTCCTGCCTACTGTCCGGGCTGCTCATTGCAGGGTTCATTAACCTGCAAGTTTTGTGCTTGGGAATGCCATGTGTCTCTTACGACTCCCCCTCCCCCCTCCTGTTCCTGTCCCTTCCCTGTGTGTTTCTCTTCTAGTCTGAATGTTTGTGTGGTGGGCTCTGACTGCCGTTTGTTTTATTTTCAAAGTCCTGTGTGCCTTGTGTTGTTGGTGTAAGTGTTAGTGTCTTTGCCGTCGTGTATTTTCTAAGTCCCGCAAGCCTGGCCTTGCTCAGCCCCATTTTAATCCAGTTTCAGAATTATTTACGTTTTTCATTCGCCATTTTTTTTCTTGCTTAGCCGATTTTTGAATGACGAAACACGTCAAATAAGGCTCAAAATCCCTTGCAACCTCACTCCCAGGCTTCCTGGCTCTCCCCCTGTGCTGTGTGTGAGTGTATTTTTTATTTTTTTTATAATTTTTCAGGTTTTTCTATTTCTGCGGTTTGGCCATTAAATTCTTATTTTTCAAAGGTCATATTTTTCCCCCCGAGCTCGCATGTGTGACGGCGCCGCTGGCTGCAATGATTGCAATCATTGCAGCCTAAGTGCTGCACGGCTGCTTAAGTGCTCATTTCACCCTAAGTCCAGCGTGCTTCAATGCCTCAACTGCTCGCCTCGCTTGGCGAGCAGGGCAATGAGCACCTGTGCATAAAATAAGCTCTTGATTATGAAAAAAAAGAAAAGAGAGATACATTTTTGCACTCACAAATTAAAGAAGAAACATTTTAACATTTTAATACCCAAGGGTTCTACCTAAATAGACCACATAACTATAAAAGTATAAAATCTGCTTTATACCCAAATAAATAAATCACAAATGTAAATGTAAATTTTACCACACCACTGTTCCACAGAGTCAATTGCATTGCCTTCTTAAGCTCCATGAAGATCAGGCCCCCAAGGAGATCTGGCCACAACCACAGGAAGGTGAAAAAGGCAGCTCTCCTGGAGGAGAAAACAGACAATTTAAAAAAAAATCTTAATTTTGTATTATTTATTTTAATCTGCATACTGTATTTAGCAGTCTCTGCCCAACAAACTTTTAAATATATTACAGTGGTCATTTAAGCTTAAACCCCAATGCAAAGAGTCTATACATTGTACTAAGAACTTTTTTCTACTGTAAATCTATTCTACAGTGATTCATCCCTGAGCATTGTTCTTGCTTCATTTTTATGCTAATCTGTATCTCGATTTGTAAACTCATCACTTTAGAAAAAATGGTTAGTACAATGTATAGCCAGGTTACTTACGTAATTTTTAATTCCTCAGTTTACTTACCATATACAAAGCACACTTTACTTACTTCTAAGAAACCCCCAGAAAAATAGATTCTTAACTTGTGGAGCCCTCCCCTGCCCATTTCTTTCTGTTCTCACTATCTTGCATAGCGGTACACAGGGATGGGCTTCGCATTATCATTGACTCATGTTGCTAACAAGCAGTGACATGCTGTGTCTGAACAACATGAGACATGTGATGTGAAGCCCCTGCCTTGTGAATGTGACTTTAAGTCACAGCAGCTGTATAAGATGACAGCTCTCATGAGGGAGACTAGGAGAAAAGGTGAAGCTTCCAGAAAGTAAGAATCTGTAAGAATGGGGACTTCTTAGACTTAAAAATTAACTATGTAACTTAGTTAAAACATGTACTGTATATAAAATAAAAAAAATGCCTTAAGAATCCCTTTAAGAAAGTACATGATTTTGAGGTGACGTTTCTTTAAATTTCATTGACATGATATGGGACCCTAGTAGTGTAAGTACACAATGGAAATGGGTAATAAAAAATAATTTTATTTTTTTTTACATTATATTTGCCTTCTGATTAATAATAACAAAACAATAAAGATATCAGTAGAAAAATAAACCAATTTACTACTAGTCTAATAGTAACTGTACCTAAATAGATGTACAGGCAAATGTTCCAAAATTATTAATCTTCCTGGAAAATACATATCTCTTAATTCGTAACACAGATAGTATTAAAATGTCATATACTTGCTGGCAAGTGACCCAACAATATTGTTATCTTCATGTGAGTGCTGCCATTTAGTATGTCCTAACTATAAACAAAATAAAAAAGGAACATTTATTGTAAGGTATAATTCACAATGCTTAAAAAATACTGGAGGTAAGTAATACTGTATATGGTTTATTCCAAAATGTCTTGAATTTAATTTTCACACAATTTGCTCTATGAAAGAAATATCTGTTTGCCAGAGTGAAAAAACATAATACAATTGGACTAAAAAACATAACAAGTTCCCTGTGTTTCAACAATGAGAAACAAAGTCCTATTCACCTCCATGTACTAAAGGACATATTTCATGGCCAGTATAATCAAAATTCCACGCCAGATAGGCGAAATAAGGCACAAAACACTTCAGTCCATAGGTCTCATTATAGAGATCTCCTGACTGGCTATGGTGTGCCCCAAAAGCTGACTAAGGAGCCCTGATATACACAATCGACCACGGTAAACAGTATGGTATGATCATTTTATAAATAACAAAGGCACAAAAGTGTCTCATTACCTCCTAACTGATGGGCTATGGTGTGCCCCACAAACTGACTGAAGATCCCTATTTTGATAAAAACCACCCCAGAAAAATCTTGAGACATATCCATACAAACTGTAAGGGATACCACATGGTAAAAAAAAATGCCAGGGCCAAAGCCAATAGTCAGAAGTCGACAATTAATCCTATGTCTCTAACTGAGACCTCCTCTCTGAAGGGCTAAGGTGTGCCCCACAATCTAACTAGAGTTCCCTATGATAAAAAAACAACCATATACATGGCATAGATGAAAATTTGCCTAAAGTCACATAAAATATAGTGACATTATCTATAGATTAAAATAAAAGAACAAAAAGGGATTGGATATATTCTTAAATAAAAAGGGCATCAAGGGCTATCCTGGATAAATAGAGAGGGAGAATTGATCCAGGGATGAATCCGATCGCCAGTATCTAGGGTCAGGAAGTAATTTTATATTTTTTTCCCTGTTGAGACAATTGCCAAAGTTTCTCTGTTTTTTTTTTTCTGTTTGCCTTCCTCTGGATCAATTAACAATAAATCTGCGTATTGCAGATCAGAGGAGATATAAAAAGGTTTAATTTGATGGACTAAAGTCTTTTTTCAACCTAAATTACTATGGGCCTCATTCAATTATCGGCCGTAAAACGGCCGCAAAGCTGCGATTCCTTGCGGCCGTCTTACGGCCCCGTGTAGAGCTACATTTACCTTGCAATTCAATTATACGGCGCCGCAAGGATATCCCCTTCCGGCCGGCCGCATATCATGCAAACGGCCAGAAGCTTTTTCCCAGCGCCCGTAAATCTTGTTTTCCGGCCGCAAAGTCCGAAAACTGAAAATGCAAATATAAAATCGAGAATGCACTGTAAAGCTCCGTAAATGCTAGGCATCATAATGGGGGACACGAGGATTAATAGCAACACCCTCTCAAGCTTGCACATCAGCCCAAATCTGATATATTATTTACGGATTACTTTACGTCCCGTAGTTCCGCGGGCTGGTCCTTGTTCAAACCCGTACGGGTTTGGAGATGGAGGGCCGCAAACCAAGCATTGTAATAGCCAATATATATTCAATCCAGCACTGCAAAGCAATGTAAATGATGGGGAACATAACGGGGGGGCATGAGGATTACTAGCCAAACATTCTCAAGCTTGCACATCGCCAAATTGTACTTTGATTTTAAAATCCGTACAAGTCCCACGGACTTCACTGACCAAGCCCGTAGCTCCGTATTCAAGCCCGTGCGGGCTGTCCTCCAAGCCCGCAGCTCGTTTTTAAAGGCCGTACGTGCTTGGAGGTTAAAGGTATCCATTTTGTTACGGTTTTTGCAGTCTGCATGGTTTAAGCCTGTAACCCTAAAATGGAGGCCCAAGCATTACAGCCTCCAAATTAACAAGACTTCAAATTAGTTTCATATTCCTCATATGTTTGATTGGTCAGCACACATATAGGTTCCATTGTAGCCTCTAAAACAGCCCCATAATAGAATATGTCACCCCAATATTGGCGCGTACAGCAAATGTGTTTTGACAACATGCAGCTGACATGAGCGGTCCCACATCATTGCGCAGTTCTAATATTTTTGACTGTTGGGCGTCGATGAAAGGGCGCAAGTGATATGACCTAATGCCATAAACCCTTCTAACCCTTGTAGCCGCAGCCTAATCCTAACCCTTACACCCCACCGCCTAATCCTAATCATTAGATCCGCTAGCCTCCTCTCGGGCCTGCTGTTGATGATGCGCGCATGTGTCGGTGCGTAGATGACAGCGCACATTCGATGCACACTATATGGTTGATCAACGATAGAATACACATCTCGCTCATCACATCTACATTAGAGAATACAAATAGTGGCCAAATCAGACCGCCACTTGGCATATATCAAGTACCAGGGGAATATTTCATTATATGTGCTTAAGTTCTTCAGTTGTGTCCGACTCTCCGTGACCCTATGGACTGCAGCACATTCAGCTAGGTCTCTGCCTGTGCTGTTCTCCAAAGTTTGAAGGCCAAAGAGATTGGAGTGGGTTGTCAGTTCCTCCTCTAGTGGATTGGGATTTGTCTGATCTCTCTGCTATGACCTGCCCACCTACAGTAGCTCACAGCTTCATTCAGGTACACAAGCTGCTTCACCACCACCACCACTTAGCAACCCTCACCTATGTAAATTGATAAATAGCAGAACAGTTTGGAAGTTCACCAAATGGGAATAACTAGACACCTGGCACATGGCTCCCACCAGGATGGGCGTAGCAGAGATTATGCCTGATGGCGGTGAGTTTGCTGTCGATCCCAGAGCTTGCAGCCCTTCCTGATGGGTCAGAGTAGATATGTGTGGTGCATGTTACCCTGGTCCCCTTCAGCATTGCTAAGTGGTGTGAAGGGGCTTGTATACCTGAATGAAGCTGGGAGCTACTGTAGGTGGGCAGGTCATAGCAGAGAGATCAGACAAGGTCCAATCCACTTGAGAAGGAACTGAAAACCCACTCCAATCTCTTTGGCCTTCAAACTTTGGAGAACAGCACAGGCAGAGACCTAGCTGAATGTGCTGCAGTCCATAGGGTCACGGAGAGTCGGACACAACCTAAGAACTTAACCACATATAATGAAATATTTCCCTGGTACTTGATATATGCCAAGTGGCGGTCTGATTTGGCCACTAGTTGTATTCTCTAATGTAGATGTGATGAGCTAGATGTATATGCAATTAGATAGAGATTTAAGGGATCCCAATAGAGCTCATGTGCGTGGCAAAGGGTTCATATGACCTGACTCATGTTTTACTCTTGATATTGAATTGGGTAGTGTGGCTTTAATCATATTATGCATGTTGCAGCATGGTTTGTCAGATTGGCATGTGCATGACCATTACAACATATGATAACCAAAGGATATTTAGCCAATGCATGTTCATTATTGGGCAACTAACTGTATTCACACATATGCTAACTGATGTGGGTGAAGGAGTTTGTGTACTTCAATGAAGCTGTGAGCTAGCCTACATCGGGCCAGTGTAGGGGGGTACGTCTTATCAGAGAGGTCAGACTAATCCCAATCAACTAGAGAAGGAACTGGAAAACCACTCCAGTGTCACCTGTCCTATTCATTGTAGGCCCTCAGGGGAATGTTCCTACTCCACAGTATCGCTAATCAGACTTGTCATGGGTATTAACCCTATATTAGTAGTAGATATGATATTTGGGATCAGATGATATCTCAAGCTATTCTGACTCCTCAACAGTTTTACATGTATTGATCTATTGCATGTTAACTATGGATCATCAGTTTACATTTAGAGGAATGTGACACTAATGTAATGCATGTGGATTTCCCTGAACCAAACATATTCATAACACATGGACGCAGTCAGAAAGGTCTAACAAAGCTTTATTTTTTACACAACCACAATGAGCAGTGGTCAAGATTGTGCATTCACATAACAGTATAACAAAGCTTTATTTGATAGACAGACCACAATCAGCAGTGGTCAAGATTGTGCATTCACATAACAGTACAACAAAGCTTTATTTGATACACAGACCACAATCAGCAGTGGTCAAGATTGTGCATTCACATAACAGTATAACAAAGCTTTATTTGATAGACAGACCACAATCAGCAGTGGTCAAAACTGCATTAATATCATGGGTGTGGTGTGGGCTGGTCCTTGAAGAGCAAGAGGCTGGAAAAAAGGGGAAACCTACAGGGGTCAATCTAATAGTCTAGAATAAGCATGATGCATAGCACCTACCAGGGTCACATGCTGCAACCGGAACCAGAAATCTCTTCATTTAACTGAAGAAACCATTTATGTGCATAGCACTTACAACTTGTAACTAGATCTGCTCAATTAAACAGATGATTCAACCTTTGGACTGTGTAATCCAATCCAGTTTCACACATACAGTGTGTTGAACAAACAAAAATCTGAAAGAAGTGTTCAAATCAAAAAATGCGGAGGAGGATCAAAAACAATTTAGAATCACGATGTATGTACAGTACAGTTCTAAATACTGTACCAATATACCAACTCACCTGATTCCCATCTGCAAGCTTTACTAACCATTAGCTAGGTCTGTGGATAATCACAAATATGGGCAAATAGCCATTATTATGGAGAGGACACAAAGGTCAGCAGCCAGATTCACTGTTTCTTACATCAGACCCAAAGATCTGTTCTAAGACTGCTATTGAGGTCAGGATCACATGCGTCACTAGTGCATATATTAATGCTGGCTGTTATTAACATGCCATTGTGAGACTTTGCAAGTCCACCGCCATAGCGGTATTAGTCTACATTTAAGCTACCAACAATCATGTTGGAGATATCTGGCTATATGATAGCTTTAAGATTGTGGGAGCTACATGTTAAGGGGGCTGCCATTGAAGGCATGTCTACCTGAGAGGCACTGGGAAAACCCTCCACCTCATAATTCCTCCACAATGCTTGCAGATGTAGGAGATGCCTTCATGGACCTAAAATAAAAAAATAAAAAAAAAGACAAAACCTAACAAATAAGGCCTGAAAACATCATAGGGCCTGCAGCATCTCTTCTCAACAGCACTCCTTAGTGACAATGTATTGGTCACACTACTAATTAACAGCCTCATTAAATTGCTATGTAACAAATTGAATAGGGCTCTATATAAGCACACAGCATCTTTTTGAAAGCAAGTTTTTAGTTAGGGAACTTCTATGCAAAAGCCAGGTCTTCACTAACTAAAAACTTCTGTAAAACCAATATGCTATGTGCTTATATAGAGCCCTATTCAATTGCCCAAATCACATTTGAATGAGGCCCTTTGTGTTCTGTTTAACCTGTGACCAATTGATGGTCACTGAGGAGTGCTGTTGAGAAGGCGAAAACATGTCTGCAGACCCTATGGGCGTCATTCAATTGCGATATGGCCAATTGAAAAGGGCTCTATTTAAGCACAGAGCATATATTTATTTACAGACGTTTGTAGTTAGTGAAGACCTTGCTTTTGGAGAGAAGTTCACTAACTACAAACATCTGTAGAAAATATGCTCTGTGCTCAAATTGATCCCTTAGCAATCGGCCACATTGCAATTGAATGAGGCCCTATGTCCTCCTCCGCTTGGGCCCAGGACCCACATCACCTGTGCCCATCCTCCGTCTCCCCTCTGGTGGTGATGGTGGGGGGGAGGGCGGAGGGGGGCGGGCGGTGCCAGGCAGCGGTGGTCTGGGTGGTGGCGGAGGAGAGGAGGGGCCAGGCTGCTCTTGGCTGGGGGATTGGGAGATCCCCGTTGATGCTGGGCTGGGGACCATGGCCTGTCTGAGCAGCCTGACCTGAAGGTGCTCCGATGTCATGTGGTGCCTCCTCACCTCCCTGGACAGCCTGGCCAGGCTGTGGGTCATCTGTGACCTGAGGGCAGAGATGCTGGCATCCATCCGGAGCTGGTTGGCCTCGATCCTCTGGCTGCTGGCCAGCAGCTCCTTCAGGACGGCCAGTGTCTCCACCTGCACAGCCTGGCTCTGCGGCGACGACACCGCTGGGTGGGCGTGGTGAGGTGATGAGGGGAGGTCCACAGCTGGAGCTGGTGGGGAGAATGTGCCCGGTGGTGACCAGGCCAGCACACTTTGTGGGGAAGGAGGTGCTGTCCCTTGGGGGGATGAGGGCCCCAGAGCAAGCCATCCTCTGACCCAGAGCCCTCTGATCTTCTTTCCTCCTCCCCCTGTGCTGGAGGATCCTGGTACGGGGCTGATGGCCCCGCCTCCTCGCTATGGTCACAGGACCCAGAGCTCCTCCTGGATGCTGAGAGATAGAGAAGAAAGGTACATGTCATTAGTATGTTGATTAGCTCATTGATATGTGTTCATTTCTAATTATCTGACATCTAGCCTTGAATATGGATGATTCTCCTCTTTGCAACTCTGATTAGCTATCTTATACTAGCTGTTATCTATTCTTAGGTTTCTGTTCTTAAAGGTTCTCGGCTCACAACGCTATCTGTATTACGGCTGCTGTCTGTAACTGCATAGGCTGAACGGGCACACCAATACATGGACTCTGTATTACAGGGGTGTCCAAACTCTTTCCTGGATTGGAAGATATCCTTTCTGTGCACTGGTGAGTCAATCAGGATGAATGAAGAAGCGATTGACTCACCTGTGCGCAGCAGGGTTATCAAATCCAGCCATGTGTGTGGCCCACCAGGACCGAGTTTGGACACACCTGCTCTATTGCTTGATTACTGTTGTGGTGACCAGGAATGACAGTGATTTGTCAGCTTCATGAATTTAAGGATGCATCCATCTATCCCTTGTTATTTCATGGAGCTGACATGTCATTGTCATGGCCATGTGTAGTGTGTGTGATGCACATGTGGTGGCATGTTGCTGTATGTCATATTCACCTGCCATGGAGGCTGGGTCCTGCTGCTCCACCGGGCCTGATGCTCCAGCTGCTTCGGAGGGTGCAAGCATGGCCCTTGCAATCCCTTCATGGGCAAGGTACTTGACCCTCCGCCCCTCGGCCTCCTGCACCATCTTCTTCCTCACCGCGGCCCTGATGTCGTCAAACCGGTGCTTAATGGACCGCAGACTCCGTCCACGGCCCGCCACACCGTTGACCAGATCCACCACCTGCTGCCAAGCAGTAGCACGGGGCCCAGCCTTTACTTCCCTACCCCCCGAGGTGATGACGGGGCGGGCACGGATGGCCTCCAGGAGGACCCTGTTCTCCTCCCGGCTATAATTGTGGGCCCTGGACCTGCCGCCAGCCTCTTGCTCTTCTGCCTGGGGATGAGGACCCTCTCCACTCTCCCTCCTCCTCCTCCTTCCTCCTCCTCCTCTCCTCTCCTCCCTCCTTCCTCTCCTCTCCTCTCTCCCTCCTCCTCCTCTCCTCCCTCCTTCCTCTACTCTCCTCCCTTCTCCCTCCTCCTCTCCTCTCCTCCCTCCTTCCTCTACTCTCATCCCTTCTCCCTCCTCCTCTCCTCTCCTCCCTCCTTCCTCTACTCTCCTCCCTTCTCCCTCCTCTCCTCCCTCCTTCTCCTCCTCTCCTCCCTCCTTCTCCTCCTCTCCTCCCTCCTCTCCTCCCTCCTCCTCTCCTCCCTCCTTCCTCCTCCTTCCTCCTCCTCTCCTCCCTCCTTCCTCCTCCTTCCTCCTCCTCTCCTCCCTCCTCCTCCCCTCCCTCCTCCACTACTTCCTCCTCCTCCACTACCTCCTCCTCCACTACCTCCCCCTCCTCAACTAGTACCTCCTCCTCACTCCTCCCCTCCTCTTCCCCACCTCCACGCCCCGGGACTCCCTGCCACTCCTCCACCCTCTGCTCCTCTCCCTCCATCACCACCTGAAAAGAAAAGAAAGAGAAATAAAGAAATGTTTTAGTGGGTTTGCCTGCTCCACGCTCGTCCCCCATTCTGATCGCCTATAACACTATTTCTGCTTGGATATCAATGTTGGAACTAACTGCAGTAATCAACCTTAAGTGGACAGAGCCTGTGACAGCAGTGGGAGGGGTGTACAGCACCTCTCACTCTGGACCTGAGAGGCGCTGATGAAACACGCTAGATCAATACTTTCATAAACAATGTGGAAGGGTCAGTTACAGTTTGCATATATACAAGGCATGCGGCTATTTACTGTGTGCTTCTATCATGTGTGGGGAGTGGCCCATGTCTGAGGCCACTAATATCCTATCTGCATTATATTCTGCACATATTCATGGGCATGGTAACTATCCTGAAGCCATCCTCTGTACCAGAGGTAGTAGGAACTACATGGTCCTGCTGTTCTAGGCTGAAAAAAAGGTTCTTGTCAAGCCCCATTGAAGAAGCAGTTTGGAACACCTATGTGTATTGCAAATATGTGTTGAAATCTCACTCAAACTCAATCTACAACTCAATCAAACTCAATCAAACTCAATCTCAAACTCAATCAAACTCAATCTCAAACTCAATCAAACTCAATCTCAAACTCAATCAAACTCAATCTCAAACTCAATCTCAAACTCAAACTCAATCAAACTCAGTCTCAAACTCAATCAAACTCAATCTCAAACTCAATCAAACTCAATCTCAAACTCAATCTCAAACTCAATCAAACTCAATCTCAAACTCAATCAAACTCAATCTCAAACTCAATCAAACTCAATCTCAAACTCAATCTCAAACTCAATCAAACTCAATCTCAAACTCAATCAAACTCAATCTCAAACTCAATCTCAAACTCAATCAAACTCAATCTCAAACTCAATCAAACTCAATCTCAAACTCAATCAAACTCAATCTCAAACTCAATCAAACTCAAACTCAAACTCAATCAAACTCAAACTCAATCAAACTCAATCTCAAACTAAATCTCAAACTCAATAAAACTCAATCTCAAACTCAATCAAACTCAAACTCAATCAAACTCAAACTCAATCAAACTCAAACTCAAAATCAATCTCTCTCTCTCTCTATATATATATATATATATAGAGATAGAGAGAGATTTTGAGAGAGAGAGATCCAGATCTAATATTAAACAGAAAAATATAAATAACTTACCTCCCTCCACAAAACTCCTCTCCCCACAAAAACAAACTCGCCAAACCTATAGGTCAACAGCAAAAAAAACACAATTGTACTTCTCGCCAGTGTATTCAGTAAATATAGAAATTGGAAAAACATACAAATAAAAGACAGCTTGATAGGATGAAAAGCATGTACAATGCAACTTACCTCCCTCCAAACCCCTAAGGGACGGATCAAAGATCCCAAATCCTCCAAACACCTATAAACAAGCAAAGAAATCAATTTGACTTCTCGCCAGTGTATTCAGTAAATATAGAAATTGGCAAAACATACAAATAAAAGACAGCTTGATAGGATGAAAAGCATGTACAATGCAACTTACCTCCCTCCAAACTCCTATGGGCCGGATCCAAACTCCCACACAACCAAAAATACTCAAAACACCTATAAAGAAGCAAAAAACACAATTGTACCTCTCACCAGTGTATTCAGTAAATATAGAAATTGGCAAAACATACAAATAAAAGACAGCTTGATAGGATGAAAAGCATGTACAATGCAACTTACCTCCCTCCAAACTCCTATGGGCCGGATATAAACTCCCAAACTCTCCAAACTACCTCCAAACACCTATAAACAAGCCAAAAACACAATTGTACTTCTTTACATCGGCATCCGTAAATGTAGTAACGGATTCCCGTAAAAAGAACTTAAACCGCGACTTGATAATAAAGCAACTTACCTACTCTCAACCACCAAGCTCCTGGAACCGCGTGCTACTTCGTCCGAAATCACAACACAGTCGAGGCGTGGGTGCGTGTCATTCCTATTTATTCACTCCCACTGTCGATCAAATGCTCTATCCCGTAAGTGATTGGCTGTGCGACCTGTGGCGCTATGCGTGATTCCGCTATTGGATGGTTCGTGCCGGGCGCGGCTAGTCCGTCCCCCTTCCAGCTTGCGTGCGCGCCTAAACGTCACGGCCTTCCTACATTCTGAAGGCCGCGATTCACGCCTGGCTAGATTTAATTTACGGCCGCATCCGTTGAAGTCCACACGATGCACTTACGGCATTGTAATGAAACAGGGTTGAAAGGGCCCTAAAAGTGTAAAGGAAGCAATAAAAGGCATTCGAATTACTGTAAAAACAATCCACAATGATCAAATATGTTAATAAAAGAGATTTTTTTGGTGTCATTTACATCCTCAAAATGGCGGCCAAATTAACCCTTTAGCACTCAGAAAGGATAGAATGTGTCCCCTAAACATATCAACATTATCTGATTTACATCTCTTTTATCACATCTAGATTTTTGAACACAAATATTGTATATATTTCCACGCCACATTACATAGATCATGGAGCATGGGCCCAAATTCAAATGTGGGCCAGAATATTAGGGGTTACTAATTAAAATGGCTCAACAAATCCATAATCAGGGAACTTCATAACATGATGAAGCTTAGATACACCAGTGAGCTTTGCCATTTGTGAAATCCACCCGGATAATCACAGCTGGGGTAATTAGCAAGCTATATAACCACACCATCATCCATGAATTAGCAAGTCTGAACCATCATGGATAGCAGCAACCTGAGTGCAGCGTATAGGTATGTGAGGAGAGCGCAGCGTCGTAGGAATGAATATTTGTTTCGAATGTTGCAGAGTGGAAACCGGGCTGTCAGGCGTGCGACTGTGGAGTGGCTGAGGCGTGACAGAGAGGGGCGGCTGGGAGTGAATGTGGGTGAGCGTGCTGATGCAATCCATGGTGGTCCGGAACCAAGCCAGGCTAGTGGCTCATCACAGGACATGCCTAGGGTCATGGTGGGGGGTCAGTTAGGGGAGAGAGCTCCAGTGGCACAGGGACAGGGGGATATGAGGGCACCTGCAGACAGGGAGGAGGACCTTGATGTGGGTGATCAGCTGATGGGGGGGCCAGATGAGAGACCCCTAGAGGGTGTGGCACATGAAGTAGGGGCTCCTGCACAGCCAGACCCACAGGGGGGTGAGCAGGCCAAGGAGCCTGCCAGGAGGATTCGTGCACCCAGGGTGTACAGGGAGAGAGTCACATTAGAGGGGTTAACTGATGTGGAAGTGTATGAGCGTTTTAGGCTAACCCGTGCCAGCCTGGAGGAGCTCTATGCGGTCCTGAGGGAGGACATGGAGCCTTCCTCACGGCCCAATAGAGCCATCCCAGGCATGACACGGATGTTAGCCGCCATACACATCCTATCATCTGGTAGTTTTCAGAACACTGCTAGCATAGTAGGAGGAATGTCTCAAGCAAGCCTTTCAAGGTGCCTGAGCACATTCCTCCATGCTATCGTTCCGAAAGCTGCCAGATACATCAGTTTTCCCCACACTGGGGAAGAGATCTTGAAGGTGAAAGCAGATTTCTTTCGAATGGGAGGTATCCCCAATGTGCTCGGTGCTATAGATTGTACACATGTAGCATTGATACCTCCTAGAGAGCAAGAAGCCATGTTCCGAAATCGCAAACACTATCATTCCATCAATGTACAGGCTGTTTGTGATGCAGACATGCGCATACAAAATGTGGTTTCCGGCTTCCCGGGAAGTACTCATGATGCCCATATCCTGCGTCAGTCATCCACCCATCGTTATTTTGAGTCTGGAGAAGCTCCACCTGGGTGGCTACTGGGTGAGTACCCATAAAGGATCCCCTAAAATATACATAATGTTCCACTGTAATGTTATTCCATTGTTGCGCCATAAAGAAGGTGTGCCGACTGAGCCATTGCATCGTAGCTTGTTGCTGTGCCTAACCCGATGTGACGTGGTCATAGGAGTATGAAGTTCCAAGCCAGAGATCCCTAAACTAACGTCACATTAATCATTGCGTATATTTACAGATGCTTTAACGAGCAGCACAAACTCCCATTCATATCTACATCTCCCTTTTTTGTTTCCTTCAGGTGATGCAGGATATAGGTGTTTGCCGTGGTTGTTGACCCCTGTTAACAATCCACGCACAGAGGGGGAGGAGAGGTACAATGCGGCCCATGCCAGAACCCGGAACTCCTGAAGATGCGCTTCAGATGTTTACATTCCACTGGCGGGGCGCTACAGTATACACCAGGGAAGGTTTGTCACATCAACATGGCCTGCTGTATTCTGCACAATATAGCAGTACAGGCAAACTGTCTGGGGAACATTGATGATGCTCCGCTTGAACCGGCGGAGCGTCCAGTACCTCCCGATGCAGGGGATAACGTTCAGGGGTCACAACTACGTGCCCACGTCATTCGTGAGTACTTCCCATGTAAGTCTGAAACTAATTACAACCAACTCAAATGTACATGGCTTATGGTTACTAATACATCTCTTTTCTCCTTCCCCATTGTCTTCCAGAATATCCAACAGTCCACAGTAGAGGATAGCTTTGTGATGTAACATATGTCTCGTGACACATTCTTCATACTGGATCAAATACAGCCTGCTCTGATATCCGTTAATGGTAAGTATGCGCACATTCCCATACACATCATATATATTGATATCTGCCAACCTCAAGAAGCTAAGCTAAAGGATGGTCTGATGTATTCCACAATGTCAATGTATATAGGCCTCACAATCGTATTTGAAAACATCTGCCCAGAACAGTAATGTTCACATTGTCTGATCATGCTATTCCACATCCCATGGAGGTCAATGCAATTCCTAGCAATCTGGATAAATGAACATAACAGCATACTGTAAACCATAATAAATGTACCTCATGTGAAGCAAAGAGGGGATGTCCCCTGTTCTTTGTCAGCGAATGCTGGTAAAAGCATTCTCAGTCAGATAACATGAATAATATCAAGGATGTGTTAACTAGGATTCATTGTGCAATATATCATATGGATTGTGTGACTCATCTCATCATATTGCCATTACAGAACTGTTGCCGTGTGTCAACACATTGTTTACCCACACAGACATGGGAAACGACCTGGCCAGCAACAGAACATCAGCTACATCAATGGCGTCTGCATTGTAAGTGAGTATTTGCGGGAAACATGTGCATGTATGCAAGAGAGGAAATGACTAATAACTACATTAATGTAGGCCTAACTTTCTTTTTCCCCAAGACATCCCCTATGTATTGCTGAAGCGGTCCGAAATGTTTATCGGACCATGCAGACGTGTCCTGGGGGAACAGATCTCTTCGTTGAATACTCCACTTGATCTATCCAAGGTAGAGAACCACATGTGGATGTCCGAACATGTATCAATGTGTGATAGTTGTGATCTTCCCTTTCTATTACAGGCTGCACTGGTGTCTCTCTCTCTCTCTCTCTCTCTCTCTCTCTCTGTCTGTCTGTCTGTCTGTCTCTCTCCTCATCCCACCCACCCCTGTTTACCCTTAATTTATTGAGTCACACAAGTCTTCTGCTAACTATCCCAATTAACCCATTACACTATGTTTTCTCTTGTCTTCTTCCTCACATCCCCTGCCTTTTCCTCAGACTCTTCTTTACTTCTCCCCTTTTTGTCTGCATCATTTTCATTTCAACTCTCATGCCCACCTCTCTCCTTTTCTTCGCCCATCAGCTAATTTTACTCAAGCTGTGGTTGAACTATGTGTCTCCTGACTGTCCCATCTTCAGATTACATTATCTGTCCACATGGGGCAGATACCTTATTACATAATAGTGCATCGCACTTTACATCTGATCCCTTTCCTCTCCGACTAATGCATATCTTTCGACTTGACACAACCTCCTTCCTATGTATCTCTCACTTACTTATTAACCTTGCTATTCCTTATCTACTCTTCCCCATGTCCATTACCTTTAACTTGGAAGTGGTGATTTTCGAATCTTGTGTGGGCCTTTGGGAACAAATCATTCATCAACAGACTTTACGCTCCAAACAGGGCCCTCCATTTTCTTGCGTTGGCAATATTACATACTGTATATTTTCGGGTTCTTCTCCCCTGTACAGCGCCACGGAATATGTTTGCACAATACAAATAAATGAGAATTAGACTAATCCTAATATTCCCACATCAGGACAAATTAGTCTGGGCCATCATTATCATCGGACAGATGGTTAGCTTGTACGAGATCCCAATGCCTAACATGTGTGCCGACATACCTACATCTGTTGGTGGCTGCTCATATGGCATATGTAAGGTTTCCACTAATATATTATTTGTGTGTTTGTATTCCAGATCACGGTCAGAACAAGGCATGACGATGAACATCCTGACATTCCGTGGCCATGTCAATGTCCTCATGTATGTGCATGTGTCCGTTTCATTGCTTTGTTGGATCCAGTTTGATATCTGATGACCTTGACTGAATAGCCGATATGTGTCACGAGACAATTTCAATATACAATGCAGATGTGATGTGACATCTGTCAGCTGATGTTCCTGGTATATCCACAGCATGTGTATGCTCATATAGTCTATCTCGATTCATAGGTACCTATTGGTTTAGACATTCTATCCTCTCCTCTACTTGGACTGTTGTGAAGCCTGCAGCACCAACCCTTCAAGATCTTTTCTTCAGTGCTGATGTGACCCTCCCTGTGCATATGGGGAAGAGTAAATCCAGGCTTGGGACTTAACAGTTAAGGAGGTTACGTTAATCTTCAGTTATGCATATGCAACAACAGTGAGTATAGATGCTCAATCAGAGAACAAACTATCCTTGATATTGCCTGGTTTGTTGTGAGTTCTCTGCAATAAGTAACATCTGACTGATATGGTCCTGGTGAGGTCACCATCTTTTTGACCAAGGTTATCTATGTGCTGCTTATTGTTGCGTGAGAACTGACGTTATGGGCTCATAGCATTCACTGATTGAGCACTTATACTTCTGATGTGGCATCAGAGTGTCCGTTTAACACACAAGCATACATTTCGCTCTCCCCATATGTATATCACCTTATTCTGGATTATTATGGTGTTTCCTTATTGACTGTTATATATATGTCGTAACAATAATGAGATCTATTATATTGCCTAATGTTGGTTGATACACTGTACATTACCTGATCATCTATATCTATGTAATTTTCCCTGCCTGCATTCTGCTCTCATATCCCTATTTCCCTGTGTTACTTTGATTTTGTATCCTACCCCCCTCCACCATGATCCTTTGCATACCTGTGTTGATTAGACAACCTGTGGCTTTGTGGAAAGCTTGCCTTGTTAATTTCTGTAAATATTAAATAGGATTTATCCGAGATGTTGTTTGTGTCTGCCTCGTCAATGTTGATACCATAGCATTTACGGAACATCAATAAAAGGACCTTCAGACTCCACATCTGTGCTCTGCACCATCAGTTAGGGGGTCAATAGAATTCTCACAGTGTGTTTGCATTACTGATTTCAACCATGAGGTAAGGTTGGTATTAACAATCTATATGATGCAGAAACAGACAAATGAGACAGGTGTCCGTAAGTGGCTCACATCCTAATAGTGAACATACAGGGCCTCATTCAATTGCGATTTTGCAAATTGAATGGGGCTCAAAATAAGCACAGAACATATATTGTGTCAAACAGATTTTAGTTAGTAAACATCTATCCAAAATCAAGGTTTTCACTAACTAAAACATTTTTCATAGAATATATGTTATGTGCTTATTTCGAGCCCTATTCAATTGGCCAAATTGCAATTAAATGATGGCCACAGTATCTAACATAAGTGAGTACACCCCTAATTTTCTATGTCCAAATTGACACGAAATGTCAATTATGTGTGGCCACCATTATTTGCCAGAACTGCCTTAACCCTCATGGCCAGGGAGTTCACCCGAGCTTCCCAGGTTGCCACTGGAGTCCTCTTCCACTCCTTAATGATACATCAGAGCTGGTTGATGCTAGAGACCTTGCACTCCCCCACCCTCAGTTTGAGGATGCCCCACAGATGCTCAATATGGTTTCGCTCTGTCGACAAGCTTGGCCAGTCCATCACCTTTACCTTCTTTAGCAAGGCAGTGTCGTCTTGGCGGTGTGTTTAGGGTCGTTATGTTATGTTGCCCTGCGGACCAGTCTCCCAAGGGAGGGGATCATGTTCTGCTTCAGTATGTCACAGTACATGTTTGCATTCATGGTTCCCTCAATGAACTGTAGCTCCCCAGTGCCAGAGATAAATGGATGTCACAACGAACACAAGAACATTGATATGAGATGAACCCATCATTTTGAACCGAAACAGTGATGCAGAGAGAGGGGAGGCACCATCTGACATCATTAGGTAAATGCATATAGGGGGAATCCACACTACATATTAGCGAAAACATATATACACATGCATATATGTTTTGTCTGGGCCTGCATGCATGCTGCCAGCACTGAGGAGCTACAGTTCTTTGAGGGAACCCATGAATGCCAACATGGACTGTGACAAACTGAGAAAGAGCAGGATCCCTCCCATAGGAGAACGGGCCGCAGGGCAGTATTCCAACATGATAACGACCACAAACACACCTCCAAGCCGACCACTGCCTGGTTAAAGAAGCTGAAGGTCAAAGGTTGATGAACTGGCCAAGTAGGTCACCAGACCTAAACCCTATTGAGCATCTGTGGGGTACTCCTCAAATGGAAGGTGTGGAGTGTAACGGAACCCATCACTGTTTTACCCTGTTTTATGGTTAAAATATGATCATACTGTTATACTGTATGTATGTTGGTTTCTGCTCTGCACAATCTTAGCCCAGACTATTGCAGACTTTGGCATAATAGATAATCCTAGTACAGAGACTCAGCATAGGATAAGGAAGTCTATTGTATAAAGTGTTTGCATTGTCAGACATAACAAAGAAGGATGATCTAAGCAATGTCTGATTGTATCAAAGTAGCCAGGTAGTCTCCGGGAGGTGTGACCCACCTGTTGTCCCTCAATGTGTATTGTGTGGCCAACTATGGGGGATGTGTGTATTGCCCGTGGGAAGAGATGTGTAAATATATATTTCTGCCCAACAAAATAAAGTCAGTATTCATTTGACTCCCAATTGAGTGTGGGCAAATATTGGAGGTTGGGAATGGTGAGACTGTAGTGCTTCTTGGATATTGTACCGTATACCAGCGGAGATATTGGACTGCGTGTTCCAACTCCGTTACAGGGAGTGCAAGGTCTCTAACATCCACCAGCTCCATGATATCATCATGAAGGAGTGGAAGAGGACTCCAGTGGCAACCTGTGAAACTCTGGGGAACTCCATCCCCATGAGGGTTAAGTCAGTGCAGGAAAATAATGGTGGCCACACAAAATAATCGCCAATTTCACTTAGGGGTGGACTCACTTTTGATATTTCCCCTGAATGAATCTATCCATGTGTCATGAACACGAATATCATGCATCACCGTTACTGGAATCAAACTCATGAATATTACCTCCACCCTCAGCTGCACTAGTGGCCGTTACCCCAACCCTACATTAACACAGGGCTGGCATATTGAAGGAAGATGTATGTACTAATCCAATAACGTTGGTGTGTAGCATTCATGTGGTGTTTACCAATCATGGTACAGTACAAACGAAAACAAACAATGATAATGTGAGCAATACATAATGTTTAATCTTATGTTGCTTTCCCAAATATTTACAAAAAAAAAAAAACGGGAGGCAGAAATCCATGAACATCAATAAAATGGAACCTAAAGAGATAAGAACAAGACATCAATTAGAACAATATACGCATTGACTGCAACACCTCAACGTCAATAGATCTGGGACATCAATTGCTTCTATATGCAACATGAACATGTTCTCACCTATTTCCGCTTCCGCTTGTGTGTTTCCTGGCTCTCCTGGCCTTTGGAAGATGGTCCTCTAGGCCGGCCCCGACCTCTTCGGGTGTTTTGAGGCTCTTCCGGCCTGAATGCTGGGGACAGGGTGTGGGATGTTGACGGAGGCGAGTTTGAAGGGGTAGCCCGGTCTTGGTGCTGGCCTTCTCGGCCCATTTCAGGCCTTCGGGCGTACTCCTCCATTAGGAGATTATGACGCCTCACCTCCTGGAACATCCGTTCGTTTTGACGGGTAATTTCCTCAAATACACGGTCATTATGGCGTCTCTGTTCCTCCAGCTTCCTGTCTTCGTGGCGTCTCATCTCCAGCATGAACTGGTGATTTTGCTCACGCTCATGCTGGAGAGGAGCCAGGAAATCCTGGCACTGGGCCGCTGACAGCGCAGGACTAACTGGCAGCGACCCAGACCACTTTTGTACTCTTAGTGGAGGCACTGCTGACTGGTGTCTTCTGCCTCACCGTAGTCGCCTGCTGGTCCTGCGGGGCCTGTGGGGCGGGAGTGGATGGCTGGGCCTGCTGGGCCTGCGGGGCCTGTGGGGCCAGAGTGGCTGTATGGGCCTGCTGGTCCTGCGGGGCCTGTGGGGCCGGAGTGGATGGCTTGGCCTGCTGGTCCTGCGGGGCCTGTGGGGCCAGAGTGGCTGTATGGGCCTGCTGGTCCTGCGGGGCCTGTGGGGCCTGTGGGGCCAGAGTGGCTGTATGGGCCAGTGGGGCCTGTGGGGCCAGAGTGGCTGTATGGGCCTGCTGGTCCTGCTGGTCCTGCGGGGCCTGTGGGGCCTGTGGGGCCGGAGTGACCAGAGTGGCCTGCTGGTGCTGGGGGGCCACATGCCCTGCCGGGGGCCCATGCTCCAGGGCACCATCGATGCTGGATCCATACCTTGAGCCCAACTGGGATGGGACCACATTGGGTGGCCCCACATTTGTCCAGCCCACATTGGCTGGGAGCCAGGCGGTGCCATTATCCTGGCTGGAGGCAATTGATGGCACCTCGTGGATGGCCCAGGTGGGCTTTGGTACGATGGGCCTGCTGCAAGGGATGTGGCTGCAGGTGGTCCTGCATCTTCACATGTTGCAGGTCCCTGAGGAGGCAGGGGACGCCTGGATGGTACTGAAATGAGACAAGATTTTGATTTGAGTATTGTTGTTTCCATATCTCTGAGATCAGAGTGACTTGTAATTGGCTGTGAATGTTTGACGCTAATCAAAATTGATCTGCATCATTAGTATTGTGGATCCTGGCTGGGATCTTTCCTGTTATGTGACAGCGACTGCTGGCAGCAGCAGTTGGACCAAGGGGCTGATAGATGGCGCTGCCGCTGTTATATACATCATTTTCAGCTTACACAGAAGCCCAAAAGCACTAGCCCTCACACTTATCCGAACCCCTTACCTTAACAACACCATAACCCACTAAATATGCATGATTATATAATCTCCAGGAAAATGCTGGGACATGTAGAGGCTGCTCACTGCTGATACCAGCAGTCATGGTCAGATAACAGGAAAGGGCCCATGGCTCATATGACTATATGTAATGCTGGTGCGGTGTGCCAACTGCAGTTAATTAGGACACGTGCTCATCTGAATCTGTTGGCCAGTGTGTGAGACAGACCAATCTGTGACCAATCCTCAGCAATGTGAGTTAACATGTTAATGTAACATGGTCCAGATTATGCTGTTACACGACACAAACTTGCAGTCCATCAGAGTCTGTATCCGCATATGCTGCAGTGTGCACATCCATACATGTACTCTCATGGGGATGTACCAGCTAGACCGGACCTATCCTGTTGTATGTGCGCATATGGGCGCATCTCTGTAAGTGCACCGCCACCGACTCTAGCTACGCCAGCCCAGCAGGCCGGGTAAGTGGTTATGGGTTTCGGGTTCTGGCTACAGTTAGGGGGTATGGGTTAGAGTTAGAAAGTGGTGTTTAGGGGGTTAGGGTTAGAGGGTTAGGGGCTTTGGGTGTACCAACTATTTTTGATGGCTACATGGGGACGCAAGCGCAGCCGCATCCCTAGAGTCGGCGGCGGCACTCTTCCAGCACATACTGAAATGCCCACATAAAACAGGATACATCCGCTATACCTATAATCAAAATGTACATGAATTCTAAGCAGTAGGAGGGTTAAGCCAAACAGCTATGCATGGGCCAGTTTAACATGGAGTAGAGTGTGACAGGGGAACTCATGACAATAAAAAAACAATTGCAATAGAGTTGTCATGTATGCTTTATATGCACTGGGAACCAACAGCAAACATAACAGTAACATCAATAGATTTGCAAAACGGTATCATAATCAGTTGTGGGAGGAGGTATTGGACATATATTTCATTGCTAACAATTCTGACAAGTATATTTCTTTACACTGGATTTACATTATGTTTGCAGCCTCATATATCTGTAGTCACAACCAGTTATCTTACAGTGCAATTCAACGTCAGTTATCTATCTGTGTGGGGTACATGTGGTACATATGAGGGTGTTAAGGTGTACATGGTACTCACATTGCAGGCTTTCAGACTGACCGGAGTCCACCAGGCTAGGGAGGCCCACGACTGACGCTGGCCGGATCATGTCGCGGACTGTGGCCTCCCAACCGGGGTATGTGAACGTTTGTGGCGGCCCACCACCGGTTCCACGTGCTGCTTTGGCCTCATCAGCCATCTTCGTTTTTACAGCAATACGGCAGTCTTGGAACCGGTGCTGGACAGACTGCCAGGTACGATTTGCATACCCCAGCGAGGAGACCTCAGCCGCGATCTCCTTCCAGGCATCTGTCCTCTGCCTGGGCCTCACTTCACTCCCACCGGTTAGGATGGAGTGTCGGGCTTGCACTCCTCTAACCAGTGTTTCGATCTCCTGGCTGGTAAAGTTTGCTGCCCTTTTGCGTGCAGCAGCAGCTTGCTGGCCAGCCTGTGGCTGGGGGCCCTGCTCTCCCTGACCTCTCCCTTCGCTGCCTTCTCCCTCCATCTCTCCTCCTCTCTCTCTCTTGCTCTCACAAAACCTCCAACTCCAAGACCTGTGTGTCCACTTGCACAGCATACAACACAGTCACAGATTTACAAATTTCACTCCCTTTTAAACTATTTGTGCCCTTGATTGTCATCTTCCTATTGGTTAATTGATTTCCGGTTTGATTTTAGGATTACGGGCTTGAGACTTGGCTGTAGCTTCTTAGTGAAGCACCTACGGGTTTGGCGGATGATTGCCCTCCAAGCCCGTAGCTCGTTATTCAAACCCGTGCTGGCTTGCATGATAGATGAAGTTAAATATCTTTATTTGCGCATTTGAGAGTAGGGGAATGTTGAGCTATTAATTCTGAAACCAAACATCACTTTCACTTTTAATAAAAGTACAGGATGGCTTTTCTATGCTACGACTTGTAAGTTAGCCCTTTACGACCCGTAGGTCTATTTTACCCATTTCCGGACTTGACGGAGGCTAATCCCGCAGCCTTTGCGGGTCTGAGGTGCTCCAAGCCCTCGGGACTTTGTCCATGGATATTTGACAAGAATTTGAAAATACAAAAATTACGGATTTGAGTATAGGGGAATGTTGTGCTATTTTTGCTAACACCTACAATCACTTTATTGTCTCATCAGAGTGCAGGATGGCTTTATTTGGGCTTTATTATGTGCTTAATTGGTGCTAGCGGGACCTGTTTGCTGCAAGTAAGCTGCGGCTCGCTTTTAGCCTTGCAGAGAGGTTTCCCGTAGCAATTGAATAGCAACCGGGGCTTTTTTGCGGCCGATTTGCTTGCGGCCGTTTTAGATCAAAGGCTTTCCTACGGCGCGAGCGGCCGCAAGGGATAACAAGGCGCCGGCCGCAAGCCTGTCGGAACCCCCGGCCGGAAGGGAATAGAATAGCCGAATAGCTTGCGGCCTGTCCTTGCGGCCCCGCATCTCCTACGGTCGCTAATAGAATGAGGCCCTATGTAGCTATGTAATTCACACAGCTATAAAAACTATTTTAGCCTGATACCTCTAAAAGGGGACAATGTGAGTGCCCCACAATATTCGGCTAGTGTATTGATAATTATATATGAAATAGCGACTTGCCCGTCAAAAAATTACGGCAATAAAATTGTAAGGCAGGTAATGCTGTTTGGTCGAGAGATTAATGTTTGTCGGTGGTCCGAGATCCTTTTTTTTCTGATAGGTGCTTTTGGTGTTATTGTTTGGTCGTCGGTGATCTGCTTTTTGCGCTTATTGCAAGGCTTTGTGTGGTATGAGAGCGTTGGCACTCGTTGTGAGTCGCGCGGTGAATGGCTTTTGTGTTTATTGTGAGAGTGTATTTTTTTTTGTGTATATGATTTTTTGTATGCTAATTAAATGATGATTAAATTAATATACTTTACCTATTTTGAAGTAATATATGCAGGAAATCTGCTGACAATCTGTTTTGATGTTTCTGCAGCATACAATGTTGGTTTGCACTGTTGTGGAGCTGATGTGTAAGTGTCAGCAATGTGTGCAGTGTGTAGTGTAAATAGGCTGCGTGCGCAAGGGAAATCCGTTAGGGTAGTTGTGTACTTCTGCATTGTGTAAGTTAGTGTTGTAAAATGGCGGTGAATGTGTGTGGTACGCGGCTGTGGATGATGTAGCGTCCTTGGTAAGAGTGTATCTTGTACCTCGTACGGCTTTTTTGAAAAGCCGTATGTGCTTGGTGGTGTTTTGCGTCTTTAGGGTCCTGTAGCCTCGTTTTTTTTGCACCCATTTTTTCTCTCGCTTGGGGGAATTTCGTGTGTCTAAACGCTGGAATTTGGAGTTAAATGGAGGTGTAACCCTGCAGAGGTCCTGGTGCCCCCCCCCACTGTGGGTAAGCTTTTTATGTATTTTTTGTGTTTTTAATGTTTTCAGGTGCGCGCAGTTCGGCTTTTAAAGTTGTATTTTTTCAAAGGTCGTAATGTATTTTTTTCTAAGTCCCGCGTCTTGTATTTTTTTATGCTAAGTCCGTAATTTTTTTGTTCTAAGTCCTGCGGTTCGTATTTTTTTGTGTAAGTCCGTATATAGTAATTGCGTGTTAGATCTATTTTGGTAAAATGCCGCTTGTGCGGGTGTTTGTAACTGTGTGTGAGGCGCTGTAGAGCCTTCACCTCCGCAAATGCGGCCCCTCGTTTCGCGAAGGTCCGCATTTGCGGCCCACAATGAGATTTCGACTCAATGCAGCTGACGTTGGAGCCTCCAGCTTCTGCAAATGTGGCCCCTTGCTTCGCTTAACGACGATTTGTAGTTTGACAACTATTATATGTGATTCACTTATGTAGTGCAGTACTGTCTTTTACTAGCTAGTGGAAGACACACTAATGAGAAGTGAGGAACCTGACGTCTCTCTAAAGTTTTTTGCAGCTGCTGCAGCTTCAGCAAAGGCTAATGGTAAAACCAAAACACTACAAACCCACCAGGTTTAAATACCCTCTTTCCATTAGGAGCTTTTCCATCTGATTGGTCAATCGACATCACACATGCCTGCGATCGTGCGAACACATACAGTATTCATTCACAAAGAATCCCTAATAGGCTGCAGTGCATAGATAGGGATTGCACATGCATTCATTAGAAACGTTAAAACTGCTTGTTTATTTACCATTGCCAGAGGAGATTGTGCTAACATCTACTGTACTCTCAAAGGCACTTATAAAGGTAAGTACACATTAGAATAGTGTATCCTTAGGAACGAGGACACCCACATCGGGAGTTTACAAAACTACAGAAGGAGATACATTAGCTGCACAATGATACGTGGATAAGTCTGCATGTATAAAGTAAAGTATACATGCAGAGTATATGCAACTGACAGCCAAAAGGACTAAAATAAAACTCTATGGATAGTGTTATGCACTGGGAACATTAGGAGACCTACCTCTTCGTTTTGTTCTTTGAATGTGACATTTAATATGTGGCACTAAAAAATAAATGCTGCCACAAATATGAAGACTATAGTGTTGTGCACACTTCAGTATATGCATGCTATATTTCTGATATATACCTTAATAAACTACTCATACAGTGTCACAGGTTTATTTTGTGCGAAAATATTGAGGCAAGCATTCTGATATATGCAAGGTTGTTTATCTCCACTGGCCTGACCTTTTCAAACATCAATGTTACTCTGATAGAATAAACAGTTCAATGCCTCCAAAATAGAAAGCTGTAGCATAGGAATAACTTCATGGGTGTGAGGTATATAGCAAACTAACAACATTAGCAGTTGTGTAGCCATGAAAATAAAACCATTTTAGATAAAAACTTAATTTTAGTATGCTCTACTTGTGTACTTCATGCTCCTGTTTTCAACATGTTCTGCTAGCTGGAAGTCTGATAAAGTGTGTTTTTTGTTTATTGAAAAGTGTGTGTGTGTGTGTGTGGGGTGGGGGGGGATGTGTAACAGCAGTTTTTTTTTTCAAGCATTTGAAAGAGCACTTTTTAAACATTACAAATTTTGTTTTTTGCATGAAAAAATATTAAGTAAATCTGTTTAAACTCCACTGAAACTATCAGGAATTCCAGAGAGTATACTTTAGTCAGTAGATCCCATTGGCTGACACAGGGAAATCCCTGAAGGGCAGTAAAATATCTGGAAACCTTCTGAGACCTTTATTTAAAAAAAAAAAAATAACATATTGTTGCCTATAATTAGCCTCTCTCTGATGCAACATAGAAAAAAAAATATATTTCTATGTCCCTTTCTATATTTGACAACCAACACCTTCCCTCACACATGCTAATTATGCTTTTTTCACACTCAATTTTTTTTTCATCATAGAATAATTATTTAGGGTCGCTTTTCAGCAGCTTGATAACACATATTTACATATCAGTAGAGCCAACAGTGAAAGCAAGATATAATAATACAAACATGCTAGACAAATAAAGTATCTGTCCAATTTTACATATGACAAAAAAAAAAAAAACAAGAGTGCGATCTCAAAATTGTTATTTTCAGTGTTACCACGTATTACCCAAAATAGTGAATAATAATTTACAAAACAAAATCACACCCCAAAACACTTGTCAGGAGTAATTGCTCTGGTAGGTCTTGACATAGGCCAAAGATGGCTCTGCTGGTTGTTTTGGTTAGTTCATGGCCTGTAGTGACAAAAAAGGAGACCTTTGAAATATGGGTCTGCTCTTGTGGGTCATAACTACCCCTAGTTACTGGCAGGTGATGGAGTTAGCTAATTCACATATAGTCAGTCCTTTAAGATCCAACGGAAATCTCTCTGTCAAGAGGAGGGACCAGCTGGACTTGCCAACAAATGGCTCCCACTATACAAATCCCTAGTACGCTCTCATTTGGAATATGGAGTACAGTTTTGGGCACCACTTCATAAAAATGTCATTTTACAGCTGGAAAAAGTACAGAGAAGGTCAACAAAGTTAATAAGGGGAATGGAGGGGCTAAATTATGAAGAAAGACTAACCAAATTAAACTTTTTCCCCCCAGAAAAAAATGCATTTACCTTATTTAAATATATCCAGGGACAATATAAGGCTTTGTCAAGTGAACATTTTGTGCCAAGAGGTTTTCAACTGACAAGTGGACATCTCTTGAGGTTAAAGGAAAAAAGATTTTGCCTTAAAGAAAGAAAAGGGTTCTTCAGTTACGGTGGTTAAACTGTGGAATTCTCTACCAAAGGAGGTGGTGACAGTGAATGTGATAGATAACTTTAAAAAGGAGTTAGATATATTTTTGAAGAAAGAGGGCATTTGAGTTTATCCTACATAACTAGCAAAGGAATATTGATCCAGGGAGAAATTTGATCACCAGTATCTGGGGTCAGGAAGGAATATTTATTTTTCCCCTTATGAGACAATTGGCAAAGTTTCAATGTTTTTTTTTTTTCTGTTTGCCTTCCTCTGGATCCATTAACAATTAAAAAAATAATCCATATGTTAAAAGGATCAGAAGAGATCTAAAAAGGCTGAACTTGATGGACTGAAAGTCATTATTCAACCTCAAATACTATGGCCCTCATTCAAATGCGATTTGGCCAATTGAATAGGGCTCTAAATAAGCCCATAACATATCTTTTTTAAAGAGGTTTTTAGTTAGTAAGCATCTATCCAAAAACAAGGTTTTCACTAACTAAAAACTTATTTTAAAAAAATATGCTATGTGCTTATTTAGAGCCCTATTCAATTGGCCAAATTGCAATTGAATGAGGCCCTATGTAACTATGTAACCGATTGGTCCTCTCCTCTGCAGGTTTCTGCGTACTGGTGTTAGGGATTTCCTGGAAAGAGGCCTGCTTCAGGACCTGGGAAAGATGGCAAGTAAGTGACTCTGATTTTAATGCATCATGTTTCCTCAACATGTCTCAAGCACACAACAGTAAGTAGAGAAGAAGTATTAGGTATCCATAATATTAGGATACTCCCATTCCGATGAGACAAGCAACCCTTACAGCCCCATTAAATTCCCTCAGCGTGTAAAACCACAGCCTGTAACGTAGCCCGCAAGACTTACGGCTATTAAATTGGCACCGTAAAGCAAAGTAATGATCTGTGTGTTACAGACGTGAAAACCCGATGGAACGTGGATATTTGAACTGCGGGTCTGCAAATCCTTTGAGCTCAAACCCATAACCCGCAAATAAAGCCAAAAAGTCAATGGGTTCTAAAACGACCCACAAGGGGGTTACCGTCATATCCATAGCACTGTATTTAATATTAAAGTAAAAGTGGTGTTAGGTATTAAAATTAAAAGCACAACATTCTCAAGCTCGCAAATCTGCAATAGAAAATATTTTTTTTAATGTTTAATTTCCGTGTTATATCAATCCTAGCAATCAATGTGTTAATACATATTATTGAACTTGCATGGACTAGAATATCATATTAACAGATTTATTAATATTGCATTATTTCTGGAATGTGGGTCCTATCGTAACTCGTAATTGAAACCCGTATGGCTTTGAAATCTAGCCGACATTTTTCTGTGACGTAATGCTGACAATCTCTTTTACCAATGGCTCCCTTTGAATTTGTAACTACAGGTTTGACTGATTGATCATGGTCAGGCCACACATGCAACGTGCGCAAGAATAGTTTACGGGTTTACGTCTCTGGCGTGTAGCTCGAGGCATAGTTCAATTTAATAGCTCTGTAACACAGCAGAACTTCATCTCAGAATTCTCCTCCATCAAAACTGTTGCCACATCCACCCCTCTCTCCAGTGACCAAGCGATTCAAGATCACCAAGGGTGAGGTGTCCAATTGCCTGAAAAGACGAAAAGCATTCTGATGAGTTCTACCCTGCCTGTATCGGATAGTAAGGTTATGAGCCTGCAGAGATGGGCTCCATCTCAACAGGCAACCATTGGCACCAGCCACCCTACTGAGCCAGCAATTGGGTGGCCGGTGAAACCCAGGAACTCTTTGAGAAGCATGAACTCTCAGTTTCTTTAGGGCCCAGACGTTTCTTTAGGGCCATGTGCTTCTTCTTAATAGCTGCATAGCTCACCTTTAGGGGCAATACTTGTGGCTCAGGTATGCATTGGTGTACTCCTTGCCCTGGGCATCCACCTGACTCAAAACAGTCCTGATGCCATAGGTGGAGGCATCCATTTGGACCAATAAATATGCAGAGCAATCCAGGGCAACTAGGACAGGGTGGGATGTTAGGCAGCCTTAAAGTCCTTGAAGACTTTCTCATATTCGTGGGTCCACTGTACCAGCTGGGCTTCTTATTTTTGGTGAGGTCCATCAGTGGCTTTGCAAGGGTACTGTAATATAATAAACTGCAGTAACCAGAAATGCCGACAGCTGCCTCTAACTCACTTGGCAAGCTCTTGCCGTAACCTTCCCTTCCTACTCTATGCCCTAGGTACTGTACTTCTCCCCAAGCAAAACGACACTTGTCAGGGTAAATGGTCAACCCTGCTTGCTGGATACAATCCAGGACCATGGATGTGGACGGGACACTCTTCATCAAAAAAGGCATAAATATAAACTGGTGTAGTCCAAATGGGGTGGTGAATGCTGCCTTCTTTCTAGCAGTTTCAGGATTTGGGATTTGCCAGTAGACCTTTGATAATCCTAGTCTATCTAGCAGTTCATGTATTCTAGGCATAGGGTAAGTGTCAGTAGGAGTCTTGTCATTCAGCCACTTATAGTCCACACAAAACCAATTAGTCCCATCTTTTTTAGGGGCCAACACCACATGGACTCAGTGGCGAAGTGCCAGGAGTAAGGATCTCATGGAACAGTATGTCTATCCTACCAAATCAGGTAGAGAACAAGCCTTGGTGGCAACTCAGCGCCCCCTTAAACTGCTGTTGCAGGTCAGGTGACATGTCAGGTGGGACACAAGGAACAGAGGACTGGTCAGCAGGCACAAGCATGTCTGTAAGTACCCCATTCTCAGAATCTTCCCCTTCTGCTAGGCATTTGGCCATTAATCCAGGATTCCATGGCTTCAGTATATTAATGAGGATCTTCTGAATTCATGTGGCTACCCGGCATCTGTTGTTGCTCATTCAGGGCTACCAAATACAGTGGGGGAAAAAAGTATTTGATCATCTGCTGATTTTGACCGTTTGATCGGTCTATAATTTTAATGGTACAGAGCCTTGCAAAAGTATTCTCCCCCCATGGCATTTTTCGTGTTTTGTTGCCTCACGACCTGAAATTAACATGGATTGTTTGTGGATTTGCATCATTTAATTTACAGAACACGCCCACAACTTTGAAGATGTTTTTTTATTTTTTTATTGTGAAGCAAACAACAAATAGGCGAAAATAACAGAAAAAGTCAATGCATAACTATTCACCCCCCTAAAGTCAATACTTTGAATAGCCACCTTTTTGCGGCAATCACAGCTCCAAGTCGCTTTAGATAAGTCTCTATGAGCTTGCCACATCTTACAACTGGGATTTTTGCCCATTCCTCCTTGCAAAACTGCTCCAGCAAGTTGGATGGTTTCGCTTGTGAACAGCAATCTTTAAGTCTGACCACAGATTTTCTATTGGATTGAGGTCTGGGCTTTGACTAGGCCATTCCAACACATTTACATGTTTCCCCTTAAACCACTCAAGTGTTGCTTTAGCAGTGTGTTTGGGGTCATTGTCCTGCTGGAAGGTGAACCTCCGTCCTAGCCTCAAATCACGTACAGAGTGGTACAGGTTTTGCTCATGAATATCCCTGTATTTAGCACCATTCCTATTTCCCTCAACTCTGACCAGTTTCCCAGTCCGGCTGCTGAAAAACATCCCCACAGCATGATGCTGCAACCACCATGTTTCACTGTAGCGTTTTCTTTGATGGCCAAAAAGTTACATTTTACTCTCATCAGACCAGAGCACCTTCCTCCATACATTTTGGGAGTCTCCCACATGCCTTTTCATAAGCTCAAAACGTGCCATTTTGTTTTTTGCTGAAAGTAATTGTTTTCTTCAGGCCACACTGCCATAAAGCACAACTCTATGGAGCGTGCTGCTTTTTGTGATCCTATGTACAGATACTCCAGTTTCTGCTGTGGAACTCTGCAGCTCCTCCAGGGTTACCTTAGGTCTCTGTGCTGCCTCTCTAATTAACAATCCTTGCCCGGTTCCTGAGCTTTGGTGGGGAGCGTCCCTTGGCAGGTTTGCTGTTGTACCATGTTCTTTCCATTTGGTTATGATAGATTTGATGGTGCTCCTGGGGATCATCAAAGATTTGGATATTTTTTTAAGACCTAAGCCTAACTGTACTTCTCAACAACATTGCCCCTCACTTGTTTGGAGAGTTCCTTGGTCTTCATGGAAGTGTTTGGCTAGGGGTGCCTCTTGCTTAGGTGTGTATACTGTAAGTAATGACAGATCATGTGACATTTAGATTACACACAGGTGGACATCATTTCACTAATTATGTGAATTGTGAAAGTAATTGGTTGCACTAGAGCTTTTTATGGGATTCATAACATAGGGGGTGAATACATATGCACATGCCAATTTTCTGTTTTCTATTTCTAAAAAATAGTTATATATATATTTTTTTCTCATTTCACTTCACCAACTTAGACTATTGTGTTCTGATTCATCACATAAAATTCTGTTTAACAAAACACTGAACTTAAGGCTGTAATGTAACAAAATAGGTAAAAAGTCAAGGGGGTGAATACTTTTGCAAGACATTTTAGGTGTATTTTAACAGAATAACAAAAAAACAAACAAGAAAAATGCATGCCAAAAAAGTTAAAAAATTGATTTGCAGGTCAGTGAGTGAAATAAGTATTTAATCCACAATCAGTCAGCAATATTTCTGGCTCCCAGGTGTCTTTTATACAAGTAATGAGATGATATTAGGAGCCCTCTCTTAAAGGGAGTTCTCCTAATCTCAGCTTGTTACCTGTATAAAAGGCACCTGTCCACAAAAGCAATCAATCAGATTCCAAACTCTCCACCATGGCCAAGACCAAAGAGCTGTCCAAGGATGTCAGGGACAAGATTGTAGACCTACACAAAGCTTGAATGGGCTCCAAGACCATCGCCAAGCAGCTTGGTAGGATGATGACAACAGTTGGTGCGATTATTCGCAAATGGAAGAAACCCAAAATCACTCCCAGTCTCCCTCGTTCTGATGCACTATGCAAGAACTCATCTTGTGGAGTTTCAATGATCATGAGAACGGTGAGGAATCAGCCCAGAACTACACAGGAGAATATTGTTAATGATCTCAAGGCAGCTGGGACCATAGTCACCAAGAAAACAATAGGTAGCACACTATGCCGTGATGGACTGAAATCCTGCAGTGCCCGCAAAGTCCCCCTGCTCAAGAAAGAATCTGATTCTCATATTCTTTTAATATTTTTTGTTAAAATGTTTATGGTAGTTCAATGTAAATTGTCACAACCTACTATGATGATGGGATGTAGAGTATCCTAGTACTCTTATTCCCAGTAGGTTTTAGACCTAAGATTTGGGTGACTCAGACCAATGGACAGTCCTTGCGGATGCAAGAGCATAAGTCCCAGCTCTTGGTAGTGTACCTGGGAAACCTGGAAGGGAGTCAGAAACGATCTCCTCTACCAGCATATGCCCCTGGGTCAATAATACACCTGCACACAAAGTCTTGATGAAAATTATGAACCCAGATTTATTGAAACAAACATATTTAAAACATTTCACACACACACAGTGGAGGGAGTGGCTGCCGTGGATCAACCTTTCCCCTTTCTCTGGTAAATAGGGTAACCTCCAGAGTAACCTAAATACCTCTGTCCAATGTAACAGAGGTAGGCTATGGGAACCACCAGACCCCTCACATGGGCCAACCCCAGGCGTGGCCACCAAGCTCATTCTGACCCAGGCTCTCCCAGTGGAAACTTCCTGTTTGAGCTCCTAGGCCCCCCCATTGTTATCTAGGTGCCTGACTGTCTGCCAAGATGTCATTGTCTTGGGATGCTATCACTTTAAGTGTTTACCTTAAGGGATAGCTGTAAGGCAGATTGTTGATCCACTCAGGTTACTATCTGTAGACTGTAATATTGCTACCCAAGTACAATATAACAGCCACTCTCCTCTCATACACATCTACAAATACAACACCCAATGTTTCACCCACATACAACCAACATATCCCACTAGCTCTCTCACATGACACCCATTACAATGAGCCTAAACATGGAAGGGATGGGAATATGCTAAGGGGTAAACTTTTAATACTTTATCCCCTAGACCACAAAATAACAATATAACCTTATAACAGTATAACAGGGGGTCTGGGAGCCCCAAACCCCCAGGTATCGTCTCTTGTGTCAACAGCCTGTGACAGACATCTGTCCAAGTCCCAGATGACTGCCAAGTGAGCCATGACATAAATCTTTATGGTATTTCAGAATACAGAGAAAAAATGCAGTTGTTATTATTGTTATTTCATAGGAGCTAGAGCAAAAAAAGGTAGAAACAGGAACCCCCCAAAAAGGGGTGCCCTTTTCCATAACAGCTTAACCTTAACTGGCTGCATTTTTGATCAGTACCTTGTTATGCCCGGCCAGATTTGGGGGGGCTTTGCTCACCCCAATTCTCTCTCTCTCGCTATGGGTCTCAACTGTTTTTTCAGATCTCGACACCAGCAGACACTTCAGATGACAGCATAATTTCTGAAGAGGCAGGGACCATCAGACCCCTTTTCTTAGGATCTCAGAATCACACACCATGTACCTTCGATTAGTACAAGCAGACTCTGACACCACCTTTATTTAGTGTGTCCAAAATCAGACTGGCACTTCTTTATTATTACAGAGATATATCAAAACACAGAAAGATCTCACTCCCCCCACATGCCTTGCCTAACCCCTCCTCTTGTGGGCAATAGCTTGTTACACTCTCACCAGCTAGGAGATGTCTAACCCATCATACACCCCCCATCTCTTAGTTGCCAGATCTCAACTTACAGGGTTATAAAACAAAACTCCCCCCTTCCAGACTAAAGCCAGAGGACTCGTGCATGGCTGCCTCTCAAAGCCATATAAATTCTTTAGAATTATTTAACCCTTTGTATATCCCAAATATGACTGCATTAACTTTATTATCTAAGCATAGCCTACTATCCTACTTCTAATACAGATACAGTATTTTAATGTTAATCAATGACAGTACTATATGCACAAATTACATCCATGATATAACTACATGTATGCATTATACCCATGTAACCATCTAACCACAGTGTGCCCTTCTGTTCATAACATACCTGAACATCAATCTCAGTATGTACATCAACTATAATAATATTGGACTCTTTATAATGAGGTAGTTTGCAGACATGGGCCCCTATTCAATTGAGCAATTGTTGGTTACTGGAGCCCGTAATGTAGCCCTTAAATTAATTGGCTATTCATTCACTTTAGCGCGCCGCAAACAATCTACGGTTTACAGGCTGAAAATCCCTACGGTTGTGAAAATCGTAACTTACAACCCATCTAAGCCTTGATCATTCAAGGCCGCAAATGTTACAAATTGCTAAAATTGCAAATCGCTATTCAATTGCTACAATTATCCAAGGTTGCAATTGTTTTCAAACCCACAAATGGCAAATGTAGCCAAAAATATTATGGGTTTCAAATGGGACCCAAAAAGGGTTTACAGACTAGTTTGTAACACTGCAAAAGACAATTAAAACACACCAATGGACTTTAAAATATGGCGAAAGCAATGGAAGGCATTATAATTGATTGCACAACAATTCCAAATTAACAAAAATGCCTTAAAAAAAATATATATGTTCTCATATGTTGGAATGGTCATGCATAAGCCAATATAAAAAATATGTGGCTACAAGATGCTGAAAGCAATTAAAAAACATGAAACTGCCTGCCATATTATCCCTTTCTTACTTACAGAGGCTTTAATGTGGACCCTAAAAATACAAAGATAATCTTAAATACATCTCACTCATCAGAACTACATTGGTAAAATAAATAGTGGCCAAATTACACCGCTGCATCAAATAGATCAAGTACCAGGGGAACATTTTATTTTTGGTTGTTCAGTCCTTCAGTTCTGTTTGACTGTCTATGACCCTATGGTCTGCAGCACACTTAGCAATGTCTTTGTCTGTGCTTATCCACAAGGTTTGCATGCCAAAAATACTGGAGTGGGTTGCCAGTTCCTTCTCAAGTGAACTGCGATTTGTCGCACCTCTGCTATGACCTGCCCACCTAGAGTGACCCTACATGGAATAGCTCACAACTTCATTGAAGCCCCTTCACAACAATTAGGTAGCGATCAAGAAGGGGATCAGGGGAACATACACAACACTAATCTACGGAGGCTGTGCAGAGACACATGGAGCAACAGCCAACTCACCTCCTTCAGGGAGGATCTCTGCTATGCCCATCCTGGAAAGTTCCACTGCATTGATGGTGGCCATGTGCCAAGATGTATACCCATTATCATTTGGTGAAATCCCATCTAGTGTTTTGCTATGAATCAGTTTACATCATCAGCAGTCATATTGTGATCAGATCTTCAGGGGAATGTTAATACTCCACAGTATCACAAATTAGACCTGTCATGTATTAACCCTATATGATTATATGCTATATATCTATCTATATATATATATATATATATATATATATATATATATATATATATATATACTGTATATATATATCACATATATAGTTGTGAGCGTACGAGTTGTTGCTAACGCTGCGGGCTCGTATAGCGAGCCCGCGGGTCTCGCAAAGCGAGGGCACTGCGCCAGGTTCTCAGTTGCTGGCATGGAGCGCCGCAGGCGCTCCTCGCCAGCAACTGAGGACCCTCGCAAAGCGAGGGCCTCAGTTGCTGGCTTGGAGCGCCGCAGGCGCTCCATGCCAGCACCTGAGGACCTCGCAAAGCGAGGGCTTCAGTTGCAGCAACTGCGACCCTTGCAAAATTCACAACACAAATTCCCAACCCAAAGTACTGCGAATCTCGCAAAGTTCACGTCGCAACCCAAAGTGCACGACACACACATTACGACACTCGCAAACAACATACGACACACGTTCACACACATTACGGCCTCGCAACACTCGGACGCAACTCGCGAACATTACAAAATTAAAAACACAATACATACACACAGCACATACATAAAAAGCTTACCTACACCAAGAGGGAGCACCCACGACTTCAAAAATGCAACTTACAACTTAATTGCACTCAAAATAAAAAAGTTTAAACACTAAATAATTTGCTTAGCGACACAAAAAATGGCTGACGAATAAAACGAAAACGAGGCTACACACGCAAACACCATACGAGACACGTTACCGCATATTACGACCTTGCAAACATCGGACGCAACACGCCGACATACAAACATTTAAAACTTAAGAAATACACACAACAAACACATAAAAAGCTTACCTACAGCAAGAGGAACCATCCAGCACCTCAAAAAAACAAGTTACATCTACATTTAAATCAAAATAAAACATTTTAGACACTAATACCATCGCTAAGCGAGAGAAAAAATGGCCGACGAACAAAACGAAAACGAGGCTTCAGACGTAACTATACTACACTTACTCGCAATAATGAAACACATACTATGCGGAACGTATCACAATCATATTAAACACCATTTTGAACAGTACTACGCACAAAATGGCGGATGGAACGCAAATTGTAAGCTGGAACGCAAATAGCGCATGCGTATTGCGTTCTAACGGTCTCACTTTCCAGAACTTTCTACAAGTTTATAAATACTGCCTATTTTACACAAAAAAATACATTTCTCCTCAGGTGATGTGACTTCTGAGATAACTGCTGCTTTTGCTTGAGAAGACAATTCTTTACTAATTTAGTACTTTACATTGTGCAAATTACAACTGAGAGGTAAGCTATAATATATTACATTTTATTATCAGGACAGGTCAAAAAAAAAAAAATTAAACTAGGATTTATGTAGTGACATATATGGCACATTTATAGGCCCACAAAAAAAATACGGTTCATTTAACAAAACAACAAAAAAACATAATTCAATATTAAACAGAGATTTATGTATAGTGACATGTGACACGCACATATATGTCTATAATGTATAGTGACATCTGACACGCACATATATGTCTATAATGTATAGTGACATCTGACACGCACATATATGTCTATAATGTATAGTGACACGTGACACGCACATATATGTATAGAATGTATAGTGATATGTGACACGCACATTTATGTGTATTGCCCCTGCATAGTGACATGTGACACGGACATATATGTGTATCATGTATATTGACATGTGACACACACATTTATGTGTATTGCCCCTTCATAGTGACATGTGACACGGACATATATGTGTATAATGTATAGTGACATGTGACACGCACATTTATGTGTATTGCCCCTGCATAGTGACATGTGACACGGACATATATGTGTATCATGTATATTGACATGTGACACACACATTTATTTGTATTGCCCCTTCATAGTGACATGTGACATGGACATATATGTGTATAATGTATAGTGACATGTGACACGCACATTTATGTGTATTGCTGCCACTGCAACAAAATTAGCTTAAAACAAAATCATTAAACAACTACATTTAAATGACATTATATGTCATGTATACTGATATGTGACACGCACATATATGTGTATCATCTATAGTTACATCTCACACACAGACATTTATGTGTGTTGGAAAAAAAAATATAAGGTTAATTTAACAATTTAAATATGATTCATGTATAGTGATATGTCACACGCACACAAAATAATTACATTAAACTATGGAATGTGCTTCATGTATGTGACATATGTGTGTAGCCCCCACCAAAAAATAAGGTCAATTGAAAATAATTACAGAAGTATATTTAAATGACATTAATTTACTGCAATTCAATAGATCACATAAAGCTGAATCTTTCTATTTCTTTTAAAATTCAAACAGACTCTGCATCAACAGCGTCACTCAACAATTTGCACCGTGCATTGTGAAGCACAATCCCTTTTAAAGAACACCAACAAAGAACAACAGGTAAGATGCAACAAGACATTACATGCTCAGAAGGCCATGCTTTGCTAAATAAAAAATAAAAAATATACAATTAACTATTTCACTTTCTTTTTCAAACAGACACTACAAGAAGACCGGCGGATTAAGATTGGCAGGAGGGGACCCTCTGTCATTCGACACTTCAATCAAGGTAAAGTATTAAGTATAAAAAAGAAAGAACCATGAGCCTCATTCAATTGCGAGTTGCTCAATTGAATAGGGCTCTATATAAGCACATAACATATTTTTTAGACAGAACTTTTTAGTTACTGAACTTCTAACCACAATCAAGGTCTTCAATAACTAAAAACTTCGCTCAATAAATATGTTATGTGCTTATATAGAGCCCTCTTCAATTGGCAAAATTGCAATTCAATGAGGACCTATATATCTTTAATGGCCGAGGGCCTCACTCAAATGTGATTTGCCCATTTCAATAGGGCTCTATATAAGCACAGAGCATATTTTTTAAAGGAACTTTTTATTTAGTGAACACGTTGCTTTTGGATACAAGTTCACTAAATACAAAATTCGGTAAAAAAATATGCTCTGTGCTGATATTGAGCTCTATTCCATTGGCCAAAACACAATTGAATGAGGAGCTGACAATATAACAAATGCAGCAACCAAAGGCCCTCATTCAATTGCTATTTTGGACAATTTAATATGGCTATAAATAAGCACTTTTAGGCCCTTATTCAATTGCCATTTTGCTAATTCTATAGGGATCCAAATAATCACATAACATATATTTTTTAAAGAACTTTTTCGTTAGTGAAAACCTTGCTTTTGGATAGATGCTTAATAACTAAAAACTTCTTTAACAAATATATGTGATGTGCTTATTTAGAACTCTATTCAATTTTCAAAATTGCAATTCAATGACGGCCTTAGAGTACTATTACATTGGAAAAAATGCAATTTAATGAGGGGCAAACTATGCAACATATGTTACACATAAAGGCCCTCATTCAATTACAAATAAGAACATAACATTTTTTTTAAAAGAAGTTTTTAGTTACTAAAAATCTATCCAAAAGAAAGTTTTTCACTGACTAAAAACTTCTTTAAAAAAATATGCTATGTGCTTATTTAGGGCACGATTCAATTAGCCAAATCGCAATTGAATGAGACCCAAACTGCTACACACAAAACAGAATTGGAACAAACTCACACAAACACATAGCAAAATAAATTAACTTTCTTATTCAATGTTTAACAACCTATAAGCCTTACAAAGAAGCCTAAATAAGAATAACAAAAGTGTTGCGCACCTAATAGCATTGTACAAAAAATCACACAAACACATAGGAAACTACATTAACATTCTTCTTTAATGTTTAACAACCTATAACCAGTACAATCAAGAATAAATAACTTTAGCACAAGTGGTGCGCACAAAACAGGATTGTAAAAAACTAACACAAACACATAGCAAACTACATTAATTATATTATTTCATGTTTCACAAACTATAACCATCCCAATAAAGGTTAAATAAGTATACCACAAGTGGTGCGCACAAAACAGGATTGTACATAAAATAACATAAACACATAGCAAAATAAATTCATATTCTTATTTAATATATCACAACCCACAAGCCTTACTAAGAACCTTAAATAAGAATAACAAAAGTCGTGGGATTGTACAGAAAGTAAAAAAAAAAAAAAATTGAAAAAAATAACCATAACTGATACAATACAGCCAAATTCATACATTTTTTACTTATTTAAAAGACATTTCAATCAAACAACATTTTATATTTTATATTACAACAGATACTGCGTGAAGACAATCGGACGAGGACTTTCTCCACAGGACCAGACCATCGGACGAGGACTTTCAACACAGGACCAGACCAGCGGACGAGGAATTTCAACACAGGACCAGACCATCGGACGAGGACTTTCACCAAAGGACCACAACATCGGACGAGGGCTATCGCCACAGGACCACAACATCGGACGAGGGCTATCGCCACAGGACCACACCATCGGACCAGAACTTTCAACAGAGGACCAGACCATAGGACCAGGATTTTACACAGAGGACCACACCATCGGACGAGGACTTCCAACAGAGGACCACACCATTGGACAACGATTTTCAACCGAGGACCAACAAACATTCGGATTTAAATCGCACTTCAACCAAGGTACAGTATAATAAGTACTAAAGTAGAAAACTAAAGAAACTGCTTTCAGTTGCATACGTGTCAACAGAAAAATAAAAATAAAAATTTACTATCTCCCTTATTCTGTTTAAATTGCCACTATGCAATACATAGCTCAATAACCACATCAATTTTTTTTTTAGCAAAGAAGTTTTGCAGTGGTAAATATCTATCCACAAACAACGTTTTTAATAAATAAAACCATTATTTTAATAAAATATGTTACATGCTTATTTACACCAGTATTCCATTGGCCAAATTCTTAGCCAGTGAGGACAGGAATTATAATTTTAACTAAATATAACTGATACATTAATGATTTGCCTTTTATTTCACCAATTGTGCACAAGAATCTTTAACAGGAATTACAAATTAAAATATGCACAATTACATTTATTTTTTTTCCTTTACAGATTAATATGGCTGATAACGAGACCAAAGAAGAGAAGAAAAGACGTCAAACTAGAGAAAGACAAGAGAGATGGACCGCCCAGCAGACACCTGAGGAGAAAGAAATTCGACGAGAAAAAGAACGCAAAAGACTTGCAAATAAAAGAATATCAGCTGCAAAAATGAAAGATACAACAAAAAAAAATAAAAAGATAATAAAGCATTTACAAACTATTCCTCAAACATCAGATGACATTTTACAAGATACCAGTCAAGACAGACCAAAAAAAGCATCTACAAAAACAAAGCATTTACAAACTCTTACTAAAAACTTACAGGACATTTCAACAAAACAAGGACAACATATACCAAGAAAAGCCACGAAAAAAACTAAGGGCCTCATTAAATTCCAGCCTCGTAAATAAGAGGCTTCTACTTAAGCCCGACGTACTGCAAAGTTTCTCTAACTTACAATGCTATTAAATTAGCCCTGCTGCGAGCAACGTATGAGCTACGCAGCAGGCCCGTACGTATCTACACTGCGTAAATGTACATGAGGAGTGACAGCCTGCGAGATGATATCGCAGGCTCCCACTCCTCATCAAGTGCTGCGGGGGTCCTAAAAGGGACCTCCGCGGCAGTCCCCCACATAAGCCCTGCCGTGGGGGGTACTCCAAACCCCCCCTAGGCACCTAAAATGAACCCCCCCTCAATGCGGGGGTCCCTGTCGGGACCCCCGAAGTGTCCTCACATGAACACCTTGCTGCAGGGGTCCATAGGAACCCCCGCAGCCCCCACACATTAACCCCTTGCAGCGGGGGTCCCCGATCGGCACCGATCAGGCCCCCGCTGCATTTAAAACTTTTAAATTCCCCGCCGCGGCTCCTTAAAGGGACCGCAGCACACTATTACCCAATCCCGGCCGCGGCACTTAAAATTAACCCCCCTCTATGCTGGGGGTCCCCATCGGGACCCCCGAAGTGTCCCCACATAAACCCATTGCAGGGGGGTCCCCGATCTGCATAGATCAGGCCCTCCGCTGCATTTAAAACTTTTAAATTCCCCGCCGCGGCTCCTTAAAGGGACCGCGGCACACTATTACCCAATCCCGGCCGCGGCACTTAAAATTAACCCCCCTCTATGCTGGGGGTCCCCATCGGGACCCCCGAAGTGTCCCCATATAAAACCCCTGCTGCGGGGGGCCCCGATCGGCACCGATCATGACCCTGCTGCAATTCAATTTTAAATTTCCCGCCTCGCGGGTCCTCAAAGGACCGTAAAGGTCCTGAAAGGACTCGCACTAAAAATATTAACCCCAGGCAACTATAATTACCCCATTAACTCATGATGGTCAATCCAGACCACCATAAGGCCTAAATTAACCCATTAACTCATGGTGGTCAATACAGACCACCATAAGGCCTAAATTAACCCATTAACTCATGATGGTCAATCCAGACCACCATAAGGCCTAAATTAACCCATTAACTCATGGTGGTCAATACAGACCACCATAAGGCTCTAATTAACCCATTAACTCATGGTGGTCAATACAGACCACCATAAGGCTCTAATTAACCCATTAACTCATGGTGGTCAATACAGACCACCATAAGGCCTAAATTAACCCATTAACTCATGATGGTCAATCCAGACCACCATAAGGCTCTAATTAACCCATTAACTCATGGTGGTCAATACAGACCACCATAAGGCTCCAATTAACCCATTAACTCATGGTGGTCAATACAGACCACCATAAGGCCTAAATTAACCCATTAACTCATGATGGTCAATACAGACCACCATAAGGCTCTATTTAACCCCATCAGTCCCATAAGGGTATATTATTACCATTATGGGCCTGTTACAACCCAACATTAACCACATAAGTGCCATGATGGTCCTTGAGGACCATCATGGCACTAACTACAAACACTACACTATAACCCCCAATAAACCATTTAATCTAAACTAACCCCCCTCTACACTAATCTATTAACACTTACACTACCTACCTACACTACCTACCCCCTAATAAACCTCCCCAACACTCTAATTACAAAAAACAATAAACCTACAGCACAGAAAACAAAAAACCTACAGTACAGAAAAAATAAAAATTACAACCCCACCCCCCACTACAGAAAACAAAAAAATACATTACAACCCCACCCCCCACTACAGAAAATAAAAAAATTACACACCTGAAAAGGAAAGACAGATAAACACAATACAATACATACATATAATACATTACATACATTACATACAATACATGACATTACATACATTAAATATAATATATTAAATATAATATATTACATATAATACATTACATACATTACATACAATACATGACATTACATACATTAAATATAATATATTAAATATTATATATTACATATAATACATTACATACATTACATACAATACATGACATTACATACATTAAATATAATATATTAAATATAATATATTACATATAATATATTACATATAATACATTACATACATTACATACAATACATGACATTACATACATTACATATAATGTATTACATATAATATATTACATATAATATATTACATATAATATATTACATATAGTCCTAATCAAATACCCCCTATCTATCTAACATACAATCTATTTAATTTAAAATAAATCCTAACTATATCAAATACATCCCCCTATCTATCTAATATACAAAAAATCCTAACTACATACACAGACCCTAATTCTAAGCTAAAATCAATAAATTAAGACCACTTACCTTTAAGATGTTGCTTCAGATCACTAACCTATGGGTCAAACAAAAAATAAAAATTAGTACAAAACATTAACATCAAATAAATAAACATTCTATACATTCTAAATATTCAACTCACCTTTACAGCATGTCCAGTCACTGTTTAGCTCTTCCGGCGCGGCCCTGTTAAAAAAAAAAAACACAATACATGAATACATGAATACAATATATAAACAATAAATAAAATACACAAATAAACATCTAAATATACATTTAACTTACCTCCCCGCGATGTCCCCGGCCTTCTCTCCTTCAGCCCCGGCTGGGCCGCGGAACCATCCGCGCTCTAAAAAAAAAAAAAAAAAAAAACTAACGGAGGTCTGCACTGGCAGACCTCCCCGACGCTACTGAACCTCCCGGAGTCGTTTCCTGGAGGAAATTGGCATTGTCGGCTTGTGATTGGCTGAAAAAGCTGTCAGCCAATCAAAAGTCGTCAATGTAGGAGCCAATCAGGATGCGCAGATGTCTTCTACCAATCACTCCGTGGGGGTGTATCCCATAGTGATTGGCTGAAGGCATCTGAGCGTTGTGATTGGTTCCCAGAAAGATAGACAAGTGTTTAAGCCAATCAGGGTGGGATATTGGGGTGTATCCCATCCTGATTGGCTCACACATTGACGACTTTTGATTGGCTGAAATTGATAGACAGCTTTTTCAGCCAATCACAAGCCGCCAATGCCAATTTCCTCCCGGAAACGACTCCGGGAGGTTCAGTAGCATCGGGGAGGTCTGCCAGTGCAGACCTCCGTTAGTTTTTTTTCTTTTTTTTTTTTAGAGCGCGAATGGTTCCGCGGCCAGCCGGGGCTGAAGGAGAGAAGGCCGGGGACATCGCGGGTAGGTAAGTGAAATGTATATTTAGATGTTTATTTGTGTATTTTATTTATTGTTTATATATTGTATTCATGTATTCATGTATTGTGTTTTTTTTTTAACAGGGCCGCGCCGGAAGAGCTAAACAGTGACTGGACATGCTGTAAAGGTGAGTTGAATATTTAGAATGTATAGAATGTTTATTTATTTGATGTTAATGTTTTGTACTAATTTTTATTTTTTGTTTGACCCATAGGTTAGTGATCTGAAGCAACATCTTAAAGGTAAGTGGTCTTAATTTATTGATTTTAGCTTAGAATTAGGGTCTGTGTATGTAGTTAGGACTGTAATTATTTTATTTTACTTTAGAATAATGTTCTGTGTATGTAGTTAGGATTTTTTGTATATTAGATAGATAGGGGGATGTATTTGATATAGTTAGGATTTATTTTAAATTAAATAGATTGTATGTTAGATAGATAGGGGGTATTTGATTAGGACTATATGTAATATATTATATGTAATATATTATATGTAATATATTATATTTAATATATTATATGTAATGTATGTAATGTCATGTATTGTATGTAATGTATGTAATGTATTATATGTAATATATTATATGTAATATATTATATTTAATATATTATATGTAATGTCATGTATTGTATGTAATGTATGTAATGTATTATATGTATGTATTGTATTGTGTTTATCTGTCTTTCCTTTTCAGGTGTGTAATTTTTTTATTTTCTGTAGTGGGGGGTGGGGTTGTAATGTATTTTTTTGTTTTCTGTAGTGGGGGGTGGGGTTGTAATTGTTTTTTGTTTTCTGTACTGTAGGTTTTTTTGTTTTTTGTACTGTAGGTTTTTTGTTTTCTGTGCTGTAGGTTTTTTATTTTTTGTAATTAGAGTAGTGGGAAGGTTTATTAGGGGGTAGGTAGTGTAGGTAGGTAGTGTAAGTGTTAATAGATTAGTGTAGAGGGGGGTTAGTTTAGATTAAATGGTTTATTGGGGGTTATAGTGTAGTGTTTGTAGTTAGTGTCATGATGGTCCTTGAGGACCATCATGGCACTTATGTGGTTAATGTTGGGTTGTAACAGGCCCATAATGGTAATAATATACCCTTATGGGACTGATGGGGTTAAATAGAGCCTTATGGTGGTCTGGATTGACCACCATGAGTTAATGGGTTAAATAGAGCCTTATGGTGGTCTGTATTGACCACCATGAGTTAATGGGTTAAATAGAGCCTTATGGTGGTCTGGATTGACCATCATGAGTTAATGGGTTAATTTAGGCCTTATGGTGGTCTGTATAGACCACCATGAGTTAATGGGTTAATTAGAGCCTTATGGTGGTCTGGATTGACCATCATGAGTTAATGGGTTAATTTAGGCCTTATGGTGGTCTGTATTGACCACCATGAGTTAATGGGTTAAATAGAGCCTTATGGTGGTCTGTATTGACCATCATGAGTTAATGGGTTAATTTAGGCCTTATGGTGGTCTGTATTGACCACCATGAGTTAATGGGTTAAATAGAGCCTTATGGTGGTCTGGATTGACCATCATGAGTTAATGGGTTAATTTAGGCCTTATGGTGGTCTGTATAGACCACCATGAGTTAATGGGTTAATTAGAGCCTTATGGTGGTCTGGATTGACCATCATGAGTTAATGGGTTAATTTAGGCCTTATGGTGGTCTGTATTGACCACCATGAGTTAATGGGTTAAATAGAGCCTTATGGTGGTCTGTATTGACCATCATGAGTTAATGGGTTAATTTAGGCCTTATGGTGGTCTGTATAGACCACCATGAGGTAATGGGTTAATTAGAGCCTTATGGTTGTCTGGATTGACCACCATGAGTTAATGGGGTAATTATAGTTGCCTGGGGTTAATATTTTTAGTGCGAGTCCTTTCAGGACCTTTACGGTCCTTTGAGGACCCGCGAGGCGGGAAATTTAAAATTGAATTGCAGCAGGGTCACGATCGGTGCCGATCGGGGCCCCCCGCTGCAGGGGGTTTATGTGGGGACACTTCGGGGGTCCCGATGGGGACCCCCAGCATAGAGGGGGGTTAATTTTAAGTGCCGCGGCCGGGATTGGGTAATAGTGTGCCGCGGTCCCTTTAAGGAGCCGCGGCGGGGAATTTAAAAGTTTTAAATGCTGCGGGGGGCCTGATCTATGCAGATCGGGGCCCCCCCCTGCAATGGGTTTATGTGGGGACACTTCGGGGGTCCCGATGGGGACCCCCAGCATAGAGGGGGGTTAATTTTAAGTGCCGCGGCCGGGATTGGGTAATAGTGTGCCGCGGTGCCTTTAAGGAGCCGCGGCGGGGAATTTAAAAGTTTTAAATGCAGCGGGGGGCCTGATCTATGCAGATCGGGGACCCCCGCTGCAAGGGGTTAATGTGGGGGTGCTGCAGGGGTCCCGATAGAGACTCCTGCAGCATGGGGATGTGTATAGGGTGCAGGGGGGAGCCTCACACTGCTGTCTCGGGCTGTTCCGAGGCAGCACGTAGAGGCTTTCGGATCCCTTGCGTGGACTTTTTGTCCACGTAGGGATTCTTACGATATGCGAGACTCGTGCATAGATTTAAGGCTACGTAGCTCTCTCGGAGCCTATTCTCGGCCATTTTCTCGCAGTCATATCGTAAAGCAGGCTGCGAGAGATTCGGTTCTCGCAAACAGCAGGAAAACTGCCTTTTGCGAGCACCGAGAGAACTACGAGGGAGAATTTAATAGGGCCCTAAACATTTAGAACCTGTTGTTGAAACATTTCATGACTTTTCACCTGATGAATATGAAAGTCAACATCCGATATGCTTTGCAAATTGTCCTTTACTCAAGTCTTTAGCAGTAGAGGTTCATAGTTGTGGGGACATGAGTACTCAATGTCAATTTTGTGAGGCTTATTATTTTAAACAGGAGAGACCCAGAGATGGACAATTTATTAGTTGTTGTCAAAAAGGCAAGTTCAAACTTCCAGAAAGGAAACAATTTCCAAGCTATTTACAAAATATTATGACTGAACCTACTTTTCCAAATTACAAAAAATTTAAGACAAACATAAGATCCTACAATAGTGCCATATCATTTGCATCTATGGGGGCAACATTGGCTGCTAATGTACCAGGCAATGGTCCTTACTGTTTTAAAGTCCAAGGACAAATTTATCATCGGACTTCACATTTACATCCAGAGCAAGGAGAGCAAAGAAAATTTGCTCAACTATATGTCCTAGATACAATGGAAGCTGTTGACCAACGTATGCAGATGGAAGAAAATAAAAAAATGCTTACCCAGTGTTTTCATAGAGCTAAATAACATTATGGACAACAATCCCTACAGTAAAGCATACAAAAAATTGGCAGAAGTAGAAAATGAACAACAACTTCATGCACAAAGACATCAATTACCCATGCCAAAGGTTAATATGGTGCTTAAAAGAGACAGACATACTGATAAACGTCGTTATAACTTGCCAACATCAAATGAAGTTGCAATGGTATTTCAGAATGATGAAGGAGAACCACCATTTCAAAGAGACATTAGAGTATATCCCAGAAATGAGGAGCAACCATTTATTAATATTATTATCTTTAGTCCAAATTTAGATCCAATGACATATCCCATCTTTTTCCCACATGGAGAAGCAGGTTGGCAACCAAAATTAACCCTTCCCAGTTACCCAAATGCTAAAGCCAGAATCCGAAATAATGTGTCTATGCTTGAATTTAAAGTAGCTCAAATTGCCGTTCGAGATTAATTTAATCCAATTTTATGTGGTAGAAAACTAACACAACAATGGATTATTGATTCATATTTGCAAGTTGAGACAAATAATTTAAACTTTATAAAATATCAACAAGATAAACTACGTGTAGAACAATATTGTGGACTCATGGACTATGTTGCTGACGTGGCTACAAGCAGAGACATGACAGCTGGCAAAGCCATCATTTTACCATCTTCCTTTCAAGGATCTCCTCGAAATATGAGAGAAAGATACAATGATGCTATGGCTATTGTGACAAAATTTGGAAAACCAGATTTATTTGTGACATTTACATGTAATCCACAATGGCCAGAAATTAATCAAAATCTACTTCTTGGACAAAGTGCTTCAGATCGACCAGATTTAGTAGCCAGAGTTTTTAAGATCAAATTAAATGAATTAATACGTGACATCACTATAAATCAGTTATTTGGCAAATGTCTTGCTTATGTATATACCATTGAATTTCAAAAAAGAGGCCTTCCACATGCACATCTTCTCATAATACTTCAAGAGAAAGATAAATTAGATACTTCGGACAAAGTGGATGCAGTCATAGTTGCTGAACTACCAGATCCAGAACTATATGGTAGACTATATGAGATTGTTACTCATCGCATGATTCATGGACCCTGTGGAGACCTTAAACCACAATCACCATGTATGGAAAATAATAAATGTTCAAAAGATTTTCCAAAAGATTATAGAGACAAAACATATGCAAATTGTGATGGATATCCACTTTATAAAAGAAGAGAAGGAGATAGTGCCATTATTCGTGGAAAAAAAGTGGACAATAGATATGTAGTACCCTAAAATCCACATTTACTCATGAAGTACAACGCCCACATCAACGTAGAAGCCTGCACTTCCATCAAATCCATTAAATATGTCTACAAATATATTTACAAAGGCTATGATGCAGCTACTGTAGTCGTCAAAAGTGCAGACAACCCTGAATGTAGTGAGTTAGTACATGATGAACTTGCATCTCATGTAGATGCTCGCTATGTCAGTGCACCAGAAGCTATGTGGCGGCTTTTAAAATTTGAAATGCATGATAGATCACATGCAGTATATAGATTAGCAGTACATTTGCCACAACGACATTTAGTCTATTTCCATGCTGGAAATGAAATGAATGCATTGGCCCAAAGTGAAGATCGTCACACTACACTAACTGCATGGTTTGCATTAAATTCAAATGATGCTCCAGCAACACAATACTTATATATTGAAATTCCATATCACTATGTTTTTGTGAATGGATTATGGAGACCAAGAAAAACCAGAGGCAATAAAATAATTCCACGAATTTACAGTCAGTCCAAGAGATGTTGAACGTTTTTGCTTACGGATATTACTTTTAAATGTTCCAGGAGCACAAAGTTTTGAACACTTAAGAACTGTTAATGACATTGTATATGAATCCTTCCATTTAGCTGCAAGACATAGAAACTTACTCGCTGATGATACAGAGTGGGAAAGATGTTTAGAAGAAGCAGCACAATGTCAAATGCCACGACAGATGAGAGAACAATTTGCTTTTATTTGTATCTTCTCAAATGCTCCAAATGCATTAGCTTTGTGGGAGACTTTTAAAAGTAATATGGCTGAAGACTTTATGCGACGATACATTGAACCCATTGCACACTTAAAAGCGTTAATGGAAATCCAAGAAGTATTTTTAACTCATGGATTAAGTTGTGCAAGTTTTAATTTGCCTGATCCAGGTCTTATAGATGATATAAACTTTGAAGACTATGACATTCAACTACAAGCAGAAACAACACAAGAAAGACTTGCAACTTTAAATACACTACAATTGCAAGCATTTCATGCCATTAAAAATGCAATAGGTGATGACATGGTGACAGAGCGTTATTTCTATCTGGATGGACCTGGCGGATCAGGAAAAACCTATTTGTACAATTTATTAATGAGTTCAGTACGAGCACAAGGACAAATAGCAATGGCGTTTGCCACTACTGGAATTGCTGCACTTTTATTAGAAGGTGGAAGAACTGTTCATAGTGGATTTAAACTGCCAGTGCCTATTTTAGAAAATTCTGTGTCAGATATTCGCATGACATCCTTACAAGCAAAGAAATTTAAGAAATGTAAATTAATTATAATAGATGAGGCCACAATGATGTCATGCTATGCCCTCCAATGTATTGACCGTTTGCTTCGTGAAGTCATGGATAATATTTTTCCATTTGGTGGAAAGGTAATGTTGTTGGGTGGCGATTTTAGACAAACATTACCTGTTGTTGTACATGGAAATCGAACTGACATTATCGAAACCTGTATCAAGTCAAGCACAGTATGGAAACATTTTACCCATCTTCAACTGCAACAAAATATGAGATCAGAAGGACAAAATGATTTCAATGATTGGCTTATTAAAATTGGAGAAGGCAGAACAGAAAAAATACTACATTTAGCTGACGACACTGTAGAGATCCCACCTCAGATGATTTGTCAACAAGATATTATATCGGCTATATTTGAAGGGAGCATCAATAACGAAGAATATTCCGAGCTTGCCAACCAAGTCATACTGACGTGTAAAAATAAAGATGCATTAATCCTCAATAATGAAATCTTTAAAAAAATTAATGCACCACAAAGAAATTATCACAGTGCTGATTCTGTACTTGCTGATGACAATGAAAGTCAGGCTAACTTTTCGACTGAATTCATAAACTCTCTAACTCCTTCTGGAATGCCACCACATATTGTGCAGCTAAAGAAAGGTGCAATTATCATGTTACTGCGAAATATGAACCCCAAAAAAGGCCTATGCAATGGCACAAGATTAATTGTTCAACAATTAAGGGACCATTTTATAGATGCTGAAATTTTAACTGGGACCCATAAAGGAGAGAGAGTTTTCATACCAAGAATAGATTTAGCACCAAGTGAAAGTAGTCTCCCTTTTATACTTCAAAGAAGACAATTTCCCATTATTATGGCATTTGCCATGACCATTAATAAATCACAAGGTCACACTTTCAAATCTGTGGGTATTTTTTTGGAAGAACCAGTATTTGCACATGGTCAATTGTACGTTGCATTGTCACGGTGCAAAAATCCACAGACTATTAAAGTTTACATTGAAAAAAATGAAAGTCAAGGTGATTTATTAGAAGATGGACGTATTTTTACTAATAACATTGTCTACTATGAAGTACTATAACTTTGCAGGATACAAACTAAAGCCATGCAAACATTTTGGAAAAACATTCAAAAATACATAACAATTTGTTGTTTAATTCAGTCATAATTAATGGAAGTCATGTTTATGGATAATTCGCCTCACAAAATACTTGCCTTGCATTTCTATGAAAAATTATGTTAAAATGTTAACTCACTATGTTAATGTTTCTAATGTTACAAGTTTAAAAACAATATTTTCAAGTTATTTCATTCAACATATTACAAAGTTCATGTTAAGAGCTCAAGCACCTTTTAAGTCACAATGTAAATATTCTCTGTTATCTTAAGATTACTACCTACATTAAAGGAATTACTTTCATTAGTTACGGTTTAAGGAGAGTTTTTACTGTATGCCTTCCTCTACATTCAATGTATATTAAACTTAACAATTATTCTGATACAAATTGCATGTTAATAATGATTAATTTAAAGTTAAACTGTTTTTACATTCAAATGTTAATACTTTTAATACAAAATTATGTTACAAAATGTATTCACTATGTTCCTGTTTATAATGTTCAAAATTAGACAAATGTTTTGAAAACTTCCAAAGTTACATAAAAAATAAAGTTCAATTTTAAAAATATATACTTTCAAGGTTATTGTTTACATATATTTTAAACTTCATGTTAAAATTCGGGACGTTTCAAAAAGTATTTTTACTTTTTACTTTCCTCTGGATTCTATGTATATTAAAGTGAACAATTCTTCAGATACAAATTTCATGTTAAAAAAACCATTACATCAACATTTTACAAAAATACATGTTCATATCACAATACTTACAAGGGTCAAAAATATATTTAAATAACTAAACAACTTCACAAACATATACATCACATTGCCGTCATTTTTTGACGGGCAAGTCGCTAGTATATATATATATTGTAGTGTACTGCCCCCGGATGGATGGTGCAAGTCACGCAGTAGGGAGAAGATCTGCTCCAGGTAACTTGGAGTTAATCCCCTGGAGCTGGGCTAATTGGAGCTGCAGGTGTAAAATACCTTGTTAAAAGACACACACACACAGAGAGAGAGATGGAGGGCTGCTGATTAGGCTCTGGCCTGGGTGCTGTGAGGAGTTTGTGTGAAGCTGCAGTCTGAGAAGTTGTGATGTGAGACAGTCTGGAAGACTGGATAATGAGAGCTGAGCTGAGATAAGCTCTGTAGTAAGGCAGCAGGGAAGACTGCTTAAATTACAAAGAGATACTGGCAAGTAAGCTTGATTGCCTGGAAACTACAGCCAGCAGCTTAATAAGAGACACAGTGTTTCAGTGTGACCTGAGAGGAGAAAGAGACAGAGCTCCTGAACAGGATCTGGCAGGACTTACAGAGCAGCACGGGAAGCTGCCAGTAAGAGGATCAGTCTGTGTGACTGCAACAATACTTACCTGAGAGACTGTTTGCTTTAAAAGTAGAGGACCTGCAGAGGATCCATTGCAGCTGAAAAAAGCTGACAGAGAGAGACTGGACTGAAAGGAACCACACCTCTTTGTGAAATGGTATTTTTTTTACATGATAACCGAGAAGCGGTCTCAGTGCTTGTTAGGGTTTTCCTGCAAATAAGTAAGCCTGTTTATTTAGATTTTTCTTTTTATGCTGAAATTAAGCTATTGTTTGTTTTGTATACTTTATTAAAAGCAAAGATAAAGTATATGGTGCCTTAGCGGTTTATGTGGAGCAACCAGTAGCGAAAGGCCAGTCCTGTCACAATATATACATGCAGTGAGGGAAAACGTATTTTATCTCCTGCTGATTTTGAACGTTTCTCCACTGACAAAGAAATGACCAGTCTATAATTTTATTTGTAGGTGTATTTTAACAGTGAGAGACAGAATAACCAAAAAAAAAGAACAATAAAAACGCATGTCAAGAAAGTTATAAATTGATTTGCAGGTCAGTGAGGGAAATAAGTATTTGATCCCCTATCAATCAGCAAGATTTCTGGCTCCCAGGTGTCTTTTATAGAGGTAATGAGATGAGATTAGGAGCACTCTCTTAAAGGGAGTTCTCCTAATCTCAGCTTGTTACCTGTATAAAAGGCACCTGTCCACAAAAGCAATCAATCAGATTCTAAACTCTCCACCATGGTCAAGACCAAAGAGCTGTCCAAGGATGTCAGGGACAAGATTGTAGACCTACACAAGGCTTGAATGGGCTACAAAACCATCGCAGAGAAGGTGACCACAGTTGGTGCGATTATTTGCAAATGGAAGAAACACAAAATAACTGTCAGTCTCCCTTGGTCTGATGCTCCATGCAAGATCTCACCTCATGGAGTTTCAATGATCTTGAGAACAGTGAGGAATCAGCCCAGAACTACACGGGAAGATCTTGTTAATTATCTCAAGGCAGCTGGGACCATAGTCACCAAGAAAACAATTGGTAACACACTATGCCGTGAAGGACTGAAATCCTGCAGCGCCCACAAGACCCCCTGCTCAAGAAAGCACATGCACAGGCCTGTCTGAAGTTTGCCAGTGAACATCTGAATGATTCAGAGGAGAACTGGGTGAAAGTGTTGTGTTCAGATGAGACCTAAAATCAAGCTCTTTGGCATCAACTCAACTCACTGTGTTTGGAGGAGCAGGAATGCTGTCTATGACCCCAAGAACACCATCCCCACCGTCAAACATGGAGGTGGAAACATTATACTTTGGGAGATTTTCTGCTAAGGGGACAGGACAACTGCACTGCATCAAAGGGACAAAAATATCCTTCCCTCTGCCAGGGCCTTGGAAATGGGTCGTGGATGGGTATTCCAGCATGACAATGACCCAAAACAAACAGCCAAGGCAACAAAGGAGTAGCTCAAGAAGAAGCACATTAAGGTCCTGGAGTCGCCCAGCCAGTCTCCAGACCTTAATCCCATAGAAAATCTGTGGAGGGAGTTAAAGGTTCAAGTTGCCAAACATCAGCCTCAAAAACGTAATGACTTGGAGAGGATCTACAAAGAGGAGTGGAACAAAATCCCTCCTGAGATGTGTGCAAACCTGGTGGCCAACTACAAGAGACGTCTGACCTCTGTGATTGCGAACAAGGGTTTTGCCACCAGATTAGTACTAAGGCTAAGGGGTCAAATACTTATTTCCCTCATTGACTCTCACTATTAAAATACACCTACTATTACAGTTATAGACTGATCATTTCTATGTCAGTGGACAAACGTTCAAAATCAGCAGGGGATCTAATACTTCCCTCCCCCACACAGTATATATATTATGATTTGATATATTATTATATTATTATTATTATTATTATTATTATTATTATTATTATATGTATTAATATATTGCAGAGTAACTAGGGCTCATTAGTTTACAGATATAGGAATGTGAGACAAAGGGGATGTATGTGGATGTCCCAGAACCCCAACTATTGAAAACACACTGACATTGTGATAATTGTATAACAGAGCTTTATTTCATACACAGAGCACACTCAGAAACGTACAAGACTGTGCATTAATATCTTGGGTGTGGTGTGGGCAGATCCAAGAAGGGCAATAGGCTTTTTGGGAAAAAGGGGGATACCTAAAGGGGGTTATGTCACAGTCTAGAATAATCATGATGCATAGCACCTACCAGGGTCACATGTGGTCACAACACCATTGCAACCAAAATCTGATAAAAAAAGGATCATCAGAAATCACTCCATTTAAATGAAGTAACCAGTAATGCGCATAGCACTTACTTTTGGTTAGCATCTGCCAAATTAATCAGATGCAATAAATCATGGATAATGTCATACAAATCTATTCCACACACAGTTTGCTTTCAGATATTGAAGAATAATCCCAAACGGATTAGCAGATTCAGGAAAACAGAAAGAGGAAGCTGAGGAACATCTCTTTATGGTTGCGAGATTGGTCTATTAAGAACTACAGAGACAAGGACAAGATATCAATCAGAACACTATTTTGTTTTACTTCAACTCCTCATCTCAAAAGCAATCCATATTGAACATCAATTGCTGAAATGTTAAACATAACCATACATGTACACACTCTGCAGCCAGCCAATAGTATGTCAACATTAATACAAATTAATATTAATTGAGGAGTGTGGATGAGGAGGACTTATGGGATGTTCTTGCCTTCCTCCTCTTTCTCAGCGCTGGGCCCCTACTTTCCATGCCTGCGCACTTCCTCCCTCAGCGAGAAGGTGTTGGAATGAACGGTGAGTCCACCTTAGGTGGCTTTGTACGAGCTGGCGTTGATGCTAAGGTGTGAGATGAGGAGACTGCAGGCTGAAGGCTGGAGAGATATGACCTGGCCTTCCGCCAATTGCACTGGGCTTGTCTGTCTCTATGAGCCTTTTGCTCATACCTCTCCATTCTTCGATTGTGTCTCCTCACCTCACCATATAGCAATTTGATGCTTTCAACATGAGTGGTTACAATCCCATTTTGCCTTTCCATCTGGGATGCCAGTCGTAGCATTAAGGTGAGATTGCTCTTTTCCTCCATTCGGATGTGGTGCATGAGGTCCCTCAAAGTGCCTTCTGAGGAGGTATGAGGTCTGTCACTGGACATAACGGGACTGTCAATAGGCTATGGTGAAGGCTGTGGTTCCCCATGGAGATGGTGATGCCAGAGTTGCTGGTGGCGATGGTGTTGGTGTGGGCCATGGCTATGGTGTTGGTGTGGGCCATGGCGGTGGTGTTGGTGTGGGTCATGGCGGTGGTGTTGGTGTCATCCGTGGCGGCCATACAATACTACGAAACCCCCTTTACAATCGCCAACGGAATTTATGGCTCCACCTTTTTTGTAGCAACCGGGTTCCATGGCTTACATGTTATTATTGGGTGTCTATTCCTTGCTGTCTGCTTACTTCTCCAAACAAAATATCACTATACCTCAAAACACCACTTCGGGTTTGAAGCTGTGGCATGACACTGACACTTCGTAGGCGTCGTATGCCTGTTCCTTTATGTATCCATCTACTGATGAGGCTCATATTTTCTTAGTATTAGCATTAGTACAGGTAACTTCCAATCACACAGCCTCGGTTAAACCCCGGGAGAGAATAATGATCTCAATAATCATATTTATTGCAACAGCCTTGTCCACCATCCTCACAGTAGTAGTATTTTGGCATCCACAGGTCTCCCCAGACACAGAAAAATATAATACAAATGCAGATTTGACCCGCTAGGCTCTGCCCGACTACCATTCTCTATACGATTTTTCCTGGTAGCTATTCTTTTCCTCTTCTTCAACCTCAAAATTGACCCTATTATCTTAGGCTTACTAACCTTCGGACTGATCTATGAGCACTCCAAGGAGGATTAGAATGAGCAGAGTGGACAGCTAGTCTAAACAAGATAGTTCATTTCGACTTAACTGATAGTGGTTAAACACCATTGCTGCCCTATGACACTCACACACTTTAGCTTTTGTTCAGCCTTCATGCTAGGCCTCACCTGACTAGCATTTCATCGTACACACTTGGGGCCTCATTCTATTATCGGCCGTAAACCGGCCGTAAGGCTGCGATTCCTTGCGGGGGTTCCGTTACCTCGCAATTCAATTAAACGGCCCCGCAAGGATCTCCTCTTACGGCCGGCCGTAAATCTTGCAACCGGCAGTAAGCTCTGAAATCTAAAACGTCAAAAATAAATTGAAGACAGCTCTGTAAAGCTCTGTAAATGCTAGGGATCATATTGGGGGACATGAGGATTAAAAGTAACCCACTCTCAAGCTTGCACATCAGCCCAAACCCGAGTTTAAATTAACTGTTTATTTTCCGGCTGCGGCGTGGGCAGGTCTGAGGTGCTCCACGCCCTATGGACTTTTTACATGGATATTTGACGTATATTAAAAAATATATATTTTACGGATTTGAGTATAGGGGAATTTTGTGCTATTTTTGCTAACACCGAAAATCACTTTATAGTCTTCTCAAAGTGCAGGATGGCTTTATTTGGGCTATATTTCGTGCTTAATTGGTGCTAGCGGGACCTCTTTCCTGCAAGTAAGCTGCGGCTCGCTTTTAGCCTTGCAGAGAGGGTTCCCGGAGCAATTGAATTGCAAATAGGATTTTCTTATGGCCGATTTCTTTGCGGCCGTTTTAGATCAAAGGCTTTCCTCCGGCACGAGCGGCCGCAAGAGATAGCAAGGAACCGGCCCCAAGCCTGCCAGAATCCCCGGCCGGAGGGGAATAGAATAGCAGAATAGCTTGCAGCCGGTCCTTGCGGCCCCGCAACGGCTGCGGCCGATAATAGAATGAGGCCCTTGCTGTCTGCTTTACTATGCTTAGAAGGCATGATATTAGCACTATATGTCGGCTTGTCGACCTGGCCCTCCCATATATCATTATTCTCTTTCTCTATTATACCAATACTCATATTTACCTACTCCGCATGTGAAGCCGGAACAGGACTGGCCCTGATAGTAGCTACCACTTGAACACATGGGACAGACAACTTACACAACTTAAACCTTTTACAATGCTAAAAATCTTGATCCCCTCTATCATGCTAATTCCATCAATTTGACTCGCCCCAAAGAAATGACTATGAACTTCAGCCCCACTGAACTTAGCCATTTTACCAATGATATACTAGCCATCGACCAACTCTCGTGGCCACTTTTAATCCTCTCCTGCTGACTTCTCCTGCTTATAATCATCACTAGTCAAAACCATATAACATCTGAACCTACTACATGGCAATGCACCTTCATCTCAACCCTAACCTGCCTTCAAATTGCCCTAATCTTGGCCTTCGGAGCTACATAGCTTATCCTTTTGTATGTAACATTCGAAATAACTCTCATCCCCACCCTTATACTAATCACACAGTGAGGTAACCAGGCAGAGCGGCTTAATGCTGGAACGTACTTTTTATTTGACACTTTGGCGGGATCCCTGCCTCTTCTAGTAGCCCTACTAGCCCTACAAAATACATGGGGGCCCTCTCAATTTTAACCCTTCAACTAACATCATCTATTACCCCTATAACATGGTCCAACAAAGCCTGATGATTGGCCTGTTTACTAGCTTTCATGGTTAAAATGCCATTGTACGGAACTCACTTATGGCTTCCCAAAGCCCACATAGAAGAACCAATTGCCGGCTCCATGGTCCTAGCCACAATTTTACTAAAACTAGGGGGGTATGGGATTATGCGCATCTCAATTACCCTCGCCCCAGCCATAAAAGACCTGGCCTACCCATTTATCATCCTCTGCCTCTGGGGTATTATAATAACCAGCTCAGACTCAAACAGACTTAAAATCTATAATTGCCTACTCGTCTGTGAGCCATATAGGGTTAGTCATTGCAGCCACCTTAATTTAAACACCCTGAATCTACACAAGGGCTATTGTGCTAATGATCGCCCACGGACTTATCTCTTCAGCCCTCTTCTGCCTGGCCAATACCAACTATGATAGCACACACAGCCGAGCCCTACTTCTGTCGCGGGGGATACAGACCATATTACCCTTAATAGGGACTTGATGACTGTTCTCCAATCTAGCCAACATGGCCTTATCCCCCAATAGGAGAGCTTACCATTATGGTCTCGATATTTAACTGATCAAACTGAACTATTACCCTCAGCGGCCTGGGGACCCTGCTGACCGCAAGCTACTCTCTTTACATATTCTTAATAACCCAACGAGGCCTAACCCCGCAACCCTTCATCTACTCCTCAGATACATGAGAACACAGCTTAATGGCCCTGCACCTTCTCCCAATTCTACCAATTATAACAGCCCCCACCCTTATTTGAGGCATGTTCCAGTGTAGGCATAGTTCAACCAGAATTTTAGATTGTAATTCTAAAGGTAGAAGTTAAAATCTTCTTGCCAACCGAGCCAGACGGGCCTAACAAGAACTGCTAATTACTTGCGACCATGGTTCAACTCCATGGTCGGTTTGGCTTTTAAGGGAAAACAGCTCATCTGTTGGTCTTAGGAACCAAAGTCTCTTGGTACTGCTCCAAGTAAAAGCTTTGAATCTCCCGCTCATCTTCAACTCAACCTTTCTCTTGACCAGCCTAATCCTATTAACACCTACTTTAATAGCTCTAACCCAGGTTCACAACCTTTCAACAAACCACATAATTAAAACAACTGTAAAAACAGCCTTTTTAGTCAGCACAATCCTGCTTCTTATTTTTCTAGACCAGGGGACAGAGTCCATTATTACCAACTTCAGCTGAATAAACATTAACACATTAGCTTTAACTTTGACACATACTCTATCATATTTGTGCCAATCGCTCTCTTTGTCACTTGATCCATCCTAGAGTTTGCCACCTGGTACATAGCCTCAGACCCACAAATTGACAGATTTTTCAAATACCTCCTCATCTTTCTAATCGCAATGATAATTCTGGTCACAGCCAACAACCTATTTCAACTTTTCATCGTTTGGGAGGGGGTTGGAATTATATCCTTTATGCTTATCGGATGATACGCCCGAGCTGACGCAAACACAGCCGCCCTGCAAGCAGTAGTCTACAACCGGGTGGGGGATATTGGATTAATTATTAGTATAGCATGACTATCAATTAACCTGAACTCCTGAGAGATACAGCAACTTTTCATGATCAGTAACCAAGATCTCACTCTACCCCTACTCAGCCTAATCTTAGCCGCAACGGGTAAATCTGCTTAATTTGGCCTGCATCCTTGGCTGCCTGCCGCCATAGAAGGACCAACCTCAGTCCCAGCACTACTTCACTCTAGCACAATAGTTGTGGCTGTAATTTTTTTACTAATTCATATGCACCCATTAATGGAGGGCTGCCAAACAGCTCTAACTGCCTGCCTATGCCTAAGTACAAATACAACCTTATTTACCGCCGCCTGCGCTCTAACCCAAAATGACATCAAAAAAATTGTTGCATTTTCAATATCTAGCCAACTTGTCCTAATAATAGTCACTATTGGCCTAAATTTTCCCCAACTGGCCTTCTTTCCTATCTGCACCCATGCCTTCTTCAATGCCATGTTATTTCTATGCTCCGGGTCAATCATTCACAGCCTAAATGCCGATCAAGATATCCGAAAAATAGGAGGGCTTCAGAACTCACTCCCAATCACAACCTCATGCCTAACAATTGGGAGCCTCGCCTTGACCAGAACCCCCTACTTGGCCGGATTTTTCTCAAAAGACGCCATCATCGAGGACCTAAACACCTCTTTCACTAACTCCTGGGCACTGACTTTAACCCTTCTAGCAACTTCGTTTACTGCAGTATACAGCTTCAGAGTAATCTTCTACACATCAATAAATCACCCACGAACCCTCCCCCTCTCCCCAATTAATGAGAACAATCCTTCAATCACAAACCCGATCAAACGCTTAGCCTGGGGCAGCATTATTGTAGGTTTGATCATTGCAACCAATATAATACCGCTAAAAACCCCAGTTAGAACAATACCCCTTATAGCCAAACAAACAGCTATCGTAGTTACAATCACCGGCCTAGTTTTTTATAACTGCACGCAAAGCACCACGAAAGAGTCAGCCCCAACACAACAAATAAAGTTAATAATTATACCCACCCCCCAGCAAACAACAACCACCCTCCGTCAGAATACATGCCGTACACACCAACCCAGTCCTCACGCTCCATGCCAACCCCGCACTCAGCATAAAATTCACTGAAACTCACCCCCCCCCCGTAAAATTATAACATAATACCACCACCGCTAAATAAACCAGTACATACCCAGCCATAGACCAATTTCCCCATGTCTCGGGGTAGGGCTCTGCAATCAATGCAGCCGAATATGCAAATACCACCAGTATCCCCCCAAGTAAATTAGGAACAAGACCAAAGACAAAAGAGAATCCCCACAGACTACAATTACACAACACCCAGCCCCAGCCAGCGCCACCAACCCCAAAGCAGCATAATACGGAGACGGATTGGAAGCCACAGCGGCCAGCCCTAGCACCAAACCAACTATAAATAAAGACACTAAGTAGACCATAATTCTCACCAGGACTCTAACCAGGGCCTGTGGTCTGAAAAACCACTGCTGTAACTCAACTACAGAAACAAATGGCACCCAACATTTGAAAATCTCACCCATTTATTAAAATTGTCAATATCTCATTTATCGATTTACCGATCCCATCCAACATCTCAGTGCTATGAAACTTCGGGTCCCTGCTAGGGGTCTACCTAGTTGCCCAAATCATGACAGGCCTCTTCCTAGCCATACATTACACTGCAGACACTTCTATGGCCTTCTCCTCCGTCGCCCACATGGCGAGATGACTAATTCGGAACCTCCACGCAAATGGAGACTCCTTCTTCTTTATTTGCGTCTACCTGCACATCAGACAGGGGCTCTACTACGGCTTATACCTGTTTAAAGAGATCTGAAATATCAGAGTCGCCCTACTTTTCCTTGTGATAGCCACAACTTTTGTAGGCTACGTCCTGCCGTGAGGCCAAATGTCATTCTGAGGTGCCCCTGTAATTACTAATCTTCTGTCTGCCGTCCCATACATCAGAAACGTACTGGTCCAATTAATCTGAGGGGGGTTCTCAGTAGACAACGCCACCTTCACACACTTCTTTGCCTTCCACTTCCCATTTGTAATCGCAGGCGCAGCCATCTTGCACCTCTTATTCCTACATGAGACAGGCTCAAACAACCCAGCAGGACTGAACGCCAACCTAGAAATAGTACCATTCCACCCATACTTCTCCTGCTAGGATTTTCCCTTCTTGCTATATTCTCCCCCAACCTACTAGGAGACCTGGACAACTTCACGACGGCTAACCAGCTAGTCCCCCCCCCCCACATCAAACCTGAATAATACTTCCTATTCGCCTACGCCATCCTATAATCTATCCCTAACAAGCTAGGGGGTGTGCTAGCCCTAGTATTCTCCATCCTCCTAGCCCTGATACCCCTCCTCCACACAGCTAAGTAACGAAGCCTAATATTCTGGCCCATCACCCAAGTCCTATTTTGACTCTTAGTTGCAGACACCCTAATACTCACCTGAACCAGGGGTCAACCGGTAGAAGACCCGTTCATCATGTTCGGACAGGTCGCCTCAAGTCATCTACTTCACCATCTTCATCCTGCTCATCCCAACCTCAGGCTGGCTAGAGAACAAGCTCCTGTACTGTTAGCCCAAGTAGCTTAAAACGGCCTTTTAAACCGGAGACTGGAGGTTAAGCTCCCCCCTAGCGCTTGTTACGTGTTGGCATTTGTTAGTATCAGGATAGAAGGACTCAAACCCCCACCATTGGCCCCCAAAGCCAACGTTCTTCTTAAACTATACCCCGATAGCTGTTAATCTAACATATGCTTTATATACATAGGCCCTCATTCAATTGCGATTTGGCTAATTGAATAGGGGTCTAAATAAGCACATAGCATATTTTTTTAAAGTTTTTTTTTAGTTAGTAAAAACCTTGCTTTTGGATAGATGCTTGCTAACTAAAAACTTCTTTAAAAAAAATATGTTATGTGCTTATTTAGACCCCTATTCAATTGGCCAAATCACAATTGAATGAGGGCCATACTATGGCCCTCATTCAATTGCAATTTGGCCAATTGAATAGGGGTCGAAATAAGCACATAACATATTTTTTTTAAAGAAGTTTTTAGTTAGTATGCATCTATCACTAACTGAAAACTTTTTTTAACAAAATATGCTATGTGCTTATTTAGACCCCTATTCAATTGGCTAAATCGCAATTGAATGAGGGCCTATGTATATAGTGCCTCCTTATACTTTACCTACGAATATCTATATCAATTATAGCTGTTAATATAACATATGCTTTATATACATACTATGGCCCTCATTCAATTGCAATTCGGCCAATTGAATAAGGCACTATATAAGCACATATATTTTTTTTTAAAGAAGTTTTTAGTTAGTAAACATCTATCCAAAAGCAAGGTTTTCCCTAACTAAAAACTTCTTTAAAAAAATATTGTATGTGTTTATTTAGAGCCCTATTCAATTGGTCAAATCGCAATTGAATGAGGCCCTATGTATATAGTGCATTCTTATACTTTCTTTACGAATATCCATATAAATTATAGCTATTAATCTAACATATGCTTTGTATACATACTATGGGCCTCATTCTATTAGCGGACGTAAATCGGCCGTAAGGCTGCGATTCCTTGCGGGGGTTCTGTTAACTCGCGATTCTATTATACGGCCCCGCAAGGATCTCCTCTTACGGCCGGCCGCATATCTTGAAACCGCCCGTAAGCTGTGAAATCTAAAAACGCAAAAATAAATTCAAGCCTGCACTGTACAGCTCTGTAAATGCTAGGGATCATATTGGGGTACATGAGGATTAAAAGGAACCCCCTCTCAAGCTTGCACATCAGCCCAAACCAGAGTTCGAATTAACTGTTTATTTTCCGGCTGCGGCGTGGGTGTGTCTGAGGTGCTCCAAGCACTATGGACTTTTTACATGGATATTTTACGGATAGTAAAAATAAAATATTTTACGGATTTGAGTATAGGATAATTATGTGCTATTTTTTCTAACACCTAAAATCCCTTTATAGTCTTCTCAAAGTGCAGGATGGCTTTATTTGAGCTATTTTATGTGCTTAATTGGTGCTAGCGAGACCTCTTTCCTGCAAGTAAGCTGCGGCTCGCTTTTAGCCTTGCAGAGAGGTTTCCCGGAGCAATTGAATTGCAAATAGGAATTTCTTACGGCCGAAACTCTTGCGGCCGTTTTAGATCAAAGGCTTTCCTCGGCCGCAAGCGATAGCAAGGCACCGGCCGCAAGCCTGCCGGAGCCCCCGGCCGTAAGGGAATAGAATAGCCGAATAGCTTGCGGCCGGTCCTTGCGGCCCTGCAACGGCTGCGGCCGCTAATAGAATGAGGCCCTATGTATATAGTCCCTTCTTATACTTTCCCTACGAATATCTATATCAATTATAGCTGTTAATCAAACATATGCTTTATATACATACTATGTACAGTATATAGTACATTCTTATACTTTCCCTACGAATATCCATATCAATTATAGCTGTTAATCTAACATATGCTTTATATACATACTATGTATATAGTGCATTCTTATACTTTCCCTATGAATATCCATATAAATTATAGCTGTTAATCTAACATATGCTTTATATACATACTATGTATATAGTGCATTCTTATACTTTCCCTACGAATATCCATATCAAATACCTTGTTGTTAATTTAACATGGGATTTTCAGTCAGTACACACTATGTAAAGCGCAGGAAATTTATTTACAGTATGAATATCCATATTAAAATAACTTTAAATTATCTTACACAATGTTCCCTACTCATATTATTATATATAGTACATAACATTTTCACCCTACCAATATCCCTACCAGCCATTAACTAATGCTTATATAATTTCTGCTTTATAGTAGCCATTATTAATTAAGCATTTAATGCTTATTTAGTATGACTATCCCTAACCACTAAGCAGCCTCATGCATTCCAACTTATACCCATGATGCGGCCTAACTGTGGTCAGGTGTTTGGTGATCAACCTTTCACCGGACCTAAATCGTAGAGTGGCTTCAATTGGTTTTCACAAATGCCTCCAGTGGCCACGAATCTATGGACCTACCTTGTAGAGTGGCTTTAATTGTTCTTCACAAAGGCCTCCCTCCTATGAGTTTGTTCCTATTATACCCATGATACCACCTAACTGAAGTAGATAGCATTTGGTAATTTTTTAGGGGAAAACTTTCAACAGCATCCACAAGTGAGTTCACCCATTCTTGTCAGGAAGGTCCATTTTAATGGTTAGACTCAGGATCATCATATAATTAATGATTGACTATAAATGCATGCATGACGGACATTTTTTACTATACCCTATTTTTACCTACCATCTACCCTTATTTCCCCCCCCCCCCGGTACTGGAGTTTAACCTAAAAAAAAATGTTTGGGGCGGTAAACCCCCTCACCCCCCTTAAAAACAACACACAAGGTAAAGCCTACTTTCGTCAAACCCCTAAACCGAAAGGGCCCTCCTTATGTTTTACTGCTGTTTTAAGTGTATACCCATGTCTCTATATCTCACCCCTGAACTTACTGCTGTACCTATAACATTTTCAGCCGTGGCTATAGTGGTGGTGTGGGCCGTGGTGTAGGCCAGGTTAGGAGTGGAGGAGCGTTGGGGTCAGGCCAAGGCATCCATGTCATCTGACCAGGTGACAGTTATGGGCCTGCTGATGGTGGTCTCCAGTACCAGGACATCTGTGGTCAAAATAGCAACAACTCACAAAACTTTTCCTTCTCACTCTCTCTCTCCAAAGCTCAGAAACCCACCAACGCCTAGACCTTTGTGTTCACTTGCTCAGTTACAGCACAGTCAATGACTTCATCGGATTGGATACCTGGAATCATTACATATGAAACCAGGGTTTACTGTCCTGAAGCTTCAGCCCTTAAATTGCGGCCTTGTTCAATTGAATAGCTCTGTAATTGTAGCAGTATAAACTAGTTTCTATTTGACCCATACCTGTTTTATACTTCCTGGTTTACTTTTTTTTTTCCTGGGTAAGAAATCACATGATAGTAGATGACATAGAAACAACCACAATACTTATTTTACCCAATTCCAGGCCACATTACATTTTGATGCCTTCATGTTTTCGTTGGCTGACAATTTTATAAATTACTGTTTATCGTGAAGGTCGCTCACTCTTAATAAATATTTATTTCAAAACGCGTCGACAAATAGGGCTCCCCCTTTTTTTGGGGGGGTTCCTGTTTTTACCTTTTTTTGGCTCTAGCTCTTATGAAATAAAAAAATAAATTGAATGTTTTCTCTATATTCTGAAATACCATGAAGATTTACTTTGAACTACCATAAATAATTCAAGATAAGCCACATATTAGGCAGATATTAGTTTTAAATACAAGTAAAAAATATTAAAAGATCAGAAAATGAGAATCAGATTATAAACATACAGGAATACCCCGCTTAACGCTGTAGATAGGTTCCAGCTGCTATGAGTGTTAAGCGAAACTGCGCTAAATGGTGCAGTTTAACATTGAGAAGATAGGATATGGGAACGACTTAGAAAAAAAAACATAACACCAATATATTTTTGAGATTGAGATTTTTTTTTTTTTACTGTTTCTCAACAAATACTTAACTGCAAGCATATGCAAGAATATGCAAACAACATAAATAAACTTTTTACAAATAAATAAATTAATTTTAAAGTGACAGAACACAAAAGAATTAAAAAAAAGTGCACTTTAAGTGGATGATGTGGAAGGTTCATTTTCCACCTGGGCTTTTCTTTACAGTGAATTGGACCATGGACATCTGCTTTCTCTCCTTTTTTTGCCCATCCAGCAGATTCTGGTATCAGGACAATGAGGCATGAATGTTGCATCTAACATTCCTGCTACGCACAATGTCAGGGTCATTAGCCACAATCTCATCCATTGCGTCATGGATGATACACAGGTTCTCGGCTAGGAGTTCTGTGGTCAGTTCCCTGGGATCCTCTGTGTTGGAGGCACTGCTGTCTGCAACTTCCTCAACTCCCAGCTGTTGGAAGTCTTCATTTGTCAGGCTCTCGCCCAAAGCCTGGGCCTACTGTTCAATGTCTTGGGCATCCACATCCTCCAGTCCAGCAGTGTTAACAAGGCCTGCAATCTCCGCTATGATGGGAACTTCAGGTTGCCCATCCGCGCACAGCTCTTGCCAGATCTTCCTCGAGTCACATTTCAGACACTGCTGAGTCACTTCCTACCAGGATAGATCGATGTTGGTTACCACCTGCATGATAATGTATTTCTTCCAGAAATCTAACATCGATTGCTTCTCCTGGCTGTCCATCTGTTTGATGAGCTGGCGGAATGTGCAGCGAACACAGTAGGCCTTGAAGATAGCTATTACCCCCTGGTCCATTGGCTGAATAAACTAAGTAGTGTTGGGTGGCAGGAACACCACTTCTACTGGGATGTAGCTGTCCAGCTCAGCCAAGTTGGTAGGGTGGCTAGGAGTATTATCCATCAAGACCTTTGCACCTACAGTAGCGCTTCATTGATGGGCAGAAATGCTCAGGGAACCACTCCTTAAATATGTCACCGGTGATCCAGGCCTTCTTGTTGCATTGCCAGATGACTGGCAGTCTGATGTAAAGTTCTATTTGTGGCTGTTGGTTTACAAAATAGATCTGTTTGTATCTCTCCATTTTCACTTTTGTCTTTTATGTTGAGATCGAGAAAGTCAAATGAATGTAGGTCTATATGGTGGATCAATTTTACATTTAGATCATTCTGATTCAGAATTTTAAAAAAATTCCTCAAATTATTTTTTACTGCCCTCCCATAAGATCAACAGATTGTCTATGTATCTGAGCTATAAAGTCACTTTGTCAGTGTATGCTGAGTTTGAATAACAGAAGACTTCTTCCCACTCCGACCATCCCAAGTATATGTTGGTGTATGTATGGGGCAAAGGCTGTGCCACGTTTTGGAGAAAACACTTGCCCTCAAATGTAAAATAATTATATTACAAAATGAACATTAATACTCTGTACCAGAAAATCTTTTTTTCATAATTCTTTGTTAATTCCATAATTAGAAAGTATGATATGGCCTGATATCCTTTTTATGATTAATTAACTTAAGTTTGCAAGAAGGTTTTTGTATTATTGGATATTCCATTAAGTTTCCCTAGGACATCAATAGTGTCCCTTACATAAGAGGGCAGCCCTAATACAAACTATCTCAAACGTATGTCCAAGTGCTGGCTTGCACTCTCCCAGAGACTTCCATTCCCAGATATTTCTGGGGGTCTTAGTAAGTTCTGGGTACTTCGGGTAACATATAGAATGTTGGTATTCTTGGTATGTCCTTTGTGAGGACATTATACTGTTTTTGAAAGATTAAATTTGCCCTGTAATAATAATTAATTTATATTGGGTCAGGAACTCATCAGTGGGATCTCCTACTAAACATCTGCAACATTCTACATTGTTTAATTGTTTATGAGCTTCTTCCAAATATTTGTCAACTGGCCAGATTACGATATTACCCCTTATATCGGAAGTTTTCTGAGTATATCATCCCATGCACCTATTTCCTTAAGTGCCTTTCTTTCTTCCCTGGTGATGTTGTAGACACCTATTGCTCATAGGTTCTCTAATTCCTTAACAAGCAATTTGACATAGATATCTACAGCAGGGTAGGTAGATAAGGGGGGACGGAATTTAGATTTGATATTTAGTTTTCCAAACCAATTATTGTCACTGTTTATAGACAGATTTTCCTCCAACATTTCCGCCATATCCTTTAGTAGACTTTTATCTATGTCTGCAGTGGTATTTTGGCTGTCAGATATTACTGACTGACTGGTCAGTTGACCTATATTGAATGTAGGCATCAAGTTATCTTTTTTTAGCAAAGTATTTGTTAAAGACTAATTTTCTGGCAAATAATGTATGTCCTTTACTACATCGAATAAATCAAAGTGTATAGCAGATGAGAATGAGAGATATTTTTGTAAGATTGATCTGATGCTGAGATAGTGTACGTGTGCAGAGCTTAATGATATGTGTCAACTACATTACTATTTTATGTTCTTCATCTTCAAGCAATACAATTCCATCATGTGTGTAAACACTCAACCCAGTTCCCAACAGGCATTTGATCAGTGTCATTCACCAGTGCAGATAGAGCTGAAATGCAATATATGACTATATATTTCTTCGCTAATGGACATTAGCATGGCACAACTATTACATATAGATAGTGATAGTACACTTTGATAAAAGATTATGTTCACAGTGAAGCATGCCTTGTCGTATTGCACATCCTCAACATATTCTGGGAACGCTGATTGAACAGGATGGAATCAGTATGGTTATTACTGCTCATAGATGATGTTCCTGTTAATTGGTTTATTGTAGTGTTCAGAGCAAAACCACTGTACTATAATAATAGCTTATGTTTGAGCTTACACCTCCTCTTTATGTTTTACAGATTCCTATCATCTATTTCGGAATCATCATTAATGTATGAAAACACACTGTGTGTGGAATTGATTAGTATCAAGTATGTTTAATATAGCAGATGGAGACCATGTGGTTGCTCTGTGAGCATTAATGGTAATTTCTATGAAATAGAGTGTTATATGATGTTCCAATTTATATACTACATTAATCTGTACCTTGCCAATATAGATGAAAGTGTCAGCAAGAAGGGCGTGAAATCATGAATCATGTCAATATACATGCAGGGTTGTCTGTAATGACTTTAAGTGCTTAACTAGAATGATGGTATTTATCTACATTCATAATTATTATGCAGTAATGTAAACACATATTGAAAAGCATATTTACACCCCTTACTGATGGTGATAAGCACATCTGTTGACTTTCAGAGTCATTTAATTATTGTTATGGAAACGCTATAGTAGAAACATTAGCGAGGCTAACAGAAACAACATAGCTGATAAATAATATTTAATCAGCACAAATATTAACAAACATACCAACAAAGCCACACAGTGACAAATTATCACAGGTATGTACAGTATCATGGTCGAGGTTGGTAGGATACAGAGTTTCAGTAACACAGGGAAATAGGGATATAGGAACAGAGTGACGGCAGTGAGATGGCATTGATATGGATGATCAGTTGAGGTTCGATTCACAGTGTATCATCCAACATGAGGCAATATAAGTTACATCATATTATAACAGATATCAAAAGAACTATAACATTCAATAATCAAATACAACAATACAGAATAAGGAGATATACTCAGAGAAGTAAACTGTAGGCTTGTTTATCCAACATACAATCCTATGCAACTGCAAAGGTGTAAGTGCTCAATCAGTTAATGTTATAACCCCAATAGGTCAGTTCTCTGGCAATGCTAAACCGCTATGAGAGCAGCCTCTCCATACCTTAGTTTGGACACCCAGTACCATATCAGTGTGTTCTAACTTATTTGAGAGATTCACTCACAACAAACAGGGCAATTTGAGGGGAATTATATTCTCTGAATGAGTATCTCTATTATATGTTGTTGCATATGCGTAACTGAAGATTAGCATAACCTCATTAACAATTATGTTCCAAGCCTAGAGTTACTCTTACCCATATCTACAGGGAGGGTCAAATCAGCACTGAGGAAGAGATCTGAAAAGGAGTATGATGCAGCCTTCACAATAGTCCAAGTAAAGTATAGAATACCTAAAGCAATTGGTACATATAAATCTATGTAGAGTATGTGAGCATACACATGCTACGGATATGCAATGACCATCATGCGACTTATGTCACATGCCATCTGCATTGTAGTCTGCAATTGAAGCTTTACATATATTAGCTAATCAGTAGTAAGAATCACATATCTCACTGAATGCAACACGTGAACAATTATGGCTCATGAACATACATGATGCAATGTGACAATAGCATGGTTATGGAATGTCGGGATAGTCATCATCATGCATTGTTCTGACTGTGAGGAATTTGACACATCTTTACGATCTGTAAGAAACATACAAGGAACATGTTTATATGAACATTACACATGCTGTATTAGCGTCTACTTCATCACATACCAAGACATACTGAAAATTTCAAACAAATGCTTTGACTGATATGTTCTAACATATGAAACAAGCTACTTATCTGGCAGATGATGAGGAAGGATATTTCTAATTACTAATGATGTAGGAACAGGGGCATAGGAACTGGGGGGGGATGGAAGGCACAAATCCCCCCTCAGATTATGTGGCTAAATGAGGTGTGGGGGAGCAACTTCCCATGCCTCTGGCTGCTCGGATAATGCTATTCCAAGTTCTCTGAGATCACGCAAGATAATCTCACATGATTTTGTGAGACCCAGTGTGAGGAATTGACTCTGCTGGGATTCAAACCCTGGTTTGCATGTTGCTGGACCTCTTCCCTACCGGTACGCCAGCCTGCCTCTTGCAGATTTACCTGAGATCTGATACCTTGACTCTAAAAGCAATGCAATCAGTGACAACTCTCTTTAGCTGTGTCTGGTCAGCTGTCTGGTTCTTGGCCTATATAAGGCACTTCCTGTCTCTGTATCCTTGCCAGATTATTGTTGGTTCCTGATCCCTTCAATAAAGCTTGTTCCTGTTTCACCTACAAGTTGCTGAACTGGATTATTGCTGACCTTGGCTACTGGTCTCCACAACCTTGTGATTCCTATATCATTACAGAATAATCTGGCCCTTTCATGGAGACCGCCGGGTCAGATTCTGCATTGGCCCAGCAGGTTGCTTTTACTGCAAGAACTGTGCAGACCCAGGCACAGACCATTCAAGAGCTGCAGGACCAGGTAGCTGAACTGCAGGCCCAACAGGTTGCTTTTACTGCAAGAACTGTGCAGACCCAGGCACAGACCATTCAAGTGCTGCAGGACCGGGTAGCTGAACTGCAAAATAAATATCAGTCAATGCACAGTGAGTATACCAGCTACAGGGCACGTGATGTTGCGGATGCTACTGTTACACCTGCACAAGATGCCCGCTTGCCCCTGCCAGAAAAGTTTGGAGGAGATCGCAAAAAATGTAGGGGTTTCCTAAATCAATGCCGTTTGCACTTCATGATGTTACCTAACCAATTTCCATCTGAAAGAGAGAAGGTGGGATTTATTTTTTCACTATTCAAAGATGAAGCCCTGGCTTGGGGCTCCCCTCTTCTGGAACAGGACAGTCCAGTCTTGGGTAATTTAAATGACTTTCTTGAGGCCATGTGCCTAGTTTTTGATGACCCCAATCGATGTGCTACAGCAGAAGCCACTCTCCTTCATTTGCATCAAGGGAGGCGCTCTGTGGCTGAATATGCTGCTGAATTCAGACAGTGGGTTGCTGATACTACCTGGAACCAATCAGCTCAGAGGTTCCACTTCAGAAAAGGTCTCTCAGAAGCTATAAAAGATGAGCTAGCTCGTGTTGATCTTCCTGCTGACGTTGATGCATTTGTGCGTTTGGCTATTCGTATCGATCGGAGACTTTCTGAAAGAAGATTGGAAAGACAGGGCTCTTTTAGACCAAGTACTACTCCTATTTCCTATTCAAGAATTTCTACTCCAACCCCACAAACACCTTCAGACTCTGAGCCTGAGGCTATGCAGGTAAATCTAATAAGAGGGCCATTATCCAATGAAGAAAAACAGGGGCGACGCACTCACAATTTATGCCTGTATTGTGGTAGTGCAGGGCACTATGCCATCAATTGCCCTAGCAAATCCAAAAGAACAATAGCTATGGCTGCTGAGGGCGCACAGATTCGACACCAATCCCAGATTGCAGATCAACTGGATTCTGTCACACAACCCTTGTTTTCTCTGGCTCATGGTGAAGATGGTATGTTGACTCAACATCCTCATTTTGTGGTACCTATCACGTTGCAATGTGGTGATCATAACATTTCAACTACAGCTATGATAGATTCTGGAGCAGGCGGAAACTTTATGGACATTAAATTTGCAGCAGGAAATAGAATTCAGTCTATCCCTAATTCTTCACCTGTGTTAATGGAGACAGTGGACGGTTCTCCACTCACGTCGGGCCCGGTTACACATGAGACTGTGCCCTTAAAGTTGACTCTGGAAGTTGCCCCTGCAACTTTCCAGCATCTTATCAATGATGTACTACGAGATCTCCTGGATCAGTTTGTTGTGGCATATTTGAATGATATCCTAATATTCTCTGATAATCTTGAAAACCACAGAAAACAGGTCTGTATAGTTCTGGAGCGCCTTCGTACCCACCACCTATACATTAAACTAGAAAAATGTGAGTTTGAACAAACAGAAATTCAATTTCTGGGGTATGTCATAACTCCTAAAGGTTTAACTATGGACGCAAGTAAAATTAAAGCTGTGCTGGACTGGCCCATCCCCAAGAATGAAAAAGATGTCCAGAGATTTGTGGGGTTTGCCAATTTTTACAGGCGTTTCATTAAGAATTTCTCTGCCGTTATTACACCGATCACTGAACTCACACGTAAGGGGACTCCTTTTCAGTGGTCCGATAAGGCTGATACCGCATTTTCCCGATTAAAGACTCTGTTTACATCTGCCCCGTCCTGGTCCATCCTCAGCCGGAATTACCATTTATTGTGGAAGTTGATGCTTCTGATTTAGCTGTTGGTGCTATACTGTCTCAAAGGACTGGACCTAAGATGCTGTTACATCTGTGTGCCTTCTATTCCCGCCAGATGGTGCCAGCAGAAAGAAACTATGACATAGGGAATAAAGAACTATTGGCTATAAAAGCTGCCTTCACCGAATGGAGACATCTCTTGGAGGGAGCTACCCATCCAATTACTGTCCTCACAGATCACAAAAATCTGGAATGTATTCGATCAGCTAAGAGACTGTCAGCCAGACAAGCACGCTGGTCCCTATTCTTCTCGAGGTTTAATTTTTTGGTTACATACCGTCCTGGCTCCAAGAATGGTAAGGCGGATGCCTTGTCTAGAATAGATGACCCCCTCCATGCTACCGTAACCAAGACCACCATCTTGCCGGAGGATATATTTATAGGAGTTACTTTTCCTTCTGATCTGATGTCTCGCATTAAAAAGGGCTACGCTGAAGACCCAGTTCTTCGTGATCCTCCTCGTGATCTCCATATGACGATGCTTAATGGGTTTTGGATTTTTCAACAACGTCTGTTTGCTCCGGAGTCAGTGCGACTGGACATTTTACGTCTCTACCATGACTCAAAAACAGCAGGTCATCCAGGAATCCGAAAGACACAAGAGCTACTCGCCCGATCCTTTTGGTGGCCCAAGTATTATGAGGATGTTAAGAAGTATGTGTCCTCTTGTGATGTATGTGCCAGACATAAGACTCCTTGCTCATCCCCTGTTGGCTTGCTTCAGCCTCATCCGATTCCTCATCGTCCTGGGGATCTATATCCATGGACTTTATTGTGGAACTACCTCCCTCTAAGGAACACACTACCATTCTTGTTGTTGTGGACAGGTTAACTAAGATTGGTCATTTCATACTAGCTCGTGGTCTCCCTTCAGCTAATCAGACGGCTGACCTGGTTATTCGGGAAATATTTAGCTTGCATGGAGTGCCTGATGAAGTAGTTTCTGACAGGGGAGTGCAGTTTACATCTCGTTTTTGGAAACATTTTTGTTCTAACCTAGGTATTAATGTAAATCTGTCGTCAGCTTTTTATCCACAAAGTAATGGACAGACTGAGCGAACCAACCAGACTTTGGAGCAATATTTGCAGTGCTATATTAGTTACCTGCAGGATGACTGGCTGGATTTTTTACCCACTGCGGAGTTTGCCTATAACAATGCCCAATACTGCTCCACTTCTCTGAGCCCATTTTTTGCCAATTATGGTTACCATCCAACCTTTCTAGTGAGTCTCCCGATTACTACTCCCATTCCTGCAGTCACTGACCGGCTAACTGCCTTATGTGATTCCCAAGCACTGTTGAAAGAGACTCTTTTGGAGGCTCAGGAATGTTACAAAAGAGCTTCTGATAGGCATAGAAAGGAGGCCCCAGTCTATCATGTTGGTGACAAGGTGTGGCTGTCAACAAAGAATCTTAAGCTTCGGATTCCTTCTCATAAATTGGGTCAAAGGTTCATGGGACCTTTTGAGATCATTGCTCAGATCAATGCTGTCACTTTCCGTTTGCAACTTCCAAATTCCCTGAAAATACATCCAGTGTTTCACGTTGCACTGCTTAAACCTTTTCATGAAAATACTTTCCCTGGCCGAGCCCTACCTGCCCCACCTCCAGTCCTCGTGGATGGCGAAGATGAATACGAAGTGGAAAAAATTATTGACTCCAGGATCTTCCGTAACAAGCTTCAATATTTGGTTCGGTGGAAAGGCTATGGTGAGGAGGATAGATCGTGGGAACCAGTGGACAATATTCACGCTCCTGATCTTCTTCGGTCTTTCCATGCACAGTACCCTGCTAAACCGGGTAATAGGGCATCCAGAGGCTGCGCCTATAGAGGTGGGGGTAATGTGAGGAATTGACTCTGCTGGGATTCAAACCCTGGTTTGCATGTTGCTGGACCTCTTCCCTACCGGTACGCCAGCCTGCCTCTTGCAGATTTACCTGAGATCTGATACCTTGACTCTAAAAGCAATGCAATCAGCGACAACTCTCTTTAGCTGTGTCTGGTCAGCTGTCTGGTTCTTGGCCTATATAAGGCACTTCCTGTCTCTGTATCCTTGCCAGATTATTGTTGGTTCCTGATCCCTTCAATAAAGCTTGTTCCTGTTTCACCTACAAGTTGCTGAACTGGATTATTGCTGACCTTGGCTACTGGTCTCCACAACCTTGTGATTCCTATATCATTACACCCAGTCTTCAGAGAAATTCTGAGCAGCCAGAAGTATGGGAAGTGAGGGGGAGCTACACAGCACTACTGGGAACATATTCAATATTAACATATGGTGGTGGAGAGGATGAATAGGGCACAAAGGACCTTACTCTAATGCATTAAAGGGACACTCATAGAATGGCCTATGGAATATGCAGATAGCAAAACCAAATGGCCAAACCATTCAAATCATGGCAGGCTTCCAAAAGGTGGCAATTAGACCAAATAGGATAAAAACGATGATGCTTTATTCTAAAATAACATATCGGTAACCCGAAAAAAAGGGTAAAGGAAGGAAAAGAAAAACAAAAATACTAGAAAAGTAATAAAAAGATATAAAGTGCTAGAGACGGTTAAATGATTACTCATGTGAGTATCAGGCTGACATAGGGAACAAATTTCCCGAATATCCCCCACCAATTTATAAATTGGCTCAAATTCACTCAATAATTGATTGTAGTAGTCCCCATTAATGGAGTTCCTTCAAAGATACGCTATGGATATCCTGAGAAGAAGGGGCACTAAGTCTAAACAATAATATCTACACACAGACTAAGGTTCAGGAAAAAGAGAGACCCTGTCTGTATGGAATGGTGATACACAAATAATGGATGAGAATAGTCCTAGCAGAATAAAGGGCTATGGTTGGCTCAAAGAGCAATATGTTATATTAATATATATGGTAAATGCTCACTAAGTGGCATCCTATTATATGCTCACCAAGTGGGCAGGTGCTATAGTGTAACACAGACTTAACAGTATGCATGAATATGTTAATACAGAGAAGTCTAATACTGACTAGTTACTATGCTACAAATGTACCCCATATACAGGTGAAAATCAATGTATATGGCCATTATGATGGCATAAAAGTACATATAACTCTCTACAGATACCTTAATAATAAGGAAAAAAACGTATTATTACTCCTCTGGCTGATTGATAATCACAAAAGAGGCTGCTACTATACCATAGCCACAAACGCAGGACTTACCTACTTATCAGCCTTCCTCCCATCAGACCCGATACTCACATGTAATCACTCACTCGGCGTCTGACATCACAGACGCTCTAACACTGCTCAGGGCACTAGAGAAATCTTGCATGCGCTATTCGAATCTCGCGCATGCGCACTAAAACCGATTCGCGTTTCGCGATTAGAATCGCTTCCTCATAGGGCTGTACTGATCAGCCTATTCACTTCCTTATATACCCAGAGAACTACAGTGACCCCTAATGGACATTAGCCTAACTGCAATGATATCAATGAATAAGAGATGCTGTTCTTATTGAATGGAAAAAGGTGATGTGGAAAAAGACAATTCCCATCCACATCACCAATAAGGGCAGCATCTTCCTTCATACTTGGGCCACATAAAACCCCAATGGTAGACACAATTATGGATGGTAATTCACTGATGAGACCTAACAGTTATGATGTAAAAAGAAAATAAGAATGGGAAACCAAAAATGGTAGTTATTACTGAAAAATAAAATATAAATAAATATTATAAAATAATAAATTCAATTGGTGTGAAAAGAAGATTAAAGATACCACTTTTACATAAATTATAAGAAAACTGTATAATTGATATTCTCATTTAGTCCATATGGAGTCATGGTATTAAGTAGGAAGATCCATCTGCTTTCAGCTTGAACAAGAGCATTTTCTAGATTTCCTCCACGGATGCCCAGTGTTACATACTGTATCATCCAACATTTTAATTCATCAGAATTGGAATTATGGAATTTGTGGAAATGTCTTGCAACAGATGTTAATTTGCATCCATTTTCCAAGTCCCTCTTGCTGTTCCTGATGTTTCTAACATGTTCACTTATCCTTTTTCTCACCTCATGACTCGTCATCCCAACATATTTCTTATTTGGGCATGTACATTCAAGCACGTAGATAACTGACTTCGAACTGCAGCTAAAGAAATTCCTCACTTTGTGATTATTACCCATGTGATCCAAAAACAGAGTTGTATTTTTGATATGCGAACAGTATTTGCAATGTCCACATTTGTGGCTTCCCAAGGTTTGTGTTGTAGATAATTTGACTGCTTTCCTGACAAAGTGGCTTCTTACCAGCGTGTCTCTTAGGAATGGAGCCCGTCGCCAGCTGGCATGTATCTTATCTGGGAGCCATGTTTTAAGGTCAACATCGCTCTGAAGTACATCCCTATGTTTATTGAGTATATGGAGTACTTCTTTCCATTGGCCATTAAAGGTGCTGACAAATCTAATTTGTTCGTCATTGAGTGCATGTTTCCTTTTTGGGGTGAGAAGATCTTCTCGTTTGAGGTATAAAGCCTTGTGGAATGCTCGTTTAGTAGCTTTATTGCTATATCCTCTGTCTTTAAGTCTTTTCCTCAATTCACTTGCTCTCGTTTTAAAGATATTAATATCCAAGCAATTTCTTCTCAATCTCATAAACTCACCAAAGGGAATAGCACGTTTAGTGCTTGGAAGATGTGCACTTGTGAAGTGTAGTATGCTGTTAGTTGCTGTTTTTTTCCTAAAAAGGTCGGTGCAAATAGCACCATCTTCACCTTTGTATATAAGTACATCCAAAAATTCCACTTTTTCATGATTTATAGTGTAGGTGAGTCTTAGATTGAGATCATTTAAGTTTAAAATTGATATATGCTCCATGAAGAGATCCTCTGATCCATCCCACAACAGAAACAAGTCATCTATATAACGTAGCCAGATGAGGACGTGTTGTGTATACCTGGATAGATTAATCGGCCAGGGCTACTTCCCGCTCCCACCAGCCCAGATATAGGTTTGCATATGTGGGGGCACATGAGGTCCCCATGGATGTACCTCTGACTTGAAGGAAAAATCTGTCATCAAAAACGAAGTAGTTGTGGGTTAAGACAAAATGCAGTAGATCAATTAAAAATTGGTTTCTTTCCTGCTGTTGAATTTGGTACATCTTCAGAAAGTAACAGACTGCATTCTCTCCCATCTGATGTTTGATGGAAGTGTATAATAACTCCACATCACAAGTAATCATATAGGTGGTATCCGATAAGATGATTCCATCCAGTTTATTAAGGAGATCCATGGTGTCTCGAAGGTATGAGGGTAAATCGATTACATATGATTGTAGATTGAAATCAATAAATCTGCTTGCTTGTTAACATAAATTGCCATTGCCAGATATGATGGGTCTACCTGGAGGTTTCAATTCATCTTTATGTACCTTTGGTAGCAGATACAGTGTGGCAATCCGTGGTTTACTGACTTCCAGGAATTTAAATTCCTTCTTGGAAATTACTCCATTATTGTATGCTTCCATGACAAATTTTGTGTATTTGTCAGTAAATTCGAGAGTAGGATCACCCAAGAGTTTCCTATAGCTGTTTCATGGCTTCAGTGGTGTAGTCTTCTATGCGCCAAAGAACGATATTTCCACCTTTGTCCGAAGGTTTTAGGACTACATCTTGCCATGACCGGATTTCTTTAAGACATTTATGTTCTTCTAATGTCAGATTTGATCCATAGGTGCAGGATAGTTTCTTTAAATCCTGAACTACCAATTTGGTATAGATGTCAACTTGTGGGCAGACGGTTAGAGGTGGAACAAACTTAGATTTAACATGAAGTTTGTTAATTATTGGATCTGTGGGTTTATCTACCATATTTTCGCAATAGAGATCACAGAAATCCTCAAGAGCTTGTTGTTCTATAACAGCAGGGTTAGTTTCTTCCTTCTCAAAGAATTTCTTTAAAAGTAATTTTCTACCAAATAAGTTTACATCCTTAACCACTTCAAAGATGTCAAGAGTATTTGTTGGTGAGCATTAAAAGCCTTTCTGTAAGGTTTTGATTTGTAATGGACTTAAAATTCTATCTGTCAAATTAATGATCTGTAAGATGTCGTTTACCATCTTTTCTTCTTCACCATCCAAGGTCTGTCTCTCTGTGCGGAGCTCATCTGTCTGTAGCCCCATACCTCCCGATCTCTCAAATTCATCTCGGTACTCTGAGACTGAAGATTTTGTCTTTCGCGTTCCAGATCCAATCTGTTGCTTCTGTCTCGTGATCGTCTTGTGACATAACCCCTTCTGGGGCCGAATTCTAAAAAAGGTCTCAGGATACCGCCTCTTTGGGCATTGTCATCAAATGCGCCTTCATTATCTTCTATAGCAGATGAATCGTAATCAGATGATGATTGAACTATCGTAGGTGGGGGTCTTGATCTATTAGATGGTCTTCTGTGCCTATACTCTTTATGGTCCCAATTGAATATACAACCATTTTCAAAGTCCTTTGTGTCCCTATTCATTTTATGACGTTTATTATTAACGATTTCCTTCTCCTTCTTTTCCAAATCTTGTTTTATAGTAAAATATGCATTCTGGAAATCAGCCATAGACTCAAATTTCTTTAACTCTTTACTTAGGTCGTTAATTTGTTTGTCTAAATCTTTGATGATGTCATTTTCGTAATCAGATAGAATTGCAATTAGGGTCTCAGAGCAGGATATTAGTGCTTGCTCCCATCTTTCTTTATATGTATCGATATGAAATGCATAGGGTGGGAATACCCGTACTCTTAGACCCCTTGGAATGATGTGTTTGGCCAGATACTTATCAAATGTGCTCTTGTTCCAGAATGACCTTAGATGTTTATACATTAAATATGATAATTGTCTTAGACCTCCTTGCCAATCTGTAACGTCCCTAGTGGGGGTGACATCTAGGTTGGAGAAGGCCTTATCTACTTCCTCAACCATTTTACTTTGCCTAGCTACAAAATCTTTATGTAGGTCAAATTCAGTCATTTTGGTAGGAGATATAAGACCTTGATAACACCAGAATCTTCTGGTCAAATCTCATATAGGTGCTACCCTAGAACGGCTATCATAAATAGCCAATATGTAAATATCAGGAAAAAAAGAAGGGGTGATAGGGGAGCACATATACTCTAAGTCATGGGTAGAGAAGATCCATTAGTTGCTGTAATAATACAAAATTTAAGAAGAGAGAAAGAAAGAGGGCAACTATGACTCGGATCAGATACAAATATATCAATATTAACATATGGTGGTGGAGAGGATGAATAGGGCACAAAGGACCTTACTCTAATGCATTAAAGGGACATAGTCCAATTGGGATTTGGAGTCCACTCATAGAATGGCCTATGGAATATGCAGATAGCAAAACATAATGGCCAAACCATTCAAATCATGGCAGGCTTCCAAAAGGTGGCAATTAGACCAAATAGGATAAAAACATATATAGTTGTGAGCATACAAGCGAGGGTCCGCATTTGCGGAGGTGGAGGCTCAAAGGCGCCTCACACGGGGTTAACACACACACGCATGACTTAAAAAAAAAAAAACAACTGCGTCCCACACGCACAACCTAGAAAAAAAAAGCAACTGCGTCCTCGCAAAAAAATACGGGACGCGCTACGACCCATTCCGAACACGCAAAAAACGTCCGGAAACGGCGCAAATGAAAACATCAGAAACACAATAAATAAACACAACAAACACATAAAAAGCTTACCTACAGCAAGGGGGGGGGCATCCAGCACCTCGAAAAGTGAATTTACACGTACATTTAAGTCCAAAAAAACGAGTTTAAACTGCCGAAAATCACCTAAGCAAAAGAAAAAATGGCCGCCGAACAAAACGAAAACGAGGCTACAGACTCAACAATACTACAGTGACTCGCAAAACTGAAACAACGCTACAGTAAACTTTACGAGGTACGTAACACATCCTATGCGGCACGTACCACACTGATATTAACCACCATTTTGAAAACTACTACGCATAAAATGGAGGATGGAACGCAAATTGTAAGCTGGAACGCAAATAGCGCATGCGTATTCCGTTCTAACGGTCTGAGGCACCTCAAAGTTTATAAATACTGCCTACTTTCCAGAAAATTCTACATTTCTACTAAGGTGATGAACGGAGTGACTGGTTAGTTAACTGCTGCTGTTACTTGAGAAGAGAATTATTTTCTAATTTCCTACTTTACACTGTGCAAATTATAACTGAGAGGTAAGCTATAATATATTACATTTTATTACCAAGACAGCAAAAAAAAACAAAAAAAAAAAACAACTTTAAGTATGAAAATGTGATTCATGTATAGTGACATGTCACACGGACATTTATGTGTATAGGCCCTACAACAAAATAATGTTAACCGAAACTAATGAAACAAGTATATTTAAATGACATTAATTTACTGCAACTCATAGCAAAAAATAATATGACACTAATACATATGTAACCTAAAGCTGAATCTTTGCCCTTTTTTTCACTATTCAAACAGACTCTGTATCAACAGACTCACTCAAGAATTTGCACAGTGGACTGTGAAAGAGAATTACTTTTAAAGAACACAAACAAAGAAGAAGAGGTAAGATAGAAAAATATATTACATGTTGAAAAAGACCATGCTTTGCTAAATCAAAAAGAAGAAATATACAATTAACCTTTTTACTTTCTTTTTCAAACAGACACTACAAGAAGACTGGCGGATTAAGTTTGGCAGGAGGGGACCCTCTGTCATTCGGACAAGAACAACACTACAATCAAGGTATAGTATAACAAGTAGAAAAAAAAGGACATATATATGTTTAATGGCCGCCAATATAAAAATTAAAAGTACAAAAAATAAAAGAATTGAAGAAAGACTAAAACACAGTTCAACAAACTTCAAAAACACCTATACAATTTACAAAGAAACACAGTTTCAGAGAAAAAAAAAGAGGTGGTCACAAAACAGGAGAGCATACGAAACATTAGCAACATACATAAAACAAAAGTATTCTTCCTCTTCACTGTAAAATAAACTCCAATCATCACCCACAAGCCAAATGCAGCAACCAAAAAGTGGTGAACACAAAACAGGATAAAACAAAAAAGCCTACCATGATATAGGAAAGGCAATTAACATTCATTTTTACTGTCCAACATCATTTAATCCTCATGAAGAAGACTAATTAAGCAAATAAAGTATGCAAAATATGGTGAACACAAAACAGGATTGTACAAAAAAATCACAGAAACATATAGAAAAGTTAAATAATATTCTTCTTTATTGTTTAAGAACCTATAAGCCTTACAAATAAGCCTAAATAAGAATACCAAAAGTGGTGGACACAAAACAGGATAATGCTAAAAACATTGTGAGCATATCCAAAATACAAGACTAATTAAGGAAATAAGTATGCAAAATATGGTGGACACAAAACTGGATTGTAGCAAAAAACAGAGACAGATAAAAAAGATAATTAATATTCTTCTTCATTGTTTAAGAACCTATAAGCATTACAAAGAAGCCTAAATAAGCATACCAAAAGTGGTGGACACAAAACAGGATAATGCTAAAAACTTTGTGATCAGATCCAAAATAGTAAAAACATTAATAATTACAGTAAAAAAAAAAAAGGATAACTGTAATATACAAATACAATTAAAGTATTTTAAAAGGTTGCACAAAAAACAGCATAGCAGTAAAATTCACCATAACAGATACAATAGAATAAAACAATAAAATTTGCTATTCAGTACAAATACATTAAAATAAAATAACATTTTACTTTTTATTTTACAACAGACACTGCGTGAAGAGCATCGGACGAAGACTTTCAACAGCGGACCAACAAAGATTCTGTTTGAAATCACACTTCAACCAAGATACAGTATAACAAGTAAAAAAAGAGAAAACTAAATAAACATGTTTGCTCTGCATCCATGTCAACAGAAAAAACAAAAAAGAATAACAACCACTAACTATAACTTTTACCAAAATATAACTGACACATTTCTCATTTACCTCTTATTTGTCTTTTATAGACAATAATGTTTAACAGTAAATCCAAACTTCAATCTAGCCCCCAAAAAAGAAAACAGCATAGTCCACAAAAGTCTCAAAACACAGACAAAAAAATTGTCATTCTAAATTACCAGTCCGAATGTACAATATTAAGCATAAAACCTAACCACACACATAAAATACAATAGTACAACAAATAGTACTAACACCCAAAAAAACAACAATAGAAACATTTTCAGAGCCCCAACATATAAGCCTTTAAATAAAATATAAAAATACTATTATAACAATCCCCTGTACGATAAATTACAAAGACTTCTGCCTTCTACTATCCCAATAAGCCAAAAGTATAACAAAAAAATAAATTAACAAACCAAAAATTACACCTACTACATCTAGAAGAAGCTATAGTGTAATTACCTTGAGTGTGCTATGCATGTAAAGCAAAAATTACAACCTACGACAGAAAGTAAAAGCAAAAAAATAAAAAACACTTATTTAACAATACAAAAAAAGTACCACTACAATGAACTAGAATCACATAGAAACAAACTGTTGATAAGAATTTTTTTTAACAAACTTAACATCTCAAAATAAACTAATGATACATTATTTTTTTTTACAGATTAACATGGCTGATAGCGAGAGCAAACAAGAAAAGATAAGACGGCAAGCTAGAGAATGACGAGATTGGACAGCCAGAAGACACCGGAGAAGAAGGAAATTCGACGAGAAAAAGAATGCAAAAGAATTACAAGCAAAAGACTATCACCTTCTAAAATTAAAGATACACCAAAAAAAGCTACTAAACAAACAAAGCATTTAGAACCTGTTGCTGAAACATCAGATGACATTTTACCTGAAAAATTCAAAGATATACCAAAAAAAGCCACCAAAAAAAAACAAAGCATTTAGAACCTGTTCCTGAAACATCACATGACATTTCACCTGATGAATTTGAAAATGAAACTGATATATGCTTTGCAAATTCTCCTTTACTCAAGTCTTTAGCAGTAGAGGTTCATAATTGTGGGGACTTGAAAACTCAATGTCAGTTTTGTGAGGCTTATCATTTTAAACAGGAGAGACCCAGATATGGCCAATTTCTTAGTTGCTGTCAAAAAGGCAAGTTCAAACTTCCAGAAAGAAAAGAATCTCCAATCTATTTACAAAACATTATGACTGAACCTACATACATAAGATCCTACAATAGTGCCATATCCTTTGCATCTATGGGGGCAACATTAGCTGCTAATGTAACAGGACATGGTCCTTACTTTTTTAAAGTCCAAGGCCAAATTTACCATCGTACTTCCCATTTACATCCAGAGGAAGGAGTGCAAAGAAAATTTGCTCAACTATATGTCCTATATACAATGGAAGCTGTTGACCAACGTATGCAGCTGGAAGAAAATAAAAAAATGCTTACCCAGTGTTTTTATAGAGCTAGATAACATTATGGCCAATAACCCCTACACTAAAGCTTATAAAAAATTGGCAGAAGTAGAAAATTAACAACTTCATGCACATCAATTACCAATCCCAAAGGTCAATATGGTGCTTAAAAGAGACAGACATACTGATAAATGTCGTTATAACTTGCCAACATCAAATGACGTTGCAATGGTGTTTCAAAATGATGAAGGAGAACCACCATTTCAAAGAGACATTAGAATATATCCCAGAAATGAGGAGCAACCATTCATTAATATGAGTATCTTAAGTCCAAATTTAGATCCAATGACATATCCCATTTCTTTCTCACACGGAGAAGCAGGTTGGCAACCAAAATTAACCCTTCCCAGTTACCCAAATGCTAAAGCCAGAATCCGAAATAATGTTTCTATGCTTGAATTTAAAGTAGCTCAAATTGCCATTCGAAATACATTTAATCCAATTTTATGTGGTGGAAAACTAACACAACAATGGATTACTGATTCCTATTTGTAAATTGAGGCCAATAATTTAAACTTTATAAAATATCAACAAGATCAACTACGTGTAGAACAATATTGTGGACTAATGAACTATGTTGCTGAGGTGGCTACTAGCAGAGACATGGGAGCTGGCAAAGCCCTAATTTTACCATCTTCCTTTCAAGGATCTCCTCGAAATATGAGAGAAAGATACAATGATGCTATGGCTATTGTCAGCAAATTTGGCAAACCCGATTTATTTCTTATATTTACATGTAATCCCCAATGGCCAGAAATGACACAAAATGTACTTCTTGGCCAAAGTCCTTCCGACCAGATTTAGTAGCCAGAGTTTTTAAGATTAAATTAAATGAATTAATACGTGACATCACTATAAGTCACTTATTTGGCAAATGTCTTGCTTATGTATATACCATTGAATTTAAAAAAAGAGGCCTTCCACATGCACATCTTCTCATAATACTTCAAGAAAAAGATAAATTAGATACTGCTGACAAAGTGGATGCAGTCATTGTTGCTGAACTACCAGATCCAGAACTATATGGTAGACTATATGAAATTGTTACTCATTGCATGATTCATGGACCCTGTGGTAGGCTTAATCCACAATCATGTATGGAAAATAATAAATGTTCCAAAGAATTTCCAAAAGATTATAGAGACAAAACCTATGCCAATTGTGATGGCTATCCACTTTATAAAAGAAGAGAAGGAGATAGTGCCATTATTCGTGGAAAAAAAGTTGACAATAGATATGTAGTACCCTACAATCCACATTTACTGATGAAGTATAACGCACACATTAATGTAGAAGCCTGCACTTCCATCAAATCCATTAAATATGTGTACAAATATATTTACAAAGGCTATGATGCAGCTACTGTAGTCGTCAAAAGTGCAGACAACCCTGAAAGCACTGAGTTAGTACATGATGAACTTGCATCTCATGTAGATGCTCGCTATGTAAGTGCACCAGAAGCTATGTGGCGCCTTTTAAAATTTGAAATGCATGATAGATCACATGCAGTATATAGATTAGCAGTACATTTGCCACAAAGACATTTAGTTTATTTCCATGCTGGAAATGAAAGTAATGCATTGGCCCAAAGTGAACATCGTCACACTACACTAACTGCATGGTTTGAATTAAATGCCACTGATTCAGAAGCAACACAATTCTTATATATTGAAATTCCATATCACTATGTTTTTGTGAATGGATTATGGAGACCTAGAAAAAGCAGAGGAAATAAAATAGTCCCAAGAATTTACACAGTAAGCCCAAGAGATCTTGAACGTTTTTGCTTACGAATATTACTTTTAAATGTTCCGGGAGCACAAAGTTTTGAACACTTAAGAACTGTTAATGACATAGTATATGAATCCTTCCATTTAGCTGCAAGACATAGAAACTTACTAGCAGATGATACAGAATGGGAAAAATGTTTAGAAGAAGCAGCACTATGTCAAATGCCACGGCAGATGAGAGAACAATTTGCATTTATTTGTATCTCCTCAAATCCTCCAAATGCATTAGCTTTGTGGGACACATTTAAAAGTAATATGGCTGAAGACTTTATGCAACAATATAATGAACCTATTGCACACTTAAAAGCGTTAATAGAAATCCAAGAAGTATTTTTAACTCATGGATTAAGTTGTGCAAGTTTTAATTTGCCTGATCCAGGTCTTATAGATGACATAAACTTTGAAGACTATGACATTCAACTACAAGTAGAAAGAACAGAAGAAAGACTTGCAACTTTAAATACATTACAATTGCAAGCATTTCATGCCATTAAAAATGCAATAGATGAAGACATGGTCACAGAGCGTTATTTCTATTTTGATGGACCTGGCGGATCAGAAAAAACATCTATATAATTTATTAATGAATTTTGTTCGAGCACAAGGTCAAATAGCATTGCCTTTTGCCACTACTGGAATTGCTGCACTTTAAAAAAAATTGAAAAAAAGTAAATTAATTATAATAGATGAGGCCACAATAATGTCATGCTATGCACTCCAATGTATTGACCGTTTGCTTCGTGAAGTCATGGATAATACTTTTCCATTTGGTGGAAAGGTAATGTTGTTAGGTGGCGATTTTAGACAAACATTACCTGTCGTTGTACATGGAAATCGAACTGACATTATCGAAACCTGTATAAAGTCAAGCACACTATGGAAACATTTTACCCATCTTCAACTGCAACAAAACATGAGATCAGAAGGCCAAACTGATTTCAATGATTGGCTTATTAAAATTGGAGAAGGCAGAACAGAAAAAATACCACATTTACCTGACGACACTGTGCAGATCGCACCTCATATGATTTGACACCAAGATATTATATCGGCTATATTTGAAGGTAGCATAAATAACCAGGAATATTCAGAGCTTGCCAACCAAGTCATACTAACAAGTAAAAATAAGGATGCATTAATCCTCAATAATGAAATCTTAAAAAAAATTAATGCACCACAAAGAAATGATCACAGTGCTGATTCTGTACTTGTTGATGACAATGAAAGTCAGGCAAGCTTTTCCACTGAATTCATAAACTCACTAACTCCTTCTGGAATGCCACCACATATTTTGCAGCTAAAGAAAGGTGCAATTGTCATCTTACTGTGAAATATGAACCCCAAAAAAGGCCTATGCAATGGGACAAGATTAATTGTTCAACAATTAAAGGACCATTTCATAGATGCTGAAATTTTAACTGGTACCCATAAAGGAGAGAGAGTTTTCATACCAAGAATAGATTTAGCACCAAGTGAAAGTAGTTTCCCTTTTACACTTCAAAGAAGACAATTTCCCATCATTATGGCATTTGCCATGACTATTATTAAATCACAAGGACAAACATTTAAATCTGTGGGTATTTTCTTAGAACAACCAGTATTTGCACATGGCCAATTGTACGTTGCCTTATCACGGTGCAAAAATCCACAGGCTATTAAAGTTTACATTGAAAAGAATGAAAGTCAAGGTGATTTATTAGAAGATGGACGTATTTTTACTCAGAACATTGTCTACTATGAAGTACTTTAACTTTTCATTAAAGAAACAAAAACCATGCAAAACAAATTTAAAAGCAAATGCAAAAAGATAAAAAAACACAATATAACAACCAAATTTTTACAAAAAATACACATAAATGTCCGTTCCCTTGAAAAGGTCATTATTACGCAACAGAAATTACATTTACAAAAACAATATTTTACTGTTAAACTACATTAAATTGTCAAACACATACAGAACAGTGCTTACAGAGCATGCAAGAAGTTTAACTTCTTGTGTTCTCTTTTTAGAGAACTACTTTTCCACAGACCAAACTATTTGTGCGATTTTAAACAATTACTACAGCAACAAACAAAGGTCAGCCATTGAAAAATACAAATCAATAAACAATTCAGTCATAATTAATGGAAGTACTGTTTATATATCATTAGCCTCACAAAACACTTGCCTTGCATTATTTTTACAAATTATGTTAAAATGTTAATTAACTATGTTATTGTTTCTAATGTAACAAGTTTAAAAACAATATTTTTAAGTTCCTTACTTAGACAGATAAGAAAGTTCAAGTTTGAAGAAATATACTTTCAAGTTCCTTACTTAGACATATTACAAAGTTCATGTTAAGAGCTCAACCACATTTTAAGTCACAATGTAAATGTTGTCTTTTATGTTGAACATTAATCCAGGGAGTAATCTGATCGCCAGTTAATGGGGTCAGGAAGGAATAAAAAAAAATCCCTCTTTGATACAATTGGCTACGTTTCAAGGAGGGTTTTTACTGTTTGCCTTCCTCTGGATTCAATGTATATTTAAGTTAACAATTCTTGAGATAGAACTTGCATGTTAAAAAACCATTACCTCAAGTTTACAATACTGATTAATTTAAAGTTCAACTGTTCTTACATTCAAATGTTAATACTTTTAATACAAAATGCTTTAACAGTTACTGTTGACCAAAACAACATTTTACAAAAAAAAACATGTTTAATATCACAATAGTACTTATTTCATCATAATTAAAATCTTACAAGTGTCAAATACGTATATTAATAACTAAACAACTTTCCAAACATACACATCTCATTGCCGTCATTTTTTGACGGGCAAATCGCTAGTAAGTATATAAAACTCTGTCCCCCCAGATTTTTTTTGTTTCCTACACGCTTGTGTAGGGATATCACACCTAGTACAAATTAATGCATCATTTGAGAGCCACATGTGATGTTTTACGTGGTCCGGAGAGCATCCACGAGGTGATTTGTTCCACCAGGACACATGCGCTGTGATTTTTTTGTCAGTTTGGAAAGCTTACGCATCACGTATGGGATGTATTCTTGAAGTTGAAAGTTAGGGGTACATTGATGTAGCAGTTGTTCTGTTGCTGTACATGTTGTTTTTCTTTGTCCATGTTGTTAAACCATGAGTTTACACACAGCAGCAGTTCTGTAATGGCAATATGATGTGATTATTGGAGTCACCAATTATCCATTATAATCATTTTGCTTTTAACATTGAGTTAAAATATGATTAGTGATCACAAATTTTGATCTCATGCAGTACGTATATTCTCGTTACATATCTGCAGGTATGTTCATATTTTCAGATTGATATGAATTGTATCAATCCCTATGGGATGTGGATTTTCATGATCAGACGATGTGAACTCATGGGTCTATAGTGTTTTGAGGTTTTCATATACAAATGTGTGGCATATATACATTGACATGGTGGGATATATAACCCCCTACATTTATCTATGCTATTGATGTTTTGAATTGTGAGTATTTTTGATGTGTATGAGAATGTATGCTTACTTACCTGTAACTGATGGCATGTTCTAGCGTATTCATGGTTATTCAATAGTGCATCATGAGACATACATCATATCAGGGAACCCTCCTCTACTTTGGACTGTTTGATATTCTTTTGACAATGAGGATGGAGAAAAGAGTTTTAGAAGTTATGTATAATCAAGCTACATTATGGTTATTTCTTACTAGCGACTTGCCCGTCAAAAAATGACGGCAATGTGATGTATATGTTTGTGAAGTTGTTTAGTTATTAACATATATTTTTGACACTTGTAAGTATTTTAATATGAACGTGTATTTTTGTAAAATGTTGATGTAATGGTTTTTTAAAATGTAATTAGTATCTGAAGAATTGTTAACTTTAATATACATTGAATGAATAGGAAAGCAAAACGTAAAAAGCCTTCTTTAAACGTGGCGAATTTTAACATGAAGTTTAAAATATATGTAAGCAATAACCTTCAAAGTATATATTTTTAAACTTGAACTTTATTTTTTATGTAACTTTGGAATTTTTTCAAAACATTTGTCTAATTTTGAACATTATAAACAGGAACATAGTAAATACATTTTGTAACATAATTTTGAATTAAAAGTATTAACATTTGAATGTAAAAACAGTTTAACTTTAAATTAATCAGTATTAACATGCAATTTGTATCTGAATAATGGTTAAGTTTAATATACATTGAATGTAGAGGAAGGCATACAGTAAAAACTCTCCTTAAACCGTACGTAATTAAAGTAATTAATTACTGAGCACATAAACTGGCGATAAACATTAATGTAGGGAGTAATCTTAAGATAACAGAGAATATTTACATTGTGACTTAAAAGGTGCTTGAGCTCTTAACATGAACTTTGTAATATGTTGAATGAAATAACTTGAAAATATTGTTTTTAAACTTGTAACATTAGAAACATTAACATAGTGACTTAACATTTTAACATAATTTTTCATAGAAATGCAAGGCAAGTATTTTGTGAGGCGAATCATCATAAACATGACTTCCATTAATTATGACTGAATTAAACAACCAATTGTTATGTATTTTGCAATGCTTTTAAAAAATCTTGGCATTTGTATCCTTCAAAGTTATAGTACTTCATAGTAGACAATGTTTTTTGTAAAAATACGTCCATCTTCTAATAAATCACCTTGACTTTCATTGTTTTCAATGTAAACTTTAATAGCCTGTGGATTTTTGCACCGTGACAACGCAACGTACAATTGACCATGTGCAAAAACTGGTTCTTCCAAGTAAATACCCACAGATTTGAAAGTTTGACCTTGTGATTTATTAATGGTCATGGCAAATGCCATAATAATGGGAAATTGTCTTCTTTGAAGTATAAAAGGGAGACTACTTTCACTTGGTGCTAAATCTATTCTTGGTATGAAAACTCTCTCTCCTTTATGGGTCCCAGTTAAAATTTCAGCATCTATAAAATGGTCCTTTAATTGTTGAACAATTAATCTTGTGCCATTGCATAGGCCTTTTTTGGGGTTCATATTTCGCAGTAACATGATAATTGCACCTTTCTTTAGCTGCAAAATATGTGGTGGCATTCCAGAAGGAGTTAAAGAGTTAATGAATTCAGTTGAAAAGTTTGCCTGACTTTCATTGTCATCAGCAAGTACAGAATCAGCACTGTGATAATTTCTTTGTGGTGCATTAATTTTTTTTAAGATTTCATTATTGAGTATTAATGCATCTTTATTTTTACACGTCAGTATAACTTGGTTGGCAAGCTCGGAATATTCTTCGTTATTTATGCTCCCTTCAAATATAGCCGATATAATATCTTGTTGACAAATCATATGAGGTGGGATCTCTACAGTGTCGTCAGGTAAATGTAGTATTTTTTCTGTTCTGCCTTCTCCAATTTTAATAAGCCAATCATTGAAATCAGTTTGGCCTTCTGATCTCATATTTTGTTGCAGTTGAAGATGGGTAAAATGTTTCCATACTGTACTTGACTTTATACATGTTTCAATAATGTCTGTTCGATTTCCATGTACAACGACAGGTAATGTTTGTCTAAAATCGCCACCCAACAACATTACCTTTCCACCAAATGGAAAAATATTATCCATGACTCCATGAAGCAAACGGTCAATACATTGGAGGGCATAGCATGACATCATTGTGGCCTCATCTATTATAATTAATTTACATTTCTTCAATTTCTTTGCTTGTAAGGATGTCATGCGAATATCTGACACAGAATTTTCTAAAATAGGCACTGGCAGTTTAAATCCACTATGAACAGTTCTTCCACCTTCTAATAAAAGTGCAGCAATTCCAGTAGTGGCAAACGCCATTGCTATTTTTCCTTGTGCTCGTACTGAACTCATTAATAAATTGTACAAATATGTTTTCCCTGATCCGCCAGGTCCATCAAGATAGAAATAACGCTCTGTCACCATGTCATCATCTATAGCATTTTTAATGGCATGAAATGCTTGCAATTGTAGTGTATTTAAAGTTGCAAGTCTTTCTTCTGTTCTTTCTGCTTGTAGTTGAATGTCATAGTCTTCAAAGTTAATGTCATCTGTAAGACCTGGATCAGGCAAATTAAAACTTGCACAACTTAATCCATGAGTTAAAAAGACTTCTTGAATTTCCATTAACGGCTTTTAAGTGTGCAATGGGTTCATTGTATCGTCGCATAAAGTCTTCAGCCATATTACTTTTAAAAGTCTCCCACAAAGCTAATGCATTTGGAGCATTTGAGAAGATACAAATAAAAGCAAATTGTTCTCTCATCTGTCGTGGCATTTGACATTGTGCTGCTTCTTCTAAACATCTTTCCCACTCTGTATCATCAGCGAGTAAGTTTCTATGTCTTGCAGCTAAATGGAAGGATTCATATACAATGTCATTAACAGTTCTTAAGTGTTCAAAACTTTGTGCTCCTGGAACATTTAAAAGTAATATCCGTAAGCAAAAACGTTCAACATCTCTTGGACTGACTGTGTAAATTCGTGGAATTATTTTATTGCCTCTGGTTTTTCTTGCTCTCCATAATCCATTCACAAAAACATAGTGATATGGAATTTCAATATATAAGTATTGTGTTGCTTGAGCATCAGTGGAATTTAATGCAAACCATGCAGTTAGTGTAGTGTGACGATCTTCACTTTGGGCCAATGCATTCATTTCATTTCCAGCATGGAAATAGACTGAATGTCGTTGTGGCAAATGTACTGCTAACCTATATACTGCATGTGATCTATCATGCATTTCAAATTTTAAAAGCCGCCACATAGCTTCTGGCGCACTGACATAGCGAGCATCTACATGAGATGCAAGTTCATCATGTACTAACTCACTACTTTCAGGGTTGTCTGCACTTTTGACGACTACAGTAGCTGCATCGTAACCTTTGTAAATATATTTGTAGACATATTTAATGGATTTGATGGAAGTGCAGGCTTCTACGTTGATGTGGGCGTTGTACTTCATGAGTAAATGTGGATTGTAGGGTACTACATATCTATTGTCCACTTTTTTTCCACGAATAATGGCACTATCTCCTTCTCTTCTTTTATAATGTGGATATCCATCACAATTTGCATATGTTTTGTCTCTATAATCTTTTGGAAAATCTTTTGAACATTGATTATTTTCCATACATGGTGATTGTGGATTAAGGTCTCCACAGGGTCCATGAATCATGCGATGAGTAACAATCTCATATAGTCTACCATATAGTTCTGGATCTGGTAGTTCAGCAACTATGACTGCATCCACTTTGTCCGAAGTATCTAATTTATCTTTCTCTTGAAGTATTATGAGAAGATGTGCATGTGGAAGGCCTCTTTTTTGAAATTCAATGGTATATACATAAGCAAGACATTTGCCAAATAACTGATTTATAGTGAAGTCACGTATTAATTCATTTAATTTGATCTTAAAAACTCTGGCTACTAAATCTGGTCGATCTGAAGCACTTTGTCCAAGAAGTAGATTTTGATTAATTTCTGGCCATTGTGGATTACATGTAAATGTCACAAATAAATCTGGTTTTCCAAATTTTGTCACAATAGCCATAGCATCATTGTATCTTTCTCTCATATTTCGAGGAGATCCTTGAATGGAAGATGGTAAAATGATGGCTTTGCCAGCTGTCATGTCTCTGCTTGTAGCCACGTCAGCAACATAGTCCATGAGTCCACAATATTTTTCTACACGTAGTTTATCTTGTTGATATTTTATAAAGTTTAAATTATTTGCCTCAACTTGCAAATATGAATCAATAATCCATTGTTGTGTTAGTTTCCCACCACATAAAATTGGATTAAATTCATCTCTAATGGCAATTTGAGCAACTTTAAATTCAAGCATAGAAACATTATTTCGGATTCTGGCTTTAGCATTTGGGTAACTGGGAAGGGTTAATTTTGGTTGCCAACCTGCTTCTCCATGTGGGAAAAAGATGGGATATGTCATTGGATCTAAATTTGGACTTAAGATATTAATATTAATAAATGGTTGCTCCTCATTTCTGGGATATACTCTAATTTCTCTTTGAAATGGTGGTTCTCCTTCATCATTCTGAAAGACCATTGCAACCTCATTTGATGTTGGCAAGTTATAACGACGTTTATCAGTATGTCTGTCTCTTTTAAGCACCATATTAACCTTTGGCATGGGTAATTGATGTCTTTGTGCATGAAGTAGTTGTTCATTTTCTACTTCTGCCATTTTTTTGTAAGCTTTACTGTAGGGATTGTTGTCCATAATGTTATTTAGCTCTATAAAAACACTGGGTAAGCATTTTTTATTTTCTTCCATCTGCATACGTTGGTCAACAGCTTCCATTGTATCTAGGACATATAGTTGAGCGAATTTTCTTTGCTCTCCTTCCTCTGGATGTAAATGTGAAGTCCGATGATAAATTTGTCCTTGGACTTTAAAACAGTAAGGACCATGTCCTGGTACATTAGCAGCCAATGTTGCCCCCATAGATGCAAATGATATGGCACTATTGTAGGATCTTATGTTTGTCTTAAAATTTTTGTAATTTGGAAAAGTAGGTTCAGTCATAATATTTTGTAAATAGCTTGGAAATTGTTTCCTTTCTGGAAGTTTGAACTTGCCTTTTTGACAACAACTAATAAATTGTCCATCTCTGGGTCTCTCCTGTTTAAAATAATAAGCCTCACAAAATTGACATTGAGTAGTCATGTCCCCACAACTATGAACCTCTACTGCTAAAGACTTGAGTAAAGGACAATTTGCAAAGCATATTGGATGTTGACTTTCATATTCATCAGGTGAAAAGTCATGAAATGTTTCAACAACAGGTTCTAAATGTTTAGTTTTTTTTCGTGGATTTTCTTGGTATATGTTGTCCTTGTTTGGTTGAAATGTCCTGTAAGTTTTTAGTAAGAGTTTGTAAATGCTTTGTTTTTGTAGTTGCTTTTTTTGGTCTGTCTTGACTGGTATCTTGTAAAATGTCATCTGATGTTTTAGGAACAGTTTGTAAATGCTTTATTATCTTTTTATTTTTTTTGGTTGTATCTTTCATTTTTGCAGCTGATATTCTTTTATTTGCAAGTCTTTTGCGTTCTTTTTCTCTTCGAATTTTTTTCTCCTCCGGTGTCTGCTGGGCGGCCCATCTCTCTTGTCTTTCTCTAGTTTGACGTCTTTTCTTCTCTTCTTTGGTCTCGTTATCAGCCATATTAATCTGTATTTGAAAAAAAATAAATGTAATTGTGTATATTTTAATTTGTAATTCCTGTTAAAGATTCTTGTGCACAATTGGTGAAATAAAAGGCAAATCATTAATGTATCATTTATATTTAGTTAAATTTATAATTCCTGTCCTCACTGGCTAAGAATTTGGCCAATGGAATACTGCTGTAAATAAGCATGTAACATATTTTTTTAAATAATAGTTTTATTTATTAAAAAAGTTGTTTGTGGATAGATATTTACCACTGCAAAACTTCTTTGCTAAAAAAAAAAGTGATGTGGTTATTGAGCTATGTATTGCATAGTAGCAATTTAAATAAAATAAGGGAGATAGTAAATTAATTATTTTATTTTTCTGTTGACACGGATGCAACAGAAATCAGTTTCTTTAGTTTTATACTTTAGTACTTATTATACTTTACCTTGGTTGAAGTGTGATTTAAATCCGAATGTTTGTTGGTCCTCGGTTAAAAATCGTTGTCCAATGGTGTGGTCCTCTGTTGGAAGTCCTCGTCCGATGGTGTGGTCCTGTGGCGATAGCCCTCGTCCGATGTTGTGGTCCTTTGGCGATAGCCCTCGTCCGATGTTGTGGTCCTTTGGTGAAAGTCCTCGTCCGATGGTCTGGTCCTGTGTTGAAATTCCTCGTCCGATGGTCTGGTCCTGTGTTAAATTCCTCGTCTGCTGGTCTGGTCCTCTGTTGAAATTCCTCGTCTGCTGGTCTGGTCCGAGTCCTCGTCCGATGGTCCGGTCCTGTGGAGAAAGTTCTCGTCCGATTGTCTTCACGCAGTATCTGTTGTAATATAAAATAGAAAATGTTGTTTGAGTGAAATGTCTTTTGAATAAGTAAAAAATGTATGAATTTGGCTGTATTGTATCAGTTATGGTTATTTTTTTCTATATTTTTTTTTTTTACTTTCTGTACAATCCCACGACTTTTGTTATTCTTATTTAAGGTTCTTAGTAAGTCTTGTGGGTTGTGATATATTAAATAAGAATATAAATTTAGTTTGCTATGTGTTTATGTTATTTTTTGTACAATCCTGTTTTGTGCACACTGTCATGAATCAGCCAGGGGCCATCTTGGATTTGGAACTGTTACCTGCCACATGTTATTGAACAGAAGGTTTTGGGCTCCCAGAGCCACTGTTATAATGTAATATATTCAGGGCAGAGTCCCACTGTTATTGTTAGGCATTGAGAGAAGAGGCAGTTTACCACGTCACCACTAATAAAGTCGTCATAACGCATTAAGTGGACTTACGTGGGAAGTACTGCCTCAACTCATAACATGTGGGTTATAACATGTTGTAGTGGTAATATCTGTAAATATATTGTATTTGAATGTTGGAGCCATGTTGTGTCCATATTGACTGCATATGTAACCTGAGTTGATCACCCATCTGCCTTCCAGCTATCACCTAAAGTAAACACTTGAAGTGATAGTAAGGCCAGAACAAAGGGGTCTATACAGACATTGAGGCACCATAACCCCAGGGGGTCTACAGGGATTCTCACTCAGATAATCAGGGCAAATTCCAGAGGACAGGTAGATGTTTCTCCCTTGAGAGCCACACACCAACTGAATTAGGTAGCCACACCTAGTGGGCGGACCTGGGAGGAGTCTCATGGTTCCCTGCCTGATTGGCCAGAGGCAGTTAGGGGCTGACTAAAGATAGCCCTCCTGGTGATTTTGTATGCCTGTTTAAAAGATGATGTTTTCCAAATAAAGTTGTTCATAATTTTCATCAAGACTTTGTGTGCAGATGTATTATTTACCCAGGGACATATGCTTGCAGTAAGATTCGTCAGACTTACTGTCAATATTGCTCAGTCTAAACCAAGGGCTGAGACATGATGTTCCTGTAATCAAAAAGGCTCCAAGGTCCAGAGTAACCCAAATCAAGTCAGCAGACCCCAGCCAGAGAGTGGGTATTGATAATTGGTGGCACAGTGGTGGGGTACTCTGAGAAGGACCAGAAAATGGAGCAGATGGAAGCAGAGGACTACAGACTACTCCTGCTAAATCAATGGATGGCATTCATGCAATTATGGCATGGCCATGAGCTGGCAAGCTGGTTGGAGGAACTGGTAGAGAAAGAGATGGACTTGGAGGAACAGTACCTTGCCAGGATAGAGTCCTTGGGTGGCCGGAGAGAGGATCTCTATTTTCGTTTGGATCTAGAATATGGGGTCGGTGAGATTCTGAATGGTGATCCGGAATGTGGCATGGGAACTGCAAGGAGGCATAATAACTTGTTTGTTGAACGCTGCCGGGGTCTGGGACTGGAAGCATGGTTCCCGGAGGCTCCTTTGCTGGAACCCCTGATTCAGCAAGAGCTGCAACTGGAGGCTGAGTATGTGGAATTGTGGGATGCGATACCCAAGAAGTATTTTTACAACTCAGACGGTATGTACCAGAGGGAGTATGCTCACTGGAACTGGGGAGAGGCATTTCTAGACTGTAAACAAAGTGAGGAGTGGGAAGGGGTAAACACTGTTCCTTTGCCAACTCCTGGGGATGGAGAATGTTTGCCCCTAGAACATGCAGTAACTGTGTCAGGGCCTAGTCACCAGCCCCAAGAGCCAGAGACCCAGTGGACTGTTCCCTGGGTGGGGTCAGATAATCCATGTCTGCCCCCTGATACCCCAAGAGATTTAATCCCAGAGGAAGTGGGAACTGTTCACAAGCTAGGGCCAGATAAGTTAAGTCTGCCCTCAGAAGTTCTAGGCAAAGTGTGTTGGCCAGAACTGTTAATGGAGCCAGAGGCTCGGGATGATTGTGTGATGGACGGTGGGAAGGGAGCCTTAGAGGCCAGGCTGGAAGGGAATGATGAGATTCCCCAGCCTGCATCAGATAACCACTGTCTGTACCCTGACAGTCCAGGGGAGTTGTCCCCAGAGGTGCTAGTGAAGCACAGAGCCCAGGAGGGTTGTGTAAGAGACTGTGGGGAGGGAAAAGAATTGGTTTCTGGCTACATGGAACCTGACCTCACACAGCAAGAGAGTGCCAGGGGCACAAAGAGCCAGGCGGGGGCAGCAAGCATGCCAGCCTTGGCAAAAGCATTATGGGTGCAGAGTGGCACCATGACAGAGGGTGTACCAAGTGGGGAGATACCCTGGATAACCATTGTCCAGGGGCCCACTGGAACAGACACCACTCCAAAGACCCAGTTCAACAGAAAGGACTGGGATAAAGTTGCTCAACCCCGGGCAATGGAGGAGTGTAAGCACAGCTTGGGTGGGAGCAGCGTAGCTCCCCAAGCAGCAACGGAAACAGCTGGACCAGAGGAAGGAAGCCAAGAGGAGCTGTCCCTTTGCAATCCCATAGGCCCAGAGACTGTATTAGAGATCCCAGCCCATCGGTGGGGACTGGCTGGGGGGAACAGAGTTGCTATGGGACAGAAACTGTGGCCCACCTGTTGTACTCTGGGATACCAGATTATTGGGGAGGTACCCTGGACTATTTGGGTGGGTGTGAATGGGAAGAGCAATTTGCTCTATACAGTGGGTGCAAGGCCAAGGGCTGGGGGAGGTTTTTACTCTGCACCTTGGGACAGACAAGAACTGGCATAGCATACAGAGGGCCAAATCAGCACATTCATGACTATCAGCGTAGCTGGAAAAATCAGGGATGTTTCCTGCCACGCTTGGGGAGGTGTTGTCATGAATCAGCCAGGGGCCATCTTGGATTTGGAACTGTTACCTGCCACATGTTATTGAACAGAAGGTTTTGGGCTCCCAGAGCCACTGTTATAATGTAATATATTCAGGGCAGAGTCCCACTGTTATTGTTAGGCATTGAGAGAAGAGGCAGTTTACCACGTCACCACTAATAAAGTCGACATAACGCATTAAGTGGACTGACGTGGGAAGTACTGCCTCAACTCATAACATGTGGGTTATAACATGTTGTAGTGGTAATATCTGTAAATATATTGTATTTGAATGTTGGAGCCATGTTGTGTCCATATTGACTGCATATGTAACCTGAGTTGATCACCCATCTGCCTTCCAGCTATCACCTAAAGTAAACACTTGAAGTGATAGTAAGGCCAGAACAAAGGGGTCTATACAGACATTGAGGCACCATAACCCCAGGAGGTCTACAGGGATTCTCACTCAGATAATCAGGGCAAATTCCAGAGGACAGGTAGATGTTTCTCCCTTGAGAGCCACACACCAACTGAATTAGGTAGCCACACCTAGTGGGCGGACCTGGGAGGAGTCTCATGGTTCCCTGCCTGATTGGCCAGAGGCAGTTAGGGGCTGACTAAAGATAGCCCTCCTGGTGATTTTGTATGCCTGTTTAAAAGATGATGTTTTCCAAATAAAGTTGTTCATAATTTTCATCAAGACTTTGTGTGCAGATGTATTATTTACCCAGGGACATATGCTTGCAGTAAGATTCGTCAGACTTACTGTCAATATTGCTCAGTCTAAACCAAGGGCTGAGACATGATGTTCCTGTAATCAAAAAGGCTCCAAGGTCCAGAGTAACCCAAATCAAGTCAGCAGACCCCAGCCAGAGAGTGGGTCGTGATACACACCACTTGTGGTATACTTATTTAACCTTTATTGGGATGCTTATAGTTAGTGAAACATGAAATAATATAATTAATGTAGTTTGCTATGTGTTTGTGTTAGTTTTTGACAATCCTGTTTGGTGCGCACCACTTGTGTAAAAGTTATTTATTGTTGATTGTACTGGTTATAGGTTGTTAAACATTAAAGAAGAATGTTAATGTAGTTTCCTATGAGTTTGTGTGATTTTTTGTACAATGCTATTAGGTGCGCAACACTTTTGTTATTCTTATTTTTGCTTCTTTGTAAGGCTTATAGGTTGTTAAACATTGAATAAGAAATTATGCTTTGTGTGTAGCAGTTTGTGTCTCATTCAATTGCGATTTGGCTAATTGAATCGTGCCCTAAATAAGCACATATCATATTTTTTTAAATACGTTTTTAGTCATTGAAAAACTTTATTTTGGATATATTTTTAGTAACTAAAAACTTCTTTTAAAAAAAATTGTTATGTTGTTATTTAGAGCCCTATTCAATTGGGCAAATTGCAATTGAATGAGGGCCTTTGTGTGTAACATATGTTGCATAGTTTTCCCCTCATTCAATTGCATTTTTTACAATGTAATAGTACTCTAAGGCCGTCATTGAATTGCAATGTTGAAAATTGAATAGGGTTGTAAATAAGCACATCACATATATTTGTTAAAATAGAATAAGGGCCTAAAAGTGCTTATTTATAGCCATATTTAATTGTCCAAAATAGCAATTCAATGAGGGCCTTTGGTTACTGCATTTGTTATATTGTGAGCTCCTCATTCAATTGTGTTTTGGCCAATGGAATAGAGCTCAATATCAGCACAGAGCATATTTGTTTACGGAATTTTGTATTTAGTGAACTTGTATCCAAAAGCAACGTGTTCACAAAATAAAAAGTCCCTTTAAAAAATATGCTCTGTGCTTATATAGAGCCCTATTGAAATGGGCAAATCACATTTGAGTGAGGCCCTTGGCCATTAAAGATATATAGGTCCTCATTGAATTGCAATTTTGCCAATTGAAGAGGGCTCTATATGATCACATAACATATTTATTGAGCAAAGTTTTTAGTTATTGAAAACCTTGATTGTGGTTAGAAGTTCAGTAACTAAAAAGTTCTGTCTAAAAAATATGTTATGTGCTTATATAGAGCCCTATTCAATTGAGGAAGTCGCAATTGAATAAGGCTCATGGTTCTTTCTTGTTTATACTTAATACTTTACCTTGATTGAAGTTTGGAATGTCAGACGGTCCCCTCCTACCAATCTTAATCCGCCGGTCTTCTTGTAGTGTCTGTTTGAAAAAGAAAGTGAAATAGTTATTAGTATATTTATAATTTTTCATCTAGCAAAGCATGGCCTTTTGAGCATGTAATGTCTTGTTGTATCTTACCTCTTCTTCTTTGTTGGTGTTCTTTAAAAGGGATTGTGCTTCCCAGTGCACGGTGCAAATTGTTGAGAGACGCTATTGATGCAGAGTCTGTTTGAATATTCAAAGAAATAAAAAGATTCAGCTTTATATGATCTATTGAATTGCAGTAAATGAATGTCATTTAAATATAGTTCTGTAAATTTTTTCAATTGACCTTATTTTTTGTTGGGGGCTACACACATATGTCACATACATAAAGCACATTCCATAGTTTAATGTAATTATTTTGTGTACGTATGACATATCAGTATACATGACTCATATTTAAATGTTTAAATTAACCTTATATATTTTTTTTCCAACACACATAAATGTGTATGTGTGAGATGTAACTATAGATGATACACATATATGTGCGTGTGACATATCAGTATACATGACATATAATGTCATTTAAATGTAGTTGTTTACTGATTTTGTTTTAAGCTAATTTTGTTGCAGTGGCAATACACATAAATGTGCGTGTGACATGTCACTATACATTATACACATATATGTCCGTGTCACATGTCACTATGAAGGGGCAATACACAGAAATGTGCGTGTCACATGTCAATATAGATGATACACATATATGTCCGTGTCACATGTCACTATGCAGGGGCAATACACATAAATGTGCGTGTCACATGTCACTATACATTATACACATATATGTGCGTGTCAGATGTCACTATACATTACAGACATATATGTGCGTGTCACATGTCACTATACATAAACCTCTGTTTAATATTGAATTATGTTTTTTTGTTGTTTTGTTAAATGAACCGTATTTTTTTTTTGAGCCTATACACATAAATGTGCCATATATGTCACTACATAAATCCTATTTTTTTTTTTTATTTGTTTGACCTGTCCTGATAATAAAATGTAATATATTATAGCTTACCTCTCAGTTGTAATTTGCACAATGCAAAGTAGTAAATTTGTAAAGAATTGTCTTCTCAAGTAAAAGCAGCAGTTATCTCAGAAGTCACTCCGTTGATCACCTGAGGAGAAATGTATTTTTTTGTTTGAAATAGGCAGTATTTATAAACTTGTAGAAAGTTCTGGAAAGTGAGACCGTTAGAACGCAATACACATGCGCTATTTGCGTTCCAGCTTACAATTTGCGTTCCATCCGCCATTTTCTGCGTATTACTGTTCAAAATGGTGTTTAATATGATTGTGATACGTTCCGCATAGTATGTGTTTCATTATTGCGAGTAAGTGTAGTGTAGTTACGTCTGAAGCCTCGTTTTCGTTTTGTTCGTCGGCCATTTTTTCTGTCGCTTAGCGATGGTATTAGTGTCTAAAGTGTTTTATTTTGATTTAAATGTAGGTGTAACTTGTTTTTTTGAGGTGCTGGCTGGTTCCTCTTGCTGTAGTTAAGCTTTTTATGTGTTTGTGATGTGTCTTTCTTAAGTTTTAAATGTTTGTATGTCGGCGTGTTGCGTCCGATGTTTGCGAAGTCGTAATGTGTAGTAACGTGTCTCGTATGGTGTTTGAGTGTGTAGCCTCGTTTTCGTTTTATTCGTCGGCCATTTTTTGTGTCGCTTAACAAACTATTTAGTGTCTAAACTCTTTTATTTTGAGAGCAATTAAGTTGTAAGTTGCATTTTTGAGGTCCTGGGTGCCTCCTGTTTGTGTAGGTAAGGTTTTTATGTATGTGCTGTGTGTATGTATTGTGTTTTTAATTTTGTAATGTTCGCGAGTTGCGTCCGAGTGTTGCGAGGCCGTAATGTGTGTGAACGTGTGTCGTATGTTGTTTGCGAGTGTCGTAATGTGTGTGAACGTGTGTCGTATGTTGTTTGCGAGTGTCGTAATGTGTTGCGACGTGAACTTTTTTTGAAATTTTGCAAGGGTCGCAGTTGCTGCAACTGAAGACCTCGCTTTGCGAGGTCCTCAGGTGCTGGCATGGAGCGTCTGCGGCGCTCCAGCCAGCAACTGAGGCCCTCGCTTTGCGAGGGTCCTCAGTTGTGGCAAGGAGCGCCTTCGGCGCTCCATGCCAGCAACTGAGAACCTGGCACAGTGCCCTCGCTTCGCGAGGCCCGCGTCTCGCTACGCGAGGCCCGCGACTCGCTACGCGAGGCCGCAGCGTTAGCAACAACTCGTACGCTCACAACTATATATGTGATAGGGTTTGTAATTACATGTATAGTACTCACGAATAATGCAGGCACATTGTTGTGACCTCTGCAGATTATCCACTACAGGGGGTGGTAAAGCCTCTTCCTCCCCATGTAGCAGAGCTGCATTAATGTCCCCCAGACAGTTGGCCTGTACTGCTATATTCTGCAGACAACAGCAGGCAATGATGATCCGACAAACCTTACCTTGCCTATATTGTAGAGCACCACCAGAGGAATGTAAGCATCTGAAGCGCACCTTAAGTACACCGAAGGTGCGCTCAATTAAATTCCAGCATGTCTTATGAGCAACATTATACCTCTCCTCTGCCTGTGTTTGTGGATTGCTCACAGGGGTCAACAACCATGGCAAACACCCATATCCTGCATCACATGACGTAAACAAAATGGGAGATGTGGATATTAATAGGAGGTTCTGCACATCATATGAGCAATTATGTTATGGCTCAGGTAGTATTATTCCCTAATGCACATGTGAACATCAGAGCAATAGAGGGAAACATGATGTATATGTTATTGTATCCAGTGTTAGTAAGACATGGTTGTCTGTGATTACTTCTGAGTACTCACCCAGTAGCCAACCGGATGGGAATTGGCCGGACTGGAACAAATTATAGGTGGATGATTGACGCAGGATATGGGCATCATGAGCACTTCCAGGGAAGCCTGCATACACACATTGTATGCATACGTTTGCATCACAAACAACCTGTACATTGATTGAATAATAGTGTTTGAGATTTCTGAACAGCTCTTCTTGCTCTCTAGGAGGTATCAATGCAACATGTGCACAATCTATAGCACCTAGCACATTAGGGACATCTCCTAATCAGTGAAAATCAGCTTTCACCTTCAAGATCTCTTCAACAGTATTGGGGAAACTGATGTATCTGGTACCTTGTAGAACAATAGCACACAGGAATATACTCAAACAGTTTGAGAGGCTTGGCTGAGACATTTCTCCGGCTATGCTCAGGGTGTTCTGAAAACTACCAGAGGCAAGGAGGCTTATTGCATCTAACATTCGTGTCATTCCTGGTATAGCGCTATTGGTCCATGCACGAGGCTCAAGGTCCTCACTCGGGACTCTATAGAGCTCTCCAAGACTGGCAAGGGTTAGCCTAAAATGCTCATACACCTTATCATCAGTTAACCCCTGTCATGTGAGTCTCTCCCTGTACACATTGGGTACCAGGACCCTACTTACAGACTCCTGGACCTGTTGCTGTGCCAGAGCAAGCACTTCCTGGGCACCAAGTTCTTGTTGTGCCCCCCAATAGCTGATCCCCCACATCAATGTCATCCTCCCTGTCTGCAGGTGCCCCTATATCCCTCTGTCCATGTGCTTCTAGAGCTCTCTCCCCTCCCTGATCCTCCACCATGATACTATGCATGGCCTGTGGTAATTCACTTGCCTGGCTTGGTTCTGGCCTAGCATGGATCACATTAGCAGACACTCCCAGACACTCCTCTCTGCCTCTCCTCAATCACAAACCTTGCATCCGGATCTCCAATTTACCATGCATCCATATTCTCATGCATGTCTCTGTCATGTTGGGAACCCATGCTGTTTCAGACGTGTGGATGATTTGTTGGGGATGGGCAGGGCTGGATCTACCTTTTTGGAGCCCCTAGGCAGTGAAGTGGTGGAGCCCCTGTGAGTGAGTATGCAAGGAATGCACAAACCCATTTTTGCCTTTTCTGTATTTGTAAGTTCCATTTCCTGTTGAAACTGTATTGTTCTAGGTGGTTACCCCCTAGTAGCCACTTTATGAACTGCAACATTTCATTTTTTTTTTCGTGGAACCATTTTTTTTTAAGAAGTTGCGCCTCTCTAATTAATTATTAATCAACTATTTACTTATTTTTTTATTTTAATTATTAATTAATCCAGAGGAAGGCAAACGAACCCAAGTGAAACTTAGCCAATCGTATCAAAAAGAAAAAAATGAATTCCTTCCTGACCCCAGATACTGGCGATCGGATTTCTCCCTGGATCAATACTTTCTCTCTAATTATCTAGAATAACCCTGAATTCCCTTTTTAATTAGAAACAAAACCAGTGCCCTTTTAAGGTTATCTATAGAGATGTCGCAAATAGTTCGCCGGCGGACTGTTCCCGGCGAACATAGCATGTTCGCGTTCGCGGCGAACTGCGAACATATGCGATGTTCGATCCGCCTCCTATACTTTATCATTGAGCAAACTTTGACCCTGCAACTCACAGTCAGCAGACACATTCCAGCCAATCAGCATCATACCCTGCCTTCCACACCCTTTAACTTCATGGACAGCAGCCATTTTGGAATCATAACTAACTTGCAGTCTTACTGAGAGGAGGCTGAGTGTAGGTGATACTGCATCAATAGGGAAAACCATAGCTGGGCTACTGTACACAGTGTGGAATACAGTCCTGAAGGACTCTTTTGATCTCTGCTGCAAGGACACCCCTGTGTCTCTTCCCCCACTTATCATCATCCTCCCCTCACCTTAGCACCCAACCCTAACACACTTCACACTTATCCATAACACCCATCAACCTAACACCTAACCCTAACACCCATCACACTTATCCCTAAGACCTAACACCCCTCACACTTATTCCTAACATGCCTCACCCTAACACCCCTTACACTTATCCTTAACACCCCTCACCCTAACAACTAACCCTAACACCCCTTACCCTAACCCTAACACCCCTCACACTTATCCCTAACACCTAACCCTAACATCCCTCACCCTAACACCTAACACTTACACCCCTCACACTTATCCCTCACACTTATCCCTAACACCCCTCACCCTAACCCTAACACCCCTTACACTTATCCCTAACACCCCTCACCCTAACCCTAACACCCTCACACTTATTCCTAACATGCCTCACCCTAACACCCCTTACACTTATCCTTAACACCCCTCACCCTAACACCTAACCCCCCTCACACTTATGCCTAACACCCCTCACCCTAACCCTAACACCCCTCACACTTATCCCTAACACCTAACCCTAACATCCCTCACCCTAACACCTAACCCTAACACCCCTTACTCTTATCCCTAACACCCCTCACCCTAACACCTAACCCTAACACCCCTCACACTTATCCCTAACACCCCTCACCCTAACCCTAACACCCCACACACTTATTCCTAACACTTCTTACCCTAACCCTAACACCGCTCACAATTATCCCTAACACCTGACCCTAACATCCCTCACCCTAACACCTAACCCTAACACCCCTCACACTTATCCCTAACACCCCTCACCCTAACCCTAACACCCCTCACACTTATCCCTAACACCTAACCCTAACATCCCTCACCCTAACACCTAACCCTAACACCCCTTACACTTATCCCTAACACCCCTCACCCTAACACCTAACCATAACACCCCTCACACTTATCCCTAACACCCCTCACCCTAACCTTAACACCCATCACACTTATCCCTAACACCCCTTACCCTAACCCTAACACCCCTCACACTTATCCCTAACACCTAACTCTAACATCCCTCACCCTAACACCTAACCCTAACACCCCTCACACTTATCCCTAACACCCCTCACCCTAACCCTAACACCCCTCACACTTATCCCTAACACCCCTTACCCTAACCTTAACACCCCTCACACTTATCCCTAACACCTAACCCTAACATCCCTCACCCTAACACCTAACCCTAACACCCCTCACACTTATCCCTAACACCTAACCCTAACATCCCTCACCCTAACCCTAACACCCCTTACACTTATCCCTAACATCCCTCACCCTAACACCTAACCCTAACACCCATCAGACTTATCCCTAACACCCCTCACCCTAACCCTAACACCCCTCACACTTATCCCTAACACCCCTTACCCTAACCCTAACACCACTCACACTTATCCCTAACACCTAACCCTAACATCCCTCACCCTAACACCTAACCCTAACACCCCTCACACTTATCCCTAACACCTAACCCTAACATCCCTCACCCTAACACCTAACCCTAACACCCCTTACACATATCCCTAACACCCCTCACCCTAACACCTAACCCTAACACCCCTCACACTTATCCCTAACACCCCTCACCCTAACCCTAACACCCCTTACACTTATCCCTAACACCCTTCACCCTAACCCTAACACCCCTCACACTTATTCCTAACATGCCTCACCCTAACACCCCTTACACTTATCCTTAAGACCCTTCACCCTAACACCTAACCCTAACACCCCTCACACTTATGCCTAACACCCCTCACCCTAACCCTAACACCCCTCACACTTATCCCTAACACCTAACCCTAACATCCCTCACCCTAACACCTAACCCTAACACCCCTTACACTTATCCCTAACACCCCTCACCCTAACACCTAACCCTAACACCCCTCACACTTATCCCTAACACCCCTCACCCTAACCCTAACACCCCTTACACTTATCCCTAACACCCTTCACCCTAACCCTAACACCCCTCACACTTATTCCTAACATGCCTCACCCTAACACCCCTTACACTTATCCTTAAGACCCCTCACCCTAACAGCTAACCCTAACACCCCTCACACTTATGCCTAACACCCCTCACCCTAACCCTAACACCCCTCACACTTATCCCTAACACCTAACCCTAACATCCCTCACCCTAACACCTAACTCTAACACCCCTCACACTTATCCCTAACACCCCTCACCCTAACCCTAACACCCATCACACTTATCCCTAACACCTAACCCTAACATCCCTCACCCTAACACCTAACCCTTACACCCCTCACACTTATCCATAACACCTAACCCTAACATCCCTCACCCTAACACCTAACCCTAACACCCTTTACACTTATCCCTAACACCCCTCACCCTAACCCTAACACCCCTCACACTTATCCCTAACACCTTACCCTAACATCCCTCACCCTAACACCTAACCCTAACACCCCTTACACATATCCCTAACACCCCTCACCCTAACACCTAACCCTAACACCCCTCACACTTATCCCTAACACCCCTCACCCTAACCCTAACACCCCTTACACTTATCCCTAACACCCTTCACCCTAACCCAAACACCCCTCACACTTATTCCTAACATGCCTCACCCTAACACCCCTTACACTTATCCTTAAGACCCCTCACCCTAACACCTAACCCTAACACCCCTCACACTTATGCCTAACACCCTTCACCCTAACCCTAACACCCCTCACACTTATCCCTAACACCTAACCCTAAGATCCCTCACCCTAACACCTAACCCTAACACCCCTCACACTTATCCCTAACACCCCTCACCCTAACCCTAACACCCCTCACACTTATCCCTAACACCTAACCCTAACATCCCTCACCCTAACAGCTAACCCTAACACCCCTTACACTTATCCCTAACACCCCTCACCCTAACACCTAACCCTAACACCCCTCACACTTATCCCTAACACCCCTCACCCTAACCTTAACACCCATCACACTTATCCCTAACACCCCTTACCCTAACCCTAACACCCCTCACACTTATCCCTAACACCTAACTCTAACATCCCTCACCCTAACACCTAACCCTAACACCCCTCACACTTATCCCTAACACCCCTCACCCTAACCCTAACACCCCTCACACTTATCCCTAACACCCCTTACCCTAACCCTAACACCCCTCACACTTATCCCTAACACCTAACCCTAACATCCCTCACCCTAACACCTAACCCTAACACCCCTCACAATTATCCCTAACACCTAACCCTAACATCCCTCACCCTAACAACTAACCCTAACACCCCTTACACTTATCCCTAACACCCCTCACCCTAACACCTAACCCTAACACCCCTCACACTTATCCCTAACACCCCTCACCCTAACCCTAACACCCCTTACACTTATCCCTAACACCCCTCACCCTAACCCTAACACCCCTCACACTTATTCCTAACATGCCTCACCCTAACACCCCTTACACTTATCCTTAACACCCCTCACCCTAACACCTAACACCCCTCACACTTATGCCTAACACCCCTCACCCTAACCCTAACACCCCTCACACTTATCCCTAACACCTAACCCTAACATCCCGCACCCTAACACCTAACCCTAACAACCCTTACACTTATCCCTAACACCCCTCACCCTAACACCTAACCCTAACACCCCTCACACTTATCCCTAACTCCCCTCACCCTAACTCTAACACCCCTCACACTTATCCCTAACACCCCTTACCCTAAACCTAACACCCCTCACACTTATCCCTAACACCTAACCCTAACATCCCTCACCCTAACACCTAACCCTAACACCCCTCACACTTATCCCTAACACCCCTCACCCTAACCCTAACACCCCTCACACTTATCCCTAACACCCCTTACCCTAACCCTAACACCCCTCACACTTATCCCTAACACCTAACCCTAACATCCCTCACCCTAACACCTCACCCTAACACCCCTCACACTTATCCATAACACCTAACCCTAACATCCCTCACCCTAACACCTAACCCTAACACCCTTTACACTTATCCCTAACACCCCTCACACTTGTCCCTAACACCCCTCACCCTAACCCTAACACCCCTTACACTTATCCCTAACACGCCTCACCCTAACCCTAACACCCCTCACACTTATTCCTAACATGCCTCACCCTAACACCCCTTACACTTATCCTTAAGACCCCTCACCCTAACACCTAACCCTAACACCCCTCACACTTATGCCTAACACCCCTCACCCTAACCCTAACACCCCTCACACTTATCCCTAACACCTAACCCTAACATCCCTCACCCTAACACCTAACCCTAACACCCCTTACACTTATCCCTAACACCCCTCACCCTAACACCTATCCCTAACACCCCTCACACTTATCCCTAACACCCCTCACCCTTACCCTAACACCCCTCACACTTATCCCTAACACCCCTTACCCTAACCCTAACACCCCTCACACTTATCCCTAACACCTAACCCTAACATCCCTCACCCTAACACCTAACCCTAACACCCTTTACACTTATCCCTAACACCCCTAACCCTAACACCCCTCACACTTATCCCTAACACCCCTCACCCTAACACCCCTCACACTTATCCCTAACACCCCTCACCCTAACACCTAACGCTAACACCCCTCACACTTATCCTTAACACCCCTCACCCTAACCTTAACACCCCTCATACTTATCCCTAACACCCCTCACCCTAACACCTAACACCCCTCATAATTATCCCTAACACCCCTCACCCTAGCCCTAACACCCTCACACTTATCCCTAATATCCCTCACCCTAACACCTAACCCTAACACCCCTCACACTTATCCCTAACACCCCTCACCCTATCCCTAACACCCCTCACACTTATCCCTAACACCCCTTACCCTAACCCTAACACCAGTAACACTTATCCCTAACACCTAACCCTAACATCCCTCACCGTAACACCTAACCCTAACACCCCTTACACTTATCCCTAACACCCCTCACCCTAACACCTAACCCTAACACCCCTCACACTTATCCCTAACACCCCTCACACTAACCCTAACACCCCTCACACTTATCCCTAACGCCCCTCACCCTAACACCCCTCACACTTATCCCTAACACCCCTCACCCTAACCCTAACACCCCTCACACTTATCCCTAACACCCCTTACCCTAACCCTAACACCCCTCACACTTATCCCTAACATCCCTCACCCGAACACCTAACCCTAACACCCCTTACACTTATCCCTAACACCCCTCACCCTAACACCTCACACTAACACCCCTCACCCTAACCCTAACACCCCTCACACTTATCCCTAACACCCCTTACCCTAACCCTAACACCCCTCACACTTATCCCTAACACCCCTCACCCTAACACTAACACCCATCACACTTATCCCTAACACCCCTTACCCTAACCCTAACACCCCTCACACTTATCTCTAATACCCCTAACCCTAACACCCCTCACACTTATCCCTAACACCCCTCACCCTAACACCTAACCCTAACACCCCTCACACTTATCCCTAACACCCCTCACCCTAACCCTAACACTCCACACACTTATCCCTAACACCCCTTACCCTAACACCCCTCACACTTATCCGTGTGTCTCTTCCCCCCCTTATCATCAAGGGAGGGGGAGGATGATGAGGGAGGGGGGAAGAGACACAGGGGAGGATGATGTGGGAGGGGGGGAACAGACACAGGGGAGGATGATGAGGGAGGGGGTAAAGAGATACAGGGGAGGGTGATGAGGAAGGGGGGAAAGAGACACACGGGAGGATGATGAGGGAGGGGGAAAAGAGACACAGGGGAGGATGATGAGGGAGGGGGGATAGAGGCACAGGGGAGGAAAATGATGGAGGGGGGAAGAGACACAGGGGAGGATGATGAGGGAAGGGGTAAAGAGATACAGGGGAGGATGATGAGGGAGGTGGGAGGATGATTAAGGAGGGGGGATGAGACACAGGGGAGGGTGATGAGGAAGGGGGGAAAGAGACACAGGGGAGGATGATGAGGGAGGGGGTAAAGAGATACAAGGGAGGATGATGATGGAGGGGGATGTTAGGTTATTTATGCCCTTTATGGATTAAAACCAGACTCTGCATCAACTATGTAATTTTCCGTGGGAGTTTTGACATGGATCCCCCTCCGGCATGCCACAGTCCAGGTGTTAGTCTCTTAAAACAACTTTTTCATCACTATTGTGGCCAGAAAGAGTCCCTGTGGGTTTTAAAATCTGCCTGCCCATTGAAGTCTATGGCGGTTCGCCGGGTTCGCCGGTTCGCAAACATTTGCGGAGGTTCGCGTTTGCGAACCGAAAATTTTATGTTTGCGACATCACTAGTTATCTATCAAATCTGCTGTCACCATCTCCTCTGGTAGAGAATTCCACAGATTAACCACCCTTACTCTGAAGAATCCTTTTCTTTCTTTAAGATGGAATCTTTTTACTTCTCACCTCAAGGGATGTCCTCTTGTCGGTTGAAAACCCCCTGGCACAAAAAGCTCCCTTGACAAATCTTTAAACTGACCCTGGATGTATTTATATAAGGTAATCATATCTCCTCTTAGACACCTTTTTTCTAGAGAAAATACGTTTAAATTGGTTAGTCGTTCTTCATAACTTAGCCCCTCAATTCCCCTTATTGGTTTTGTTGCCTTCCTCTGTACCTTTTTCAGCTCTAAAATGTCCTTTTTATTAAGTGGTGCCCAAAATTGTACTCCATATTCCAAATGAGGACGTACTAGAGATTTGTATATTGGCAGAATTATATTTGCTTCCCTTGCTTCTATACCCTTCTTAATGCATGCTAATATTTTATTTGCCTTTGCTGCTGCTGCTTGATTTTGAGCACTGTTACCTAGGTAGTTGTCCACAAGCACTCTCAAATCCCTTTCAATATCTGATAACCCTATATTTGCTCCATTAAGAATGTAAATTGCATAGCTATTTTTCCTTCCCAAATGCATAACTTTACATTTATTCATATTAAATCTCATCTGCCATTTGGATGCCCATTCCTCAATTTTATGTAAATCCCTTTGGAGGGAAAGCACATCATTATCTGATTTAATTACCTTGCACAATTTTTTGTCATCAGCGAAAATGGAGACACTACTTTCCAGTCTCACCTCTAAGTCATTAATAAATATGTTAAAAAGGAGAGGACCTATTACAGAACCCTTTGCTTCCTGTCTTTTAGCCAACTCTCAATCCATGTGCAGATATTTACTGCAATTCCTGTATCTCTTAGTTTGCACAATAGTCTCCCATGTGGCAATGTATCAAAAGCCTTTGCAAAATCAAAAGAGACTACATCCACTGAGTTGCCTTGATCCAGGTTCCTACTAACCTCCTCATAGAAACTAATTTGATTTGTTTGGCATGACCTATTCCTCATAAATCCATGTTGACTCCTACTTATAATCCTGTTCAAATAGACATATTCTTGTATATTATCCCTTATTAAACCTTCTAAAAGCTTTCCCACTACAGAGGTGAGGCTCACTGGTCTATAATTCCCCGTATTTGCTCTTGTTCCCTTTTGAAATATAGGTATCACATCTGCTTTTCTTCAGTCATCTGGTAGAGACCATGTGTTGAGTGAATCTTGAAAAATTAAATATAATAGTTTAGCTATTACAGAACCCAGTTCCCTCATTACCCATGTATGTATTTCATCAGGACCTGGGGCTTTATTAACAATTATTTACCTCATCTGCCTTTTCCTGGTCACTAATTTTCAGACTGCCTGTGTTACATTGTAATGTTCCTATAGCTTCCTTCCTCACATTCTTCCCATTAATATACTTAAAAATATTTTAGGGTTAGTCTTACTCTCTTTTGCAATTAGGTTTTCATTTTCTATTTAAGCCAGTCTAATAGACCTTTTGCAAGCCTTGTTGATTTCCTTGTACTCACGTAAAGAAGTCTCTGTCCCCTCTTGTTTGTATAATGTAAATGCCTGCTTTTTACTCCGTATCTTGATCTTTAAATCATTGTTAAGCCACATTGGATGTGATTTACTCCTTTTATTCCCAATTAGTATATGGTAATAAGTATGTATATTTAGTAATGATTTAAATGTTGTGTATTTATGTTTAGTGTTTTTACCTGTCAGTTCTCTGTCCCAGTCTATACTTTTGTATTGCTGCCCTTAGACCGTTAAAATATGCCCTTTTTAAAATTAAGAGTTTTTGCTAGCCCCTTACAGTTTCGTTTTTTTAATTCAATCTAAAATGAGACAGTGTTGTGATCACTGTTTCCCAAAGGTTGCCCTATTACAACATTTGATACTATATAAATATTATTTGTGATGACTACAGCTTCTATGATGAATGTCACTTGAGGAGAGGGGCACATGTTTTATTTTGACAGTAATGTGGCAATGGGAATGTTGAGCATGACAATCTGATGAAATTCCCTGCTTTTGTATTGTTTAAAAGTGGTTTACTGTCTTGATAAGGGCTCTAGAGCACTCTTACATCCTTGTAAGAAGCCTTTGCGGGTCCTATTTATATGTTAGGGTCCACATGAGAGCCTCTGTGAGTGAGAAAGGGTTAATATGGCAGCAGTTTTATGTTTTTGTGTTGCTATTTAATCAGGTGGTGTGTCTTTAATTGCTTTATACGTGTTGCAGTGTGGCTTTTCATATTGGCATATGCATGACCATTTCAACATATGATGAAATAAAAAATGTTTTAAATGCCTATTTTGTATTTGGGGATTGTTGTGCAATGAATTGTAATGCCTTTCATTGCTTTCCCCGTATTTTAAAGTCCACTGGTGTGTTTATGTTGCCTTTTACAGTGTTGAGAACTTGTCTGTAAACCGTTTGCGAGTTCTGTTTGGAGGCAGTAATATTTTTGGCTCCATTTGCTGTGTAAGAGGTTGAACGCGAGTACGTCTAGCTATTTGCGATCTTAACATTTACAGGCTTGACAGATCAAAGGTTTAGCTGGGATGGAGTCCAGATTTTTTCCGCCTGTAACCAACAGATCATTTGCAGGTAGCTGAAAAAGGCCAATTTCATAGCCGTAACTCTTGCAGGTTCCTTTACGGCTACAATTTCTACAAAAGAGAAATTTAATGGGGTTCATGGGTTCCTAAACAAGCCTGATTATAAAGACATATCATGCTAGTGTACTAATACTTTTCTGCATATTATTGTTACTTTCCATGGCCTTAATAGACCCCATTAATCAGTCTATACAAAGTTGGGACTGAAATAGCATAAAAGCTAACTTTTGGGACAGTCCCCCACGCAAACTGTTTTGGGTAAAGTTGTAGCTGTTACATTTTTTGGCTAACGTTGTTACATGCAGCTGATATATTATAGGAACTGATGATAGTTGCAAGTGTTGATTACTGTTATAATGTGTCAAGGAAATATATACAACTATATTAAAAAGTATATATGACTGAATCAGTTCTCTCCCTGAGAAGTTATAACTGCTTTTTCATTACTGACCAACGAAATAGGGGATGAAAATATATTGTCTCTGATTGGCGATACTCTCACCAAACATAAAGACCTATGGTTTAGCCAAAATATTTTTTTAAAAGTGTATAAAAATACAGTGCCGTGCAAAAGTATTCACCCCCCTTGGCATTTTTTGTGTCTTGTTGCCTCGCAACCTGGAATTAACATGGATTTTTTGAGGATGTGCATCATTTAATTTACAGAACATGCCCACAACTTTGAAGATGTTTTTTATTTTTTTCATTGTGAAGCAAACAACAAATAGGACAAAATAACAGAAAAAGTCAATGTGCATAACTATTCACCCCCCTAAAGGCATTACTTTGTAGAGCCACCTTTTGTGGCAATCACAGCTCCAATTCGCTTTGGATAAGTCTCTATGAGCTTGCCACATCTTACCACTGGAATTTTTGCCCATTCCTCTTTGCAAAACTGCTCCAGCTCCTTCCAGTTGGATGGTTTAGCTTGTGAACAGCAATCTTTAAGTCTGACCACAGATTTTCTATTGGATTGAGGTCTGGACTTTAACTAGGCCATACCATCACATTTACATGTTTTCTCTTAAATCACTCAAGTTGCTTTAGCAGTGTGTTTGTGGTCATTTTCCTGCTGGAAGGTGAACCTCCATCCTAGCCTCAAATCACGTACAGAGTGGTACAGGTTTTGCTCATGAATATCCCTGTATTTAGCACCATTCATCTTTCCCTCAACTCTGACCAGTTCCCCAGTCCCGGCTGCTGAAAAACATCCCCACAGCATGATGCTGCCACCACCATGTTTCACTGTGATGGGATGGTGTTCTTTGGGTGATGTGATGTGTTGGGTTTGCGCCAGACATAGCGTTTTCTTTGGTGGCCGATAAGTTCAATTTTACTCTCATCAGACCAGAGCACCTTCCTCCATACATTTTGTGAGTCTTCCACGTGCCTTTTCGCAAACTCAAAATGTGCCATTTTCTTTTTTGCTGAAAGTAATGGCTTTCTTCTGGCCACTCTATCATAAAGCCCAACTCTATGGAGAGTACGGCTTATTGTCGTCCTATGTACAGATACTCCAGTCTCTGCTGTGGAACTCTGCAGCTACTCCACGATGACCTTAGGTCTCTGTGCTGCCTCTCTGATTAATGCCCTCCTTGCCCGGTCCATACATTTTGGTGGGCAGCCGTCTCTTGGCAGGTTTGCTGCTGTGCCATGTTCTTTCCATTTGGTTATTATAGATTTGATGGTGCTCCTGGGGATCATCAAAGATTTGGATATTTTTTTATAACCTAACTCTGACTTGTACTTCTCAACAACATTGTCCCTTACTTCTTTGGACAGTTCCTTTGTCTTCATGGCAGTGTTTGGTTAGTGGTTCCTCTTGCTTAGGTGTTGCAGCCTCTGGGGCCTTTCAAAAAAGGTGTGTATATGTAATGACAGATCATGTGACACTTAGATTGCACACAGGTGGACACCATTTAACTAATTATGTGACTTCTGAAGGTAATTGGTTGCACCAGAGCTTTTTATGGGCTTCATAACAAAGGGGGTGAATACATACGCACATGACAATTTTCTGTTTTCTATTTCAAAAAAATAATTATATGTATATATGTTTCTCATTTCACTTCAACAACTTAGACTATTGTGTTATGTTTCTGATTTCACTTCAACAACTTAGACTGTTGTGTTCTGATCCATCACATAAAATTCAAATTAAGAAAACATTGAACTTAAGGCTGAAATGTAACAAAATAGGTTAAAAGTGAATACTTTTTCAAGGCACTGTATATATATATATATATATATATATATATATATATATATATATATATACTGTAAATATATATTGTGACAATGTGGCTTTTGGCTACTGGTTTCTTCTGTGACTTCATGTAAACAAATCGAGTCCTAAAGTGCTTTTTATCTCTTTTAATAAAGCGTCTTCAAACATAAACAAAAATAGCTTATTTTCAGCATGAAATAAACATCTATTTAAACGCACTGGCTTAACATCAGGAACACCCTTGCTAGCCCTGAAGCCGCTTCTCGGCCTTCAGGTAAAAACATCTTTGAATAGTCTTTGAATAGTCCAAATTCAATAGTTTAAAGCATCCTTTCTCTGCAGACAGTCGTCTTTGAATTTCATACCATAGGGTTGGGTTCTGGCCTCATAGCGAGGGCTGCGGGCAAGGGCCTCAGTTGCTGGGATGGAGCGCCGAAGGCCCCCGCGATGCTCCTTCTTCTCCCCCCTGTGCTGCTCTTCCTCTCCTCAGCCCCCTGCGATGCTCCTTCTTCTCTCCCCCCTGTGCGTCTCTCTCCTGCGGTCCGGACTCTGCAATGAGCCCAAGATCTGAGCCGGGACAGAGGCACAGCCAGGAAACAGCGCTCCCGGGGACGGACAGGGGAACTGCACCCACAGGGTCACCTGCAGTCAGTGCTTGCTGTGCAGTGAGAGTGTGTTCTCTGCAGTCTGTGTGTGTGCTCTGCAGTCAGTGTGTGTTTCTGTGTCTGCTCTGCATTCAGTGTGTTTATGTGCTCTGCAGTGTGTGTGTGTGTTCTGCATTCATTCTGTGTTTATGTGTGTATTCTGCACTGTTTGTGTGTGTGCTCTGCAGTCATTGTGTTTGTGTGTGTTATGCAGTCTATGTGTGCTCTGCATTCACTGTGTGTTTGTGTGTGTGCTCTGCAGTCATTGTGTGTGTGCACTGCAGTGTGTATTTGAATCTGAGATCTGCAGTAAGTGTGTGTTCTGCAGCAGGTCTGTGAGTGTGTGCTCTGCAGTAAGTGTGTGCTCTGCAGCAGGTCTGTGAGTGTGTGATCTGCAGTAAGTGTGTGCTCTGCAGCAGGTCTGTGAGTGTGTGCTCTTCAGTCAGTGTGTTCTCTGCAGTAGGGCTGTGAGTGGGTGCTCTATCACATATATAGTTGTGAGCATACGGCCATTGCTCACGCTTGCGGGCTCCATTGCAGCAACTGAGGCCCTTGCCCGCAGCCCTCGCTGCCCTTGCCCGCAGCCCTCGCTATGCGAGGGCTGCGTGCAAGGGCCTCAGTTGTTGGGATGGAGCAGCCACCTCCTCCCCACAATGCCCCGCGCAGGGCCGCCCAGTCCCGGTTCGGGTTTCGGAGCGGAAGCCAGACGCCGCCACTGCCACTAGCCGAACCATCCCGGAGCCTGGCAATCCCGCGGGAATGTGGTGAGAGCGCGGGTAATGGGGGAGGTTCAGGCCACGCACGGAGCTCCGAGCTCTGATCAGTGCGGCTACCTTGGGGAGGCGGGGCTAGGCCGGCCTGGGGAACAGGAAACACCGGGGATCCGCGGACTGGAGCAGGCCTCAGAGCTGGAGGAGCCGGGCCTGGGTAGCTGACTGTGAGTGACAGGGAGATAATGTGGTCTGAGGAAGATGTGGAATCACTGAGAGCTGCCATATAAACTAATTGTCTTACTTATACACTGATCATTAACACCATGTGTATGTATATAGTGTGTATATTGTGTGTGTGTGTATTGTGTGTGTGTGTGTGTATATATAATGTGTGTGTATATTGTGTGTGTGTGTATATTGTGTGTGTATATATAATGTGTGTGTGTGTGTATATAATGTGTGTGTATATTGTGTGTGTGTGTATATTGTGTGTGTATATATAATGTGTGTGTGTATATATAATGTGTGTGTATATTGTGTGTGTGTGTATATTGTGTGTGTATATATAATGTGTGTGTATATATAATGTGTGTGTGTATATATAATGTGTGTGTATATTGTGTGCGTGTGTATATATAATGTGTGTGTATATATATAGTGTGTGTGTGTGTGTATCACATATATAGTTGTGAGCATGCGAGCCCGCTCGAGCCGTTACTCACGCTTGCGGGCTCCTTGCCAGCAACTGCGGCCCTCGCAAAGCAACTGCAACCCTCGCAAACTTTACGTCGCAACGCAAACAACATACGAGACACGTTAACACACATTACGGACTCGCAAAAATCGTCTGCAACCCGCGGACATAAAAAAATGAAAAACACAATAAATACACGCAACACATACATAAAAAGCTTACCTACAGCAAGAGGGAACATCCAGGACCTCAAAAAATGAAGTTACACCTTCATTTAACTCATAATAAAAGAGTTTAGACACTAAAAACTTCTCTAAGCGAGAGAAAAAATGGCCGCCGAACAAAACGAAAACGAGGCTACAGCAGTCTAAACACGCAAAACACCACAAGAAACACGCAAAACACCACAAAACACCTACGGATATTCCGCTACAGACGCATACCACACATTAGCCGCCATTTTATAACAATGCGGAAGTACACAACTATGCTAACGGTTTCGTCTCGCGCACGCACACTATTACACTGCACAAATTCACCACGCTTACACAGCAGCTCCACACCACTAATGCTGCAGCAACATCAAAACAGATTGCAGCTCTTCAACACAATGACACAATGCTTCAAAATAGGTAAAGTATATTAATTTATTAATCTATCAGTTATTTTATTATTATACACCAAATAGCATTAGCTCACTAACAATTTCATTGCCGTCATTTTTTGACGGGCAATTCGCTAGTATATATATATAGTTGTGGACCTGCAATGCTGTCCGGAATGCTTACGATGTTGGTCACACAGTTGAAGCATGTGGGACTAAGGCTGCAATGAGCGCCAAAGTCTCTCATTGCACGACGAGCCTCGCAAAGCGAGGCGAGCAGTTGAAGCACGTAACTCCAAAACCACAAAAAGCAAGCAAAATAATAAAAAAAAAAAAAAAAAAACACACAGCACAGGGGGAGAAAAATGAAGCCTGGGAGTGAGGTTGCAAGCGATTTTGAGCCATATTTGCCATTTTTCACCACTCGAAAATCAGCTAAGCAAGAAAAAAATGGAGGACGAAAAACGTAAAAAATCTGAAACGGGATGAAAACGAGGCTGAGCAACGCCAGGCACGCGGGACTTTGAAAATAAAACAAAAGGCATTCAGCACGTAGCACACAAACATTCAGTAGACACACAGGGAAGGGACAGAAGAGACACATGCCATTCACAAGTACAAAACTTGCAGGTTATCGAACCCTGCAAAGAGCAGCCCGGGGCTCTCGATGAGCACAGTGAGGGGGAGTGGCTTGCAATAAACGCCGAAGACGCTTATTTCGAGCCCCACGATGAGCACCGAATGTGATCATTGCAAATCAGGAAAGTTGAAGTACACCATAAACACACAGATATATATCACATATATACATACAGACATATATCACACATACACACATATACACGCACACACATACACACATATACACACACACACATGTACACACAAACATACATACACATGCATCCATACATACATGCATCCATACACACACATACATATATACACACACTGACAGAGATAGAGAAATTAAAATGAAGATTTTTGGATCCATAGTCACTTGTTGTTACATGTTATAACTTCCTACCTGCTCTGTCATTTCATACCCTCACTGTGTGTTGCAGCCTTTCTGTCTCTCCTCACATCCTCCCTGTTGCTGCAGGAAGTACATCCATAGCTCCCGGTTACTTCCTTCCTGCGCCCCTCCTCCACACTCTCCGCATGGGGAGGCAGAGCTCTATAGTCACAGCTGTTACTGAAGAGCCCCACACAGCAGGATTCAAGTGTGGATGACAGTAAATTGTTTGTTAGTGCCATAGTGAAGCGCCCCTATTAGAGATGCGCCTGTAGGCTAATGCCTACATCACCTAATGGATGATCCAGGCCAGGCTACAGATAGGACTTTAACAGTCTCTAGTACTCGTAGGCATTTTGGCTTCATTTGCAGTTTAAAGGTTTAAACAGCAGTGGATTCGTAGCAATTTAATAGCGATTTGCGAATGTTACATTTACAGGCTTGACCGATCAAAGGCTTTGTGGCAAAGGAGTTCCGATTTCGACAGCCCGTAGGGTTTTTCCGCTTGTAACCTCCAGATCGCTTGCGGGTAGCTGTAAGAGGCCAATTTTAATAACTGTAAGTCTAGCAGGCTCCATTACAGGCTACAGGTTTTAACGTTGTGGGAATTTAATAGGGCTGTATAAGTGCTGAAAATTATATGAGCTGCATACCCGTGCCTCTTGCTTTTATTCCACTCTTGGGTGAGCTACATCTTTAATTCATGAGTAATCCATTGCGTTTTTATTGAAATCGTTTTTATCCTTCCCATATTACCTGGGAAGAGCACTGAATAAAATATTATTTTAAAGGCATACTACTCATGTAGGGAGTATACCAAAGGATGAGAATTGAACATATCATTAAAACAATGTTCTCCTCTGCTGTTGATTCATTCTAGGAAATGTCTTTGGAAGTTATGGGAGCATGTGCCTGGCTCTGCACAGAGCTGCTTCTGGGCTCAGTCACATAGCCCTAGAGTGATTTAGCAGCAAAGGAGGACATATAGTGCTTGATCAGAGCTAAAACAGTCATCTGGACTAAATAAATAAGCTTTTTTAATAATAGGTTCAATTCTCATTCTTAGGTACACTGCCTAGATGGACAATAAGGTTTTACAAATAACATTTCATACAGTAGTTATTTAACCCTTAGAAGGTGCATGCCACACACCTCTATGAATAAGAATAAAGCATTGAGTGATACTGCTGTATTTTGTCAGTTTTGCAGCTTTAAAAGGGCCAATTCAATAAACATACAGGATCTGTGCAGTAGTTACAATTAATTCAAATCCAAAAGGGTGCTACATCTTGAAGTGATGACTAATAGAACCACTACAAGAATGTTGTATGCAACCACTCCTAGTGCAAAAATGCATGTTCCTATTAATAGTATTGTCAAGTTGAAAATACTCTATATTAATGCTTAAACAACTGGTATAGAAGCAAACATTAATTGAAATAAGAGAAAGAAAAGGACTTCCAATTTAACCAGTTGAACACATAAATATCACAAGTATTCCCAATATACTGAGCTCAAAATAATGAATATCAAATAATGATCAAAATAGTGTATCTTTATTGGCAAATAACACATAAAAAATCATAAAATACATTCTTTAAAATATATACAATGTCACCCCCTATTGTAGGATATTACCCAAATGCATCTTAACTTTAAACAGCATCCAAGAATAAAATTAAATATAAAGCGTCACTGAAATGATTGTTGGAGTATTCTAATAGTGTGATATATATCCCAAGTGATATAAAGTGCCTATACAGTACAAACAATAAATAAATGATTGTCCTAGTATTGGTGGCAGGAGTGGAGCCCGCCACTTACTCCCTATAAGTGCAGAAAAAGGAGAAGAACACTATTCTAAATCCTCCTCAGAAACTAAGACTTCGCTAAAAGAAGAAAACCTGTTAGTATGTGGCAGCGTTGGGGATAGTCAATAATCCCCCTTACCTGCCTATGTGAACTAAACTACTATGTGCTATTGAGAATACTTCCCAAGTTAATATAACAGCATCAATACAAATTTAAATGCAAGAAAAATGTATATATATTATGCATTGTTTTGTAATTATTTATAATATACTGGTGCAATTAGATACATGAGGGTATTCCGGATAGACATTGATATCGCTATTCCAGCATGGTAAGTATGTCCATTATTGTCAGCGTCTCCATTGCTCTGATCATCGGGCAAA